>PYXC01000452.1:1070000-1120000 GCA_015244755.2 Tenualosa ilisha | reverse complement strand
TTCCGAGCTCAGCAGGTTCAGGGTAAACAGAATGATTGTGGAAATAGCACAACTTATATGTGTGTGTGTGTGTGTGAGTGTGTGTGTGTGTGCATGTGCGTGTGTACATATTAACAGCCTTAAAATCAAAGTCCATTATATAAGAACTCTCATCCAAAATACATCAACTGTGCCCAAATGGCTGTAGAAGATGAATGACGAGCTGTTTGAATGTCAGAAAACAGTGATTGTGAACCACAGCCAAACACCATTACATTACTCCAGCTGAATATCATTATCCTGTATCAATCTGCACAAAGGAATCTCTAGGCCACACACAACACACTACACCACACCACCACAGCCCATCATCTTTTGAATTTACCATCTTCTGAAGATAGGGGTTTCTAAGGATCTAGAAGGCTCCTCAGTGTCTCTCCTAAGAGGAGCTAAAGGTTTTCTGGCTGAGCCCATATGGCAGGGAGATGGATTGCTTCTACCACTCCGGACCAGTTCTGAGAGTTCGGGACTCACACACACACACACACACACACACACACACACACACACACACACACACACACACACACACACACTCACTTCTTCTCCCATCTGTGTGCTATTTTGCTGCAACATTGCTCATTGCAGCACTGCTGAGATCAGACGTCCGCCCGCACACCAAGGTGCACGCTTAAATCTGCACCGAGGACGGGCTTGCTGGTTCACGCCGACAGGGTCTAAGCCTCCATCTGGTGCTGAGATAATTGGGCATCTAACTTAATGTTGGGGATGCTAACTTTAGCATGTTCCATTCCTGTGTTGATAATGGCTATGTACAGTGTCATTAAAACATCATTCCCCAGCCAACAGATGTGTCTGTGATTGATGGGGACTTCAGACAACGGACCATGTTCAAGACGGATGACAGAGTGTGTTTTCCTTGTCTCCCTGTCTTTGCTTAATGAAGTCACTATCCAAAGCATTGAGATTACACACGATAGCTTGTACAAGCTGTTGGCCAGATTGGTTCATTGGGTGCGTTCTCTGTTTCCCTGTCACACCATGCACAGATCCTAGTTGCACAGTTGCCTGCCACAAGCCTCTGAAATTAGTAAGGAATGCCATTAACATAGCATCACCCCCTCATCACTTGAGGCTATGAGTCCTTAGCCTCAAGGAAAAAGCTTATTTTATTTATTTTATTTTTTTTTTTTTTCAGCTGTTAATTTTTGCTAATACATTATGAAATTTTATATATGAGTAAATGGTAAGTGAACAAGATATGTTCATTTTTTCTGTCTTCCCTGAAAAGCCATTGAATGCTTTAAACAGGTATGCAAGATGCACAGAATGATGAACTGCATGTTAAGTAATCAAAACAAAAGCATTGCTATTTGTAATGTAAACCAACACTAACCCACTAATTGGGGCACTCTATAGAGTCCATTAGTATGAATGTGCAGAACAGACCACCTCTCAGGCAATATGGAGGAGAATTGTGTGTGTTCATATCTAAGATAATTAGCAGGTCTACAATTCCTTTAGGGGGGTAATCTAAGAAAGCAACATGTACTCCTATTGTGTAAACTTGACGGACTGGATTTCTGGGTTCTTCAGTGGGACAGTGACACCCATGTCCATTCATCTATCACAGGGTGACCTCACTGTCACCCCAATGATCTGAGATCCTGTCACAATGTACTACTGCAGAGACTGCAGAGAAAGAGAAAGAGAGAGAGAGGGGAGAGAGATTAAGGAAGAGGGAAGGAGCCCAAGAGGGAGAGTCATAAAAGAGAAAAAAGCAGAGAGGGCGAGGATGGAAAAGAGAAGGAGAGATGAGGAAGAGAAGGGAGGAGAGATAGAGTGTAAGTAAGTGAAGTGAGAGGGGATAGAGAGAGTCTGAATAGAGAGAGGTGGTATTCCTAGCCGCAGAAGAGAAGCAGAGTCATGGCCCTCTCCCCCTCACTGAACCAGGGCTCCTCTAATTAAATCGGCCGCTCTAATCCTCACGCAGTTCAGCAGGCGGATTTGTGGGTCAGCCATCCTGTGAATTGAGAATGTGAGGTAGCATGCTTCCCTCCCTCTCTCTCTCTCTCTCTCTCTCTCTCTCTCTCTTTCTCTCTCATTCCTACTGTCTTTTATTCCCTGTCCCACAATCACATACTTCTTCTCTTCTCCTCCTTCCTTTATTCTGTCTCTCTTTCTTCTCCCCTCTCTCACATTCTCTCTCTCTCTCTTCTCCCCTCTCTCACATTCTCTCTCTCTCTCTTATTCTCTCTCCCTCCGTCCCCCACCCACTTCCTCTCTTCTCTGCTATTTGCTCTCCTTCTTCTCTCTCTCTCTCTCTCTCTCTCTCTCTCTCTCTCTCGTGTTTTCTCACCAAAAAGAAAAAAAAGGAGTGACTCAATTGTGTCAGCTCAGGCTACACTGAGACATCATGTGGCTTTAAGACATGAATAGAAGCTTATAGGCAGAGAGAGAGAGAGAGAGAGAGAGAGAGAGAGAGACAGGAGAAATGACAAGTTGACTTCACAAAGCCCTTCCCATAATGTTCTCAAATATGGGTGAGTTGGGGTTAGTTCCATGCAGTGGTGGATGGAGGAGCTTGTCAAATCAAATGTGCAGACACACAAAGGCATTCGCACATTTGCACCCACACTCATACACACACGCACACACACACATGGATGCACACAGATTCATACTCACACAAACACAAACACACTCATACAGAGGGATTAGCCCACAGGTCCAGCTAATAGCAGGAATGTTTATTTTAATCTGAAATTATAAACCAGCTCAGTGACAGAGGATTCAATTTAGTCTGCACCCTCACACACACACACACAAACAAAGTGGTGGAAGCAGCAGTATGTTTTAATGTTTCATCCTCCCTGCCTTTGCCTTATCTGAGTCTCTTTGTTCAAATGTCTCCCCATATTCCACTATGAGCTACTGCACCATGAATAGTTCAAATGGGCTCAGCAATTAGGCCCATTTCATTCAGGTAGGTGACAGACTGACTCCATGTTTATCTGCTTTTAAGCCTCTTACAGTAAGTCAGTGCTGGATGTGTCCTCCTGTTTCAAATTTTCAGCTTTCTGTTATTTAAAAAGGAAATGGTGGGACTTTAAAGACATGTAGAGTCATGTATGTATCCAAGCCGATAGCTTGTTTTAAGCTACTGTGTTCCATATGGTGCTAGTATGTTGGTGGGAGAAGGAGAACATGGTAGTGCATTCCTGACAGTGATCTACTGTGTTATACTGTAACAGTGTTGTACTGTGTTATACTGTAACAGTGTTATACTGTGTTATACAATGACATTGTTATACATTGTTATACTGACAGTCTTTTAAAGTACATTCATAGAGGCAGATTTATGTTGACTGGTGTTTATTTGTTTCCTACAGTGTGAACAGTATGTTTATAGGTTATCACTGACTGACTGTATTTCCCCCAGTGCTGAATGCCAGTTGAAATAGTTAAGTGCTCTGTTATTCCCACTAGTATTTTTCTTCACCGTCATTCACACACTCCCTGGACTGACCCCGCAGCGTTGCTCTTGAGCAGGGTGGAGTGGTGCAGTGCGGTGCGCTACAGGGCTTGGTGCTGCACAGGCCGTGAGTGACAGGGTGACTCTGGCTCTCTCTGACTGAGCAGCTGTTACTGTAAGACCAGCCCTGGGGAGCCGCCCCCAACCCCCCCGCCACGCCCCCCCCCCAACCCTCCAGCTGTCTCTACAGTCAGCACTCTGTAAACAAGGACCAGACCTGAGATTGACCCCACACTAAACCAGATATGGACCAAATAAGGGCCAGAGCTGGCTCAACTCAGATCTGGATCTGTTTCAACATTCTTTGAACTTGCATCTGAGGATAGTTGAGGAGAGGAAACACACATGGTAGTGTCTCTCTCTCTTTCTCTCTCTCTCTCTCGCTCTCTCTCTCCCTCTGTCACTCCTCTCTCTCTTTCTCCCTCAATCTCTTTCTTCTCTCTCTTCCTCAGTCTCTTTTTCTCTCCCCCCTTTCTCCCTAAATCCCTCTCTTTTTCTTTTTCTCCTCAATACTGTCTCTATTTCTCCCTCTGTCACTCTCTCACTCCTTCTATCTCCATTTTGCTTTCTCTCTCTTGTTCCCTCACTTCACTTTCTCTGTCTCTTTCCTTCTCTCTGTCTTTCTCTCTCTCTGTCTCTGACTCTGTCTTCCGTTATATGTACACACATGCATGTCTTCCTGGCCTTAAAGTCCCTGTGCATAGCCTGCAGGTTGTGCATGCTTACTGCCCTTTTAACGTGTGCATCTGACCACATATCCACAGTGCAGCAATACAGCTTATTGTGTTTCTATGCATGCTTTAGGCATTGTGTTTGTGTGTGTGTTGAGAGAGAGAGAGAGGAGGTCTGATTGCCATTGGTGAGATCAACTTGAGAGCTACCCTAGTTGCCATTATCCCTGTTTTCCCATACAATTCATTTCCTTGCCTCAGGCATCAGGTACAAGGTCTATGACACGCAAGGGGCTTCAGTTACTAGCTGTGCACTAAATGTGAGAATTGTTTCACTTGGTGTAGACCCCATATTTTCATGTAATACAGTCACAGGCCTCAGGCAGACACTGAATGTCTACTAGATGACTGATTTAGTGTATTTAAGCACCAGTGAGTTTGGCAGCATGGCTGTTTTTGTTCTTGTCTTTGTCATTCTGGCCTGTTGTAATCAACCAGCGTCCCCTCTCCTGCCTGTGATGGAGGTGAGCAGAGCCCAGACTGTGTCGAGGTGCTCAGGTCCATCCCTCTGGATGGGCCTGGCTTGAAACTGGGAGAACTCTCGGTTCCGGTCATTGTCCAAGGGATGGATTACTGCTGAGAGACAAAAGGAGGGGAAAGTGTACTGCTTGGTCCATCTGCTGGTGGGGGGACCCCATGGAGTTACTACCCAACCCTGTCTCCCTCCCACTCTTTCACTGACTGTCTTTATATCTCCAGTTCTATACCAAATGCTTCTCTCTCCCATTCTTCATTTGCTATTTCTCTTTCACAATTATCTACCTCTCTCTCCCTCTCGCTCTGTCTCTTTCTCTCACTCTCTCAACATCAGGCTCTAGCTCTCACACCCTCCTGTAACTACCTCTGTATCAAATGATCCCACCTCTCTAGTTCTCCCTTTCTCTGGGTTACCCCACAGATGGTGAAGGCAAGAGCCAAGGGTCCCCCCCCCCCCACACTCACACACACACACACACATAATTGCACTGTGGGTTTTACTGTGCTACATTTACGCAAGTCACCATTTTGGGCTGCATGCATTCTGCACAGTAGAACTACAGACTTGAAACACCAACTGACCATGTCTGACTGTCTTCTGACCTCCTATCATGATACAGTTGTGTGTGCGTGTGCGTGCGTAAGATGGTGGGTTATTGAGTGTGTGTGTGTGTGCCATTAAGATTCATTCATTCACAATTGCTTATACAACGGAGTGATTTATTCAGTAAAATCTGCAATTTTATATTTCACCAATAGATGGCAGAAATGTCCAATGTATGAGTGCAGCTGTTACAGCAAAATAAATAAATAAATAAATAATAATAATAATAATAATAATAATAATAAAATAAAGAAAGAAATACATGTCTGCTGAAATTGCCTTGAAAGTTACACAGAAATAACATTTCCATTATGTTCAGATAGACATTGTTTGTAACCTGAGAGTATATGGTATATATGGTGCTGTGACACTCTTGCATTACATAGCTGGCACTGAAAGGGTCAGGGGACAGGTGGGACCAGGGACCTCTTGATCTGTAGTCAAATGTCCTACCACTCAGCTAAATCCCCATCTTATACAATACTGTTAGTCACGTTATAGAACAAACCAATAGTTTGTTTTAAAGGCAGGGGAGGGAAGAGTGTGACATGTACTTTCTGAAGTGACATTTCCAGCAGCAGTACAACAAAGACAGATCAGGAGAACAAGCATGAGAGAGACATAAAAAGACATAAAAAGACTATGTCTCATAGTCTCGCCAAACAAGTTGCCATCAGTCAAAGTTGCTTATTAATTATACTAAGTATGAAACTATAAGAGGACAGAGACTTCACTCATCTTCAACATTGTCAATACACTAAATGGCTTAGGGAAATATGCTTAGGCATATTTAGGCATAAATATGCTGAGGCAAAGGCCTCCTCACATAGATAAACACACATACATACATTAAAAGTCGAATTGATTAAAATAATCGAATTGATTTAAAATACTCCTCCTAACCTACAAAGCCCTCAAGGGCGATGCACCAACATATATTAAAGACTTACTTGTCCCTTACCACCCTCCTAGAACCCTAAGATTCCAAAATGCTGGTCTCCTTGTAATCCCAAGAATATCAAAATCTACAATAGGAGGAAGAGCCTTTTATTACCATGCACCCCTCCTGTGGAATAATCTCCCCCCCCACATTCGACAAGCGGACACTCTCAATACCTTTAAGTCTAGACTTGAAACCTTCCTCCTGTTTCCCATAGTTAGGGATGGTGCATGGCAAATCATCCCTTCTCATGGGTCTTTTGGGAAGGACTGCCTCTGCTGTTGCCCCCAGTTGCGAGGCATGGCGGCCACTGACCATCCCTGCAGTGGTGCTGGATTACCATGCATCATACCTTAGTTATGCTGCTATAGCCTAGTGCCGCCACACAACCTTCATGTGTCATGCCGTACAACTCTCTCTCTCTCAATATTTATATATATATATATTTATACACATATATGTATGCCCAAATTACACATGTGCTTTCTGATGTGTGAGCCTGGCCTAATTCACTATTTTCCTCTGTCCACAATTTATCTTTGCTGAGTGTCATCCCTGCCTCATTCCAGCGGACCCCTCTCACCCTTCGCTCCTGAGTGGACTACAACCAACACTACGGGAGGCCCATGTCAGGACCAACTCCCCATCACAGAGGACCTTCCTTACGCCGATGCTGGGCCCGACTCCCCTTCCTGAGGCTTTGTGATTGACCCCCCCTCACAATGGCGCTGTCATATGGACCCTTACTGTTACCCTATGACCCATCTCACTCCTTTGAGTTTGTCACTATGCCTGGCCACTGCTACATTGTCCAGCCATAATTCCTGATAACCACCTATAGACTGACTACCATGTAATGTAAAAGTAGGATAATACTCAATTATGAACTATTATGAACCTTAGCTAAAACCATAGGCAACTTATAGTCTGTCATGGTTACTACTGATTGTAATTTTTCTCCATGACCCCTGGCAGTTGGGTTAGCCCCTTGAGTCGTGGATCTGCCCAAGGTTTCTTCCTAGATTAACTGAACATAAGGAGTTTTTCCTTGCCCCTGTTGCTCTTGGGTGCTCCTTCTGTGAAGCGCCACGAGACAATACTATTGTAAAAGGCGCTGTATAAATAAAACTGAATTGAATTGAATTGAATACATGCTAGTGTACACCATGTAAAGACATAGGTTATTTCATCCAGGCTTCAGAAGAGAACTGTGATGCTTAACATCTAGACTAGACTGTTGGAGGTAAACAAGCCCCATAATTTGGATCTCAGCATGCGTTTGTTGTGTTTTCAAACAGCACTTAACTGCTGGCTTGCGGTCTTCAGGGAAGATTTAAGGTCATTACGCGGCATCTGTCTACATGGGAACCCGCTGAGTTTGGTTGTTATCTCTGATAGAGGATGTTAGGGCAGACCATCTATGTTGTTTTTAGCTTTGGGAAGGAAAAAAACTAGATAGTTCATATAATATGGTTTACTGATTTTGGAATTATTATGATACTGCTAAAATCATGGACAAATTGTAGTCTATCATGGTAACCACTGCTGAACTTTTGCTGCTTGGCCCCTGGCAGTTGGGTTGGCCCAGTGAGCTGTGGATCTGCCCAAGGTTTCTTCTTAGACTATCTACCACAAGGGAGTATTTCCTTGCCCCTGTTGCTCCTTGCTATAAAGCACCATGACACAATACTATTGTAAAAGGCGCTGTATAAATATAATTGAATTGAATACTTAACACTCATAAAACAGTTTGAAAGAGAACCTATGCTGTGTTGGTACTGGGTTGGTATTACCATACTGTAAGGTGGATTCTACAATGATGCTACAATTGATCATTATTGGTTGAATCACATTCAGTGTCATTGTAAAACTCATAGACCGTCCATAGACCCTCTTTTTTTTAACAA
This sequence comes from Tenualosa ilisha, assembly GCA_015244755.2. Lineage (NCBI taxonomy): Eukaryota > Metazoa > Chordata > Actinopteri > Clupeiformes > Clupeidae > Tenualosa > Tenualosa ilisha. Next base: position 1,111,806 of record PYXC01000452.1, on the reverse strand, counting down.
TTACGATGAAGGAGATGATGCATTGCTTGGTTTACATTTTGACAGATGTCGCTATCTGAAATTGTTTACTTAGCCACTGCACTTTTAATAGAGGATGCTGTGTCGTTTGACTTCACCTGAGTGTACAGCAATGATTGAGAATGCTGTGCCCATGAGTTTGGTTAATACCCGCATTAAAAATGCTGATGCTTCTAGAGGGGAGGAAAAAGAGTGAGAAATCGGGAATGAAGTGCTATTATACCTCCTTGAGTTGCAGTGGCTGATTGTTTGAAAGCTGGGTACGGAGGCACAGAGGGCTGCGTCCTGACTAATGCAGAAATGATTGTGTGTGGTGTGACTCATTCGCCTGTAATCTCCCGGCAGTGGGTGCTCACGCAAATGTGCATTTTCAATGGGTGGCACACTTTTTGTCTGCTAATCTGTATCCGTACCCCACACCCACTGTAGGGGAGAGAAGGAGAGAGAGAGAGAGAGAGAGCAAGAGAGACAGAGAGAGAGAGAGACCTTGTGTGTGTGTGTATGTGTGTGTGACTGAAAGAGCCAGAATGCTTGTCTGTGAGAGTGTATACTCTGTGAGAGTGTGTGTGTGTGTGTGTGTGTGTGTGTGTGTGTGTGTGTGTTTGAAAGAGAGTGAGAGAGGTATTGAAAGTCTTTCAAACCTAATACTAAAGGAAGGCAGGAAGCCGAGGAATTTCTCTTTAGAGAAGAGTTGCACATTGTAGAGAAATATGCTGGAACATTTTTTTTCATCCCCCGCTTACAGAGTCAAGAGAACACAGAGAGTGAAAAGAGAGCGTGTACAGCCAATAATGGCAGTATCACAGAAAAAAAAAAAAAACTCCCAACGGAAGCCTATGCCGTCAAATAAGAGATTGGCTGATCACTGCCATGATAACAAGCACTCAGAAGGATAGATGAGAGAGACGGACCTTGCAGGTGCTGTCCTCTCAGCATTGACACAAACATGAAATAGATTTGTTCTTAGATTATGCGTTGTTACAAACACTTATCTTAAAGACCCCCTGTGTAAAACTTTTACTTAAACATATAAACTTTGAAGTTATTTTGATAGCAAAAGAACAAATAATGAGACTGACGCACCATTCAGAACACTATCCCAGTTTAATACAGAGAAATCAACAAGTCAACTTCTCTGTTGATACTACTTATAAGCCACATTAAATAATTTTTATAACTTTTATAACAGTCGACATATGTAGCTTTTGAAAAATTATAACTCCTATCCTACACAAATCCAGTTACTTATGTGTATTTGAGATGCTGGCGTTGCAGGTTAAGTTGCGTTGCTAGGATCTTGATAACTGTCCAGTGAACTGGTTATGTTAAGATATGTTAAGTACTCTAATAAGATACTTGAAAAGCGCTTGAAGAGCACAGACCTCCGCCAAGGCAATATCGGGTCACTGACCCAATATAAATTCCAGACGGTGTTACGGATCAAACCAGCCAACCACCAAAATTGAATCATCTGTTCTTTTCAAGTTATTTACAGAGACACAAACAGACAAACGCTGGTGAAAACATAAGATCCTTGGCCGAGGTAACAATATTATGACTTAAGATAATGCAGCCAGAAGAGCCAGTGTAGGAGTTCAGAAGGATAGTGGAAGTTAATAAATTCAAATGGTGTTGATTTGATGTGTTTAAGGATAAAAATGACAATGACAAAATAAAAACTATTCAAAGACACAAAAAAAAAACATCATCAAAAAAAAACTATTCAAAGACACTAAAAAAACAAAACATCATCAAAAATTGGCTCGTCACATTAGAATAAATATGGGCATGTGTAGCTCAGTGGCAGACAGTGTGCTGGATAGAATCCAATTTCACTGTAAATTTCCAGAATCCCAATATAGATCTGTTGTTCTTTATTGTCACTTTTAAGTGGATTAAACTGATTGCGGCAAATTTGCAGCTCAAAAGACTCCCCTCACGACTTACTATTTCCTGCCAATGTGTATGTTTCCTCTCAATCTGTTTGCAGTTTTGATTCTCTGCACTCTAAGCGTGTATTATCTGCTGCTGTGCAACCTTGAACATTTTAATAAATTTCATGAATGACGAGGTGGTTTACATTTGTGGCCTTGCAAGCGCTATCTATTTAAAGAGAAATTGTGGGGGTACTGTGAAGGACTATGTATCCAGTTAGGCTGTGTTTGAATGGGTCATATTTTTCTGGATATGCCTTTGGTCCTCTTCACCCATTTCTGGTAACTTCAGGTAACTACAAAAACATACAATGGAAGTTTCTCAGATGAGTGTTCCATTAAGCACTCAACTGGTCCTGTTTTTCACTGAAATTAAAATGGGCGTTTTTCAAATCAATCATCCACTGAACACTCACGGCCCTGTTGTTTAAATTGCTCTCAATAAATAAACTTGAAAATTTAACTTGATTAGACTTTACTCAAATTAAGTTGATTTCTTAAAGACAGAGTGAAAGGGAACACAGTGTAAGGTGAATGGCCACTATCCTCAAAGGGCCAACTCTGTGGCCTATGCCTGACCCATGGCTCCGCCCGGCTGGCTGGGAGTTGCCATAGTACAATGTATTTTGCCTTGAATTTGTAATTGAAAAGGTCAGGGGGCACCCGGATTTGAACCAGGGACCTCTTGATCTGCAGTCAAATGCTCTACCACTGAGCTATACCCCCTTGTGCCAACTGACTTTTTGTCAACACCTTTCAGCAGGTAAGTATTGTTTGTTTTTCAGGGTGGGGGAGGAGAAAGTGTGACGTATATTTCACAGAGAGCAAATGAGCAAGCAAAATAGAATGAGAGAGACTGTCTGACTACACCACCCCTTAACCTGGGTGGGAGAGTCCCCTTAATTCTATACCATGACTGATTCTAGATTCTGTGTATGTATACCCATACACAGCAGCTGGCAATCAAGTGAATAAGAGGGGCAGACTGCAAAAGGGTAATGGGCTGAAACTCCTCAGAATAATAAGGTTGGGACGGCACACACAGCTCCCATCTCAGAAGGCCCTGGTGAGAGGAAAAGAGACAGCAAACCCCACACCACACAAGCATGCAACACAGCAAGCGCTGTGCACACAAGATCTGTAAATAACACTACAATATACTACACCGTGTTGGAGATTACCAGTACAAACCAAGATAGTGTCCCCCTTAGTGCGGCCTCCATAGTGGAAGGGAAGTAGCCAGGCGCGGACCACCTACACAGAAACAAAGAGAGGAGAACAGCTCCCAGCAACAAATTGACCAGAGCTCTAGCTTGAGTAAAACTACAAGGCAATATTAACCCAGGCAGGAAAGCCCAGGACAGATTAAGGGTAGCGACTGAAGGACAAACAAAACAAACAAACAAATGAAACAAAACCAACAAACAAACTAAATAAATTCCAAGAGAGCAGCAAAACAGTGACTGGCCTGGACCCTTTCAAAAGAAACAATGCATAATAGATCCTAATTTCATTCACAGCACACATACAAAAAACAGTACAGTACAAAACCTCCAAAAAACCCACACATATATATGCCTACTCTGCCTACTTTTGCCCACAGCACAATACCACATGAAGATAATGGAACATTCCAGTGCTACATATACAAAGAGGCATAATCCGCACATTTTAAATACCAATGTAAAACAATTAAGAAAGTCATAAATATAAGATGATTTACCAGAGCATCAATATCTGTAGGCCAGCTACTCAACGGGAGGTCACAACTCTTAAAATATCAGGCAGGACCTCTGTGTCCTTCATGAAGTGTGGAGCACATGGTCCTAGCGATCATCCTGATAAAATTAAAACAAAACATGAGAATTCAGTTCTTATAAATGTTTTAAAGACATGTAATATTTTATTCAAAAACCTGGTAACACAGCTCATTCTTACCTTGGGTTGAGAATAATTTCAGTCACCCAGAGGACAGCACAGCAGCAGAATGGCAGCTGGATTATGCAGCGCGAGTGAATGAACTTCAGTGAATAGACCCAACAGTAGTACTGTTCTCATGTTAAACAGTATGATTACCACATATGCACTAATTGTCGGTAAAACTACCTAAAGAAAGGTAGTTATAATGCCCACAATGCAATGTAATGTACAGTAATGATAATGCAAACTAATGGCATGGTATTTTACTGGGTATTTTGTGTTAAGTAACTGTGGAGGTTACAGCTAAGTCTAACAGTGTTGGAGAGGGCTCTGGCAGGACTTGAGAGGTCATTCCACCAGGAGGAATAGTCTGAATTGTCCTGTGCAAGGTGTTGGCAGTGATAGATGACATCCCTTGGAGGATATATTAGTGTAACCTGTGTGTAAAAGGAGCTGTGTACAAGGAAGCACCGAAGCACCTTTTCTAAGCATGTGGAGAATCCAGAATGTTCTTGGCACTGAATATTTCCAAGTCATTCATGCCTGGAAGTAGATGTGGTACAGTGAAGACAGCCACCACATGCCACCGTGTGACACTATATTTCATCTGACTCATACTATCCCCCTAACCAACTTGCCATTTTCATATTCTTTCTTCTCATTGAAAAGGTTAGGGGTCACCTGGATTTGATCTGCAGTCCAGTGCTCTACCACTAAGTTATCCCCCCTGCTGCCGCATGATAATTTGTCAACAGCTTTCATCACTGTCACTGTGTCACAGTATTGTTTGTTTTACAAACTGGCCTGGGAAAGGGAGATTGTGTCACGTGCAATTTTTCACAGTGACAATATTTACAGCTGCAGAGCAAGAGGGAGAGCAAATGACCAAGTGAAAGAGAACAAGTATGAGAGAGAGAGAGAGAGAGAAAGAGATAAACAGAGAGAGAATGATGAAGAGATATTAAAAGACCAAGTCAAATTGTAGCACATACTCCCACACTGCCTTAACAAGTTTTTCTATCACCTTTACCTTGAAGTTGTTAGAAAACATCATGGGGTTAATGAGAAATTTGAGGATAAACACATTTGAAAATTGCACTGTTTACATTCATAAAAAGGTGGTCGGGATTCACCTGAGTCAAGCTGATTGGTGGCTAATACCTGGTGCAAGGAATTAGGGGGCATTTCTTCTCCCCTCTCCTTCGATGCATCAGTGTAACGTGTGTTGATGGAACTAAGTGAAGGAAAGCATTAAAGCACATTTCCTAAGCATTTTGAGAGAGACAGACAACATTTCAAGGTCATTTCACTCCAATAGGTGGGTGGGAGTTGCACTATGTATGCTCATGTGGCACTCCTACGTTGCAAAGCATTGAAAAGGTCAGGGGGCACCTGGATTTGAACCTGGGACCTCTTGATCTGCAGTCAAATGCTCTACCACTGAGCTATACCCCCTGATATAATCTGATTATTTGCAAAATTATTCAATTTGGTTTAAAAATTGGGGAAGGGAGGGCATGATGCACTTTTGCAGTGACAATATTTCCAGCAGCAGTACAACACAGAGAGATCAGGAGAACAAGCATGAGAGACAGAGAGAGACATGAAAAGACAGAGACTGGTTGAGTTACATAGTCCCAGATCCAAAGCTGATCTGACAGAAACAAAGAAAAAACATCTGTTGAGAAAACATTGTTGTACTAAACTAATACACCAGTTATCCATGAAACAGTGCTAAGTGTCTAGCCTAGAGGCATGGTCCCATGTGTTTTATGATTTGTGTATTTTTTTTGTGTGTGTATGAAAGCATTGACAGCATTGACAGCAATACTTTTGCTTTTATGAGCCTTAAGACAATCCAAACAGTTTTTAGAACTATACAGAAGTCAAATCTGTTTGTATCCCCACTACCAAGCCAACAGCCCCTTTTCCTCAGTCTTGCTCAAAATGCTGCCTCATTAACATCATACATAGCCCAACCTCTGGTTCCACTAAGGGAAAGATGTATCCTGACAGATACTGGATGTAATGTTCTTCCTGTTGCCTTTTTCCCTTTATTCCAAAGAGTCTGTTCAGCAGTATATGTCACAGGCAGTCAAAGTATGTAGACGCTCAATGAGCTGGCAGCTCCTCATAGTTAGGTACATGTAGGTAGTTAGTATGAGAACACCTTAGTAAGCCCAGGTTTAGCCTTGTAGTGGGGAGGTTGTTGGTATGGGCTACCTCTGACCAACAACTGCGTCGTTGCTGGAGCCAATGGTGATTTCAGATTCTTGTTTACCACAGAAAAGGTCAGGGGGCACCCGGATTTGAACCGGGGACCTCTTGATCTGCAGTCAAATGCTCTACCACTGAGCTATACCCCCTACTGCTGACCTGCCTTTTGTCAACAGCTTCCAACAGTGTGACTGTGTTACCATATTGTTTGTTTTACAAGGTGGGGGAGGGGAGGACTATGAGATGGCAGTTCACACCCTGATTCAGTCAAAATTATTTGATAGATCAAATCATATTTGATAGATCAAAGACCAATGTTGGTGTTTGCTTTTGCTCAAAGTCAAATGCCAACATTTTAAACTCCAGTAGTTAAAAGGAACCTTACTTGGACAAAAGTGTTTGCTAACATCCTAGTCTTGACCTAGGAATGTGTTTATATTGTGGTGATAAGTTTGATGGGGGAAAAGGTGAGGCCCGACTTGAGGGGACAGCAACCCCAAGGGAAGCACCAGTGCTCCAGGTAACGGGAAGTCAGTTAGCCTGAGAACACCTTGGTAAACTCAGTGAGGTATTCCAAGAAGGTGAAGTGGCAAACCTAAAAGTTAAAACATTTAACACTTTAAAATGTTGTGGTATTAGCTAAATATGTGTTTAGAATAAGAGTTGAAAAGCATCTGAAAGAAAAAAATGCCCATAATCTTATATGGCTAAATTTTGTATGGCTGTGATTATGAGAGGTCCTTAAAAATATTCCTGCTCCATGAGGGGTCCTCGGCCCAATAAAGTTTGGAAACCCATGCTCTTTTGCCAGGTTTAGCACTTTTCTACTTGCTTGGAATACCCCACAGGTTTGGCCCTAGTGGCTACTGTGGGCTATGTCTGACACATGAAGGCCTGCTTGCTGGTGCAACCTGCTTTTGATTATGATTTTTTGCTTACTGCGGAAAAGGTCAGGGGGCACCCGGATTTGAACCGGGGACCTCTTGATCTGCAGTCAAATGCTCTACCACTGAGCTATACCCCCTTATGTCAAACTACTCTTTGTCAACACCTTTCAGCAGGTAAGTATTGTTTGTTTTTCAGGGTGGGGTAGGAGAGTGACGTATATTTCACAGAGAGCAAATGGGCAAGCAAAATAGAATGAGAGAAAGAGACCAGCTGCTTAGAAAACATAGGATAGTGACAACATATTCAGCGGTGGCAGGGTGGAGAGGACTCAGGAAAACAAGCATGGAGAGAGAAAGAAAGAGAGAGAGAGAGGGAGAGAGGTGGAGTGCTGAAGACAGACTGTCCCCCATAGTCCCAGATCTCCCTAGCCATCAGCTGAACAGTTCACCATTACATTACAAAAAAGGATTGCACCCTTTCTGCTGCCAGAGCCAGGAAGCAAAAATGCTCAGTCTAATATGGACTTACATCAAAATTCATGTGTGCAGTGGGAAGAAAGAAAAATCTGGTGCAATACTGAGAGAAAGTATTATTGTAATAAACTAAGAGACCAGTTATCCACCAGAACTGAGATAGTCTTGCCTAGAAGCATCTCTTTTATGATCTATTCAGGTAAAGACAAAAATATATCTATATATAAGAAAAGCACACAAATGACCAAATCAATTTAAATGTTTACTTCAATTAATGAAAACCTCTATGGTTGGAAATAGTCTTGAACTGTGAATTCAGTTTTGTTTCAGTTCTAATTTAAAATTTCTAGTTGTGAAATCTCTTTTTGTCAGTTGGTTTCTTCACAATGAAGGAGCTGTGTTTTAATATTTAACAAGATCCACGGTGCATCAACGTATTCCATACATACATACATACATATTCTCTTTCTTCTTCCTGATCCAGTGTGGAATCACTCTTTAGAGGAGTCTTAGGGCTTCATTAGTGGCTAGGACAGCCCAAAATGGCCCTCCTCTTTACATCCAAACAACAGGGTGCCAAATGTGTTTTGGGGGGAGAATGTCTAATAGATTCAAGCCAGGAGACCTGTCCTGACACCACCTTTCAACTTAATGATTTTCAACCTGATGTTGTCTAACCTCAAATAGCCTGGAACCCCATAACACCTTCAACACTCTTGCTTAGACAAGAGGGGCTGATGGGTGTAGGCACTGATCTTTCACTATAATCACGATGAATCTGAAACCATGTGGATAATTTTAGAGAATATAAAAGTATATTCCAAAGATGTGTAGCAAATTAAAATACCAACAGATCCACATACCTATAGTTTCATAGGGAAAGGATTAACAGGGTTTGTTATCAATAAATGGTCCTGTCTTGTATCAAACTATAACTTGTGAGACCACCAAGGTTAATGTAGTCAACAGTTAATGAAAATATTGGTAAACGTTTTTCTAGACTCTAGTTAGTTGCAAGATATAAAGAGAAAAACAAAAAAAGGAGAGGCGCTGCTTCTCAAACCTGGTGGAAAAAGTAGAATGGGTGGAATTACTCGAGGATCCCCACTACCATCTGCTGGTTCACTGATAGCATTGCACCAGCTACCACCCCGTGCCTCGGCTCAGACCAGAGGGGACGATTGTCATCGTGTCAAGGTGTTGAGAGGCAAGAAGAGAGGAGAGGAGAAGGTGGTTCACTTTTATCCATCAAACACAATCAACAGCGCACTATTTTGTTTAAATATGTAGTTATATATAATCTCAAATCTGTACAAAATTTACCGTAGTGGGGTTTGGTGGATCAAACTTACATCGACGTAAGGTTCAATTGCCCATTTGTTTCCAATTCCCCAGCTGTTGCAGAAACATAAATAAATAAAACGTTAACACCATGAATGCTATACAAATTTAATATCTCCATACAGTCGAAGACTTAGTGGCATATAAGACAGACATTCGAAGTCTCTCGGAAGCTCCAGGTGTCTTCCTTAAAAGACAGTGCCTCACGTGGGCCTGCAAGTGATAGAAAATCTTACGTAAGTCGCGCAATTGCGTAAATTTCATTTGTGAACGGGAGAAGCCGTCAGAACAAGTAACAGAAGCAGCGCGAGTGAGTGATGATGGGGGGAGGGGGAGGTGGGGGGCAAGTGAGCATCAGTCACATGAAGTATTTTTGTAAACGGATACCTTAACCGACGAGCTCGGTCTCTCTCATTATCAAATAATTTCATCATTTGAAAGCTTCTTGCAGCGCCAATGAAAAAAAAAAAAATGTTTTAAAGACTTTAACAGTTAAAGAGTTTAACAGTTCAGTCCATTATTGTGTATAGACTAATTTAAAATAGCATAATTTAACATAATATACATATATAATGTACATACACCAATGTAATGAGGCCTATAGAAGCCCAAGTAAAGTCTGGTTATAGAGCTCCTAAAAATGAGTTTCTGCATGTCTGATATCATCACACCTATCGTAAAAAACATTATATAACAGCAACTCAATCACATCATCACACAAAACAATAAGATAAATACAGCATCACATAACCAGTCCTTTGACCTTGCCTGGTCCTGTTAATCTGTGAGCAATGTCTTGAGAGTATGAAATGCAAGCATAGGTCATAGGACCGGATGTCTTAGTTTGTATGAGTCATTAGTCTTAGTTTCTATGAGTCGTTACTACTACAATAAATACTGCAAGCAGGACAAAAATACTGCATACAATGACATTGGTAAATCATAAGGAATCTTTGGTGTAGGGTCTGTGTTGTGGAGTTAGGTCAAAAGCATGCTTGAATGCTGTGTGATACTTTGGAGGGGAAGTTGGGTGAAGCCTCAACCCACCAAATCTCCCACAGCGCTTTGTTACCATACGTCTGTGCTCTGTAACATGTAACACACACATACATCTTTTTTTTTTTTCTGTACTTCCGAGAATACTTCTTTTAGGCATTTCTTTGGTTGCACTGCTTGTTTCTTTCTTTCTCTCTATCTCTCTCCATCTCACTGACTCTCTTTCATATTGAGTAAGAAATGTTATTTTTGAGAACTTATGCTGTTTGATGATGCCAGGGAGTGATTAATAAGCAAATCGGAGTTTTGAATTTCTCCAGTGTTCTCTTAAGCCCCGTCCCCACCACCCCCTGTATGATTCAGCACGGCTAAGAGAACATTCCAAACTAGTGATGAGAGAGAGAGAGAGAGAGAGAGAGGCATGAAAGACAGAGCAGCGCAACTGCTCTTTCTTGGAGGACATTTTTGACACCCATGCCTCTCTGTGGGATATTATTCCACAGTTAGCCAGAGCAGATTTGCGAGGCCTGTAAAGGCCCAATGAGCTCTACAAGCTTTATCGCCAAATTAAATGAATATTGTAATAAAATCCTCCATTACAGGGAAGAAGGGAAATGAAAGTGACTATTTCCTACAGGTAATGGGCTAGAGCAGAACATTACACCAGACACAGCGGAGGCTAATTGACTACTGAACCTGTTACATTGGAGTGAGTGCCAGGGACAATCAGCACAGACAAAAGGCATTACATCCAGTTTAAATGTGAATACCTAACCCCCACCCCACCCCCAACTCTCGGTTTCTGTCTTTCCTTCTCTCTATCTTTCTCCCTCCCTTTCCCTTTCTCTTTTCCTCTCCCCCCCCCCTTTCCTGCTCTTGTTAACAGTACATGTGGCACACACTCTCCTTCCCCACCCGTAAAGCAGACAAAACATTCAGTACTGGTCAAATTTGTTGACCACGACTTGCCCAGTAGATGGGGGTATAGCTCAGTGGTAGAGCATTTGACTGCAGATCAAGAGGTCCCCGGTTCAAATCCGGGTGCCCCCTTCCCTTTTCAAAGGAAGGTCATGATACAACTGCCGTCAGAGAATTAGATTGGTGTTGAGTAGAATCTGATGCCAGTTGTCCGTCAGACTCTGTGTCCCTTTGTGTACTGCCATTACGAATTGCTAAAACAGCGTCCATGAGATTCAATATGTTTGCAGAGCTCCTCCTACTGTTGTTTTTCAGTCTGTAAAGTACAGGGGTAGACCAATGACCACCATGTCATATCACATTTATAGGCACATTTTGAGAGGGCATGTGGCAAACAGGCATAAATGCAGACACAGCAATATAACAGCTGTGACACCTTAGGACAAATTTGCTTAATAGTTCTGTTATACTACTTACGAAGTAGTTATTAGCATTATAAATGCACACATAAAAGCATCATTACATTACATTACGTGTATGCATTTAGCAGACGCTTTTATCCAAAGCGACTTACAAACGAGGAAAACATTCAAGCTACACCACAATGAAAAAAACTAACAAAGAGTGCATATTGCTAACATAATATTTGCAGTATTTTAAGTTGAAAGTGCAATAGTGTAACAAAAGTGCAGTATACAGAGAGATTAAGTATAAGAGGTTAAGTGCATTCCTGGTATTTAGAATTTAAGCCAGGAGATATTCTTGGAAGAGCTGGGTCTTCAAGAGTTTCTTGGAGGTGGAGAGGAGAAACCTCTGTAGATGGGTTAGAAAACTGACTACTAATTGCTGCAACTTTGTTAGTAAAAAATGCAGCAAAAGTGTCAGTTGTGAGGTTAGTTGCAGGAGGTGGGTTTAGTAAAGATTTGAAGGTGGAGAAGAGTTTCTTGCTGTCTGTGGCATTGCGAATCTTGTCATGGTAGAAAGCCTTTTTTGCAGAAGTGACACTGGCTGAGAAGGATGGTAGCAGTTTCTGGAACTGTATTAGATTTTAAATTCTTAGTTTTGTGGCATTTCCTCTCATTGAACAAAGTGAGTCATTAAGCCATGCATGAGACTGAGTGGATTGTGCAGGTCTGGTAGACAGAGGGCACACGTGATCCAAGCAGGAGCTCAGCGTAGAACTGTGGCATCATCAACCTCAAGAGAAGAGAAACTTCTGGACGGTGGAAGAGCAGACGCCATCAAGGAGAAAAAATGAATAGGAGATAAATTCTGGAGATTGCGATGGAAAGAGACAGTGGGAGTAGGTGGAGATGGTTGCTGACGGAGACAAACTCTGAACTGAATAAAGTAGTAATCATAACACACACATGTGTTTCAGGGAGTAGTCATAAAGTTCTCCTAAAGTAGTCATAAAGTTCATCAAGCAGAATCATTCTCAGTATTTCATCAACACTGACATTAATGATGACGGGGGAAATAAGCTTTAGAATGCATTGTGATATTTTAAACATTCTATGTAATAACATCAAAATTCATTTTGGAGTTAGTTATAACTGTGTGAATAAAAAAAATAATAAATAAAAAAGAAAAATCCTAACGTTATCGTCAATAATCAGTCATTGTGAGGCCCTATATTCTAAACACATTCCAAACCTTTCTAAAGGAATTTATAGAATCAAATTTGTTTACGTGTTTACATGAGTTCCATGGTTGTTGTCAGCTGTAAGGTACTACTTTAGACACACATTTCATATAACTGTTACTTCGATTTAATTCCTCCATTGTCTTCCGAGAGGAAATGCATGCAAAAAGCCACTAATGGTCCATTTCAGCAGCCGAATTTCCCTCTACAGGACCTACTGGAACAGACATCATGTCAAGACCGCCATATAAACATCTGTGAAGGGAATCCCTAGTTTCACCTCTTTGGTAAATGATTAACATATATTTTCCTACAGTAAGATTAAAGCAATGGGCTGACACATTGACACATCACCTTAAAGGCTGTGCCACTGAAAGATTCATACTGTGTGTGTGTGTGTATCTGGGATGTTTTGTTCCCTTGGCCCTCATGTCTTTTCTCTGTTTTCGTTCTGATGGGTGTGTTCTCATCGAGTATCGATTTGACTCCACATGAACACACTCACTCAGAGCCCCAGCGTCAGACAACGTCAGAGCGGAACGTGACTGCTCACATCCTAAGTACAGTACATCTTGGGTGCTACCACATGTTCACAAGAGTCACACCTGTTTGTTGACAAATGCGCTCTCACGCATTCACACACACACACACACACACACACACACACACGAATACATTCAAGGTCATACACTCAAGTACGTGCAAATTATGTACTGAATGAATTAAACCCAAAGAAGTTTCCTTTAAGGAGCGATGTTTCCTTCCAACCGTGGGACATGTACTAATTTAACCCCTTGTGGGCCGACACAGCATGAGTAATGCATGGAACAGTGTATGTGTGTGTGTGTGTGTGTGTGTGTGTGTGTGTGTGTGTGTGTGTGTGTGTGTGTGTGTGTGTGTGTGTGTGCGAGTGTGGGGGTACATGAATGAGGAGAACAGACTGGGTAACACACATGACCTTGTCTACATGAAAATGCTGTGGGTTACTGATGTGGTGCTTAAAGAGGAAGTAGCTCTGTGAATATATGGTAAGTCACTCCTGTGCTGGTAAATGATGTCAATCACTAGATCTCTCACATTCACAGAGACACAGATACAAGCACACACCATACAAACATGCACACATGCACACACACACACACACACACACTGCATATACAAAATATGTAAGTTAGAAGTGGAAGACATGAATGACATCACCACAATCAAACATCCCCATAGAAGTAAAAACATACACACATCATGAAACCCATCCAGAAATTACAGGTCAGGTCATGTATTGACCATTAGTGACCGTAAAGTGTCTCGACCAATCAGAAATGCAGAACACAGAATCAGTTTTGTGTGTGTGTGTGTGTGTGTGTGTGTGTGTAGGGAGGTGTCTTAAAGAAAGGAATAGGTTGGGAAATGCCTAGTTTCCTGTCTGCTCTCATCAAACATGGCCCAAAACAAAAAGTAAAAATCGCAAGTGTGTGAGAGAACTCAACAGCAAGAAACACAGGTCTGTGAGTTTGTCATCATATCCTGTATAAAACACATACCAACTGTATAAAACACATACCAACTGTATTGAGAATATCTTTAGTCGGCTCCAGCCCTTTGTGGAACAGTCTTAGGGCTTGTATACATGTATCTAGATATTTTTAGATATATATTTTTTAAATTAGGTGTACATGTACTCAGCAGCACCACTAGAAATTTTGGGCCCTAAAAAATTATTTTGGGCCTCCCAAACATTGATTATAATATTAAAATGTTCTCTAGGGCCCCCTATCAGTGCCAGGCCCTTGGAATCATACTCCCCCCCACCCCATCCCCCGGCAGCGCCCCTGCGCGTATGCACAACAACAAGTGTTTTGAAATATCACCATTTTTAAGGGCGTTTTAAAAATGATCAGTTTGAGGTGGCTAAAACTCTCGTTTATGTGTAAACGAAAGGTAAACGGATTAAAAAAAGAAATTATGTTTATGTTTGTATATCTAGATACATGTAAACAAGCCCTTAGTATCCTTGAAGACAACTCCACTCATGGAACAGGATGGGTGCGTTGTGTCTACAGACATCTTACCCAACATTGCTGATGTCATGAAGATTGTGGGAACCCTCTGGTGAATTGATTTAGTACAACTTATAAAACTGGTGAACCAGTGCATGGATTCAGCCCAGAAATAATCTGACAACATAATTTACAATGAACTATCACCCATAATCTCTAGGCTAATCACATTTGCATGTATTTAAGGGCTGGACTGATTGAGAACTAACCACTTCTTCTCAGTGACCTGAATAGCCTTTATTGTGTTGTGTTCTTTTACTGTAGTGCTATTGCAGGGATGACAGGAAGGTATGCATGGTCAGTGATTACACTAAAAGCAGTTGTGTGAGACACAGTCATAGATGATGATGACGAGACAACAACTGGGCAGCTGAAACAGAACTCGTAAGTTAAGAATGTACACAGTGTTGTAAACCGTCACTGATTATTGACACACACCTCTTACACACACACACAACAAGCTAGATACCTGCATGTTTTGATGGAAAATTACTGCTGACGCATCAGTTTGTCAGTGCTGGTGATGTTTGTGGGTTCTGATGATGAGCGTGGTGTGCGTGTTTTCAGAGGATGAGTGTGAAGTCTACAGGAAGTTCCCCCTGACTTCATCCATCAGATGCAGATGATCTATAGGTGCCAGTTTTTGTGTTTCTCATGTGGGTCATTCCAGACAACCTCAGTCTGCCTTCAGTCCTCCAGAGAGTCATAGAACATGTCTGACCAATGCTCAACCAACTCACCAACTACACACACACACACACACACACACACACACACACACACACACACACACACACACACACACATACACACACACTGCATATGAAAAACATATAGGCTTGTGAAAGTCACAAATGATATCACTTACCAGCAGTCTCAAACTGACTCACACACACACACACACACAGCCCCACAACCATGCATCCTCATAAACACAAATACATGCACTTATACACACACATCGTGAAACCCATGCAGAAGTTACAAGCTTTCCCATAGCCATATTTTTACACTGACTACAAACTGTGAAGCACAAGAGGCCATTCACAAGGCATGTTTCTGTTATAAAAATGCAAGGTCATTTTTCCTACATTGATGTGTCATGTGATGTTGGTCATGTGTTGACGGTAAGTGACCCTGAGGTGTCTCAACCAATCAGAAATATTGATAATATCAAACTCTCAGTTTCCAGAAACACACAGAGTGCTGCTAAAAAAATTCCTCAAGAGTGATGTGGGCAGAGTGCATATGTGTGTATCGTGTGTGTGAGTGTGTCTGTGTGTGTGTGTGTATTTCTGCTTGTTGTGTGTGTGTCAGTGCATATCTTGTCTATGCTAATGTGAGTTAACGCCATCAACTAAATGTTTAAATACAGTAACAGCATTATTGAAAGTCAGAGACTTTTATGACGTGGGCTACAGAGTGGGCAGGCTTCCGAACAGATTGCACAGCCCTGAAAGACGGAAAGAGAGAGAGGGAGAGGGAAAGAGTAAGAAAGAAAGAGAGAGAGAGAGAGAGAGAGAGAGAGAGAGAGAGAGAGAGAGATGGCATTCCAGACTGATGAGAGGTAAGAATTATAGCAGCTGTGAGTCTGGGAAACAGAGCAAGTGGAGGGCGAGACACGGCAGCACACACACACACACACACACACCACACACACACACACACACACACACACACACACACTGAGCGGAAGATTAGTCAGACACCCCACTGACATACACACACACACATACATACAGACGCATGCATACATGTATCAGCACGCATACACACACAACACACGCAGGGTTATGAGTAAACCTGCACAAAATACAAAAACACACATATGCTGCATGAACACAGATAGGCCATGTGTGTGTATTGTTCTCACTGGAAATGAAACTGGTCCAGAGAGCTGCTGGTTATCACTAGCGTGTTAATGCAGTAACATGGGTGTGAAGTGAGGCTGTCTCTCTGTGTGTGTGTGTGTGTGTGTGTGTGTGTCTGTGTGTGTGTGTATGAGTGTGGCTGCTCACACACTAATCTTCACAGGCTTTACAAGTGAGTTCACAGTACCTAAAATGTCCTAAGGGTGGCAGCAGAACCACAGACAGTGTCAGTGTTAGTCTTCACCTCCCTGTCCACACAGCCACTTGACCTAGACGATATTTAGGGTAAACTCTTAGGCTCTGCCCCTCTGGCCCATATCTAGGGAAAACTTTTTGTTTGTAAGTCTTTACTTTTACTGATGGCTGATGACAAAATGGCTTAAATGTTAAGCCCTCAGTTTTATTTAAATTTAAAGCTTATAACTGACATTGTTTTTTTGTTGTTTGTTTGTTTGTTTGTTTGTTTTTCCCTACAGGTACACCTCTCAATAAGTCTGTAAATAAATAAATTGATAAATAAATGAATTCACTGACCTCCTTCACGCCACACACTTCTTTCAAAAAGTACCAGTGTATGGATAACTGAATGAAGGCCTTCATTCATAAAAAAAACTAGACTGAAGGTAGATGGTGGGGAGAAAGCCACTCAGAAGGGGAGAGCGGCGGTTACCCAGCTTCCCCCACCTCACTTCCTGTCTGTGCTTCCCATCTTGTGGCGCCACTTCCTGACTGCTGACTGACTGTTGAAGAAAAAAAAATAAAAAATTTGTGACTCTCATATGTCAGTATGTCTTGACTCAGTTGAACGTACAGAAAATGTAATGTACATTTGCACACAACACAAAACATTCCCATATGAATCATCTCATGTTGGTGTAGCCCACCAGCAGGCTTCCAACTGCCAGGAAGCTGTCCATGAAGCTATCAGTGAAGTAGTCACTTCGATTTGCTAAAGTCATTTTGAGAAAATGACTCACAGCGTGAGAATCTGCGCGTTCCTCCAAACATTTCAGATTGAAAACACACAGGGGGGTATTAATTTAGTTTAATCCTCTATTATTAACCTAGGCATATAATCAATGTATTGAGTGCAAGAGTGACAGCATTTTTTTATCACTCTCCCCCTCCAACAAATAACTAGAGCCTAATCCAACGGTGGAGGGATTGACGTTATGTATAGTTTTGACGTTAATTGCCTGATTTCACCATGCCATCCATTGTGTCTGCTTACTGGAGTCAACACATCACCAGTGACAGTAAACCTCTGTGGGAAAGTCACATTTGCTCAATGACTTCAGGAGGAAGTGAAAGGGGCAAATCTAAAAACAGTCACCAAGTACGGCCACTTTGACCCTTTCTCTTTTTCTTTCTTTTCGTTCTTTTTCTTTTTTTTCTCTCAACGCATCATTTCTCACCACACCTTGTTTATGTTGTACCCTTGCGGGGTCGGGTAAATCTTTGGGGAACGACTATTTTCAGTTATTTATGTAATCCAGTCATCAGTAACCAGATTGTTTTGCCAGGCTTTATGGGCCAGTAGACGCCGGTGACATTTTATGTACTGACAGCCATAACATCCGCCTTTGAGTACATTTTTTTATATAGTGAGATGTGTTTATTTGTTACTTTTTACATCAGCACCTAGAACAGCCTCTCTTCCCCACTATTTGCCAAAGGCATGTCATGAAATTAAGTGTGTACCCAAAAAATATGTAATAGTGGAAGCTCTGACGTAGACTTGTGGAGAATTTGTAAAGACCTGTGTCAGACTACAACAGGCCACTGAGCTAAGACATCGACCATGATTTTATACTCTTTTAGGTTCTTCTTCTTCTTCTTCTTCTTCTTCTTTTTCTTCTTCTTCTTCTTCTTCTCCTTTTTTTTTCTTTGCTGCGCTTTTTTTTGGTTCTTATCTACATGCCGCCTTTGGTGTTGTTCAACATCTCGGCCGCATACACCTGTTTGCACACTCTGTGCTGTTTTTTCTTCCTCTTCTTCTTGTTTGGTTTCTCTGAATGATTCGTCTTTCCTGTGCTTCAATGTCACCCTGAGCTGAGGTTTTAAGCCACAGCTATAGCTGATGGCACTTAGGTACTTGTTTTCTATTTTTCCATCAGTCAAAGGGACATTGACACCGGAACAACATGACAGTTCTTTGAAGATGTGCTTGGGTTTGTCTGTGTGTTTTTGTATGTGTGTGTGTGTGTGTGTGTATTTGTTTTGAAGTGCTAAATGTGCCATGAAATCACTGCAGTGACACTCAAACACTGCATCCCTGTTTTATAACCCCAGCCTTCCTCTGTAAGAGCAAAACACAACTCTGCTAAACTGCTCTTGCGCAGACACATTCTCACACACACACATGCATACGCACAAACACACACACACACACACACACACACACACAAACAAAGTGTATGTATGTGTGTATGTATGTGTGTGTGTGTGTGACTGTGTCTGTGTGTCGGTGTTTATCTATCTGTTTGTTCGCCTGAGAGTTCTGTGAATCTCTGGAACTATTCCCTTTTATTGACATAGTCTTGTGGGTGTGCTGTATATCTGGGGACACATGTGAGTGTGATGTTACCGTAACTGTTACTGTGGGCTTTCCATCTCTTTGTACCTCTTCAACATGGAGAGTGGGTTCATCTGTGTTCTACTAAAGTGTCTGTGCCTGCAATATTGGAAAGTCAAAATGCACTGTGGTAACTAGGTATGACTAATGACAGCATATGGCTCCCTATGTGACATGTTCACAACATGGTCTGTTCCGTATCGCAACAAGGGGTTCAAGTGCAGGGTTTCCCAATGTCTGATAGTTCTTCTTCCAGAGCTCTGTCTTTGGCCAGTCATCCTGTCTCTTAAAGCAGTCTAAAGAACAACAGGCCACACACTTACTATTACATTAAAAATATATGCATTTCCTGGAATACATTTCTACGATGCATAAATAAACTATTCAGTGAAGACATACTGGATTAACATTGTATGTTGGTGAAATGTATGGTTAGGGCAGAACTTACTGGAGAGATGCTATTTTTGAGGGTAGTGGGTATAGGGTAGTGATGGGTTGTGGGGTGAATGAGTGGGGCAGGTTCGGTGGGGGTTCGGTGGGGTAGGAGGTCAGTACTAAATATGCACAACTCTTATGCAGTTAGAGGGGAACGCTGAAGTGTGGTGCTAGAATCTGCCAGCTCAGCCTTTTTACTGGGGCATCCTGGACCTGTTTGAGGTCTGGGTACAGCATTCCTTGGAGGCCCTGTGTGTTTGTGTGTGTGTGTGTGTGTGTGTGTGTGTGTGTTTGGGTTGGGGTTGGGGTACGGGGGGGAGGTAGTAGGACTGTCAGACTTGGGGGTGGGGGTGGGGTGGGGTTAAAAATACCTCCCCACACTCAGCGTTGGGTTGGCAGCCATTACAGGAAGCTATGCCCAGCAGCACCTGTAATGACAAAACCTGACTCCAAAAACAACACACGGCACCCCCACTTACACACTAGGACTTAGGGGAGTGTGTGTGTGTGTGTGTGTGTGTGTGTGTGTGTGTGTGTGTGTGTGTGTGTGTGTGTGTGTGTGTCTTCAGTAGATGAGGATTGCCATGGGGGTTGAATTGCACACGGCGTTCTAACTGATCTTGTGAAATATCCCACTGTGATTTATTTGTGTTTCTTGTGCTTGCTTGTCCTTTTATGCCTTGCCTCTGGACCTCTGGGCAATTTAAACTTTGTTTTGATAAGAAGAAGAACGCTAATCGAAATGTCTTTTAAATCTGTCACAGTGTGTGTGTGCGTGGGTATGTTTATGTGTGTGATTGGAGAGAGAGAAAGAGAGAGAGGTCCACCAGTCTAATCCTTTCCCTACGCTGAAATAAATACCAGCGGTATTGTGGTTTACTTCTTGCCATACATGTGCATGTACTATGCATGCTTGTGTGTGTGTGTGTGTGTGTGTGAGTGTGTGTGTGTGTGTGTGTGTGTCTGTCTGTCTGTCTGTCTTTCTGTCTAGAGGAGGGGTTCACTGATGTGAGTCAGACATAGGCACTCTGGATCACAAGACATTCTGGATCACAGCCAGCAGGTTATGGCAGGTTCTTAGAGGAGGGATGTGATGGTGTGTGTGTGTGTGTGTGTGTGTGCCTGGACACATACTGCTAAATGGCTGTTAGCACAGTCAAAGGCCCTAAGGGTCTTTTCAGTGGGTGTTTTGCAATATTCTGAGTGCTTGCTAAGAAAAATAAGTGTGCATGCATACAGGCCTTCAATAAATCTGAAGTTCCTAGTAATGTTCTTTTGAACAAATGAAATAAGCATATGACATGGTAATTCGCAGTAAGGGAGAGCCCCTTAAAACACTGACAACGGCACTGTGCATACCTTACATGGCTTCCTGTGTTACTCACTGTACAGTGAGAATAGAAAACATTTGACGACAATACGCCCAGATAGCACAAATGCAACTAACTGGGTCAGACTGGGCCCAAATCAGCCACGTGCCACGAGAGAGAGAGAGAGAGAGAGAGAGAGAGAGAGAGAGAGAGAGAGAGAGAGAGAGAGAGAGAGAGAGAGAGAGAGAGAGAGAGAGTGGGGGTGGGGATGGGGATGGGGGGGCAAACATTCTCATATACAACAGCATTATTCAGTCTGTCAGGGTCAGCTGAACTTCAGAGGTGTGCGTGTGTGTATGTGTGTGTGTGTGTGCGTGCGTGCGTGGTGTGTGTGTGTGTGTGTGTGTGTGAGTGTGTGAGTGTGTGAGTGTGTGACCAGTGCCTGAGGTAATACCTCCATCTTCAAACTCCCCTTTAGGCTCTCAAAAGGCTTCCATTGTACTCAGACTGGTCAAAGAGGACATGCTATGTGAAGTGACCCATGCCAGTATATTCTCATTTCCCTGGGTCAAAGTCAAGAGCAGACACTCACACACACGCATGCACACACACACCCACACACACACACACACACACACACACACACCACCTTTATTTAGCAGCATTAAGAAAGTTAACTACTGTATAATGACTTCCACAAAAGCTTCAAACTAAAAAAAAAAGTAATGCACAGACAATGGACACAAATTAGAACATAATTAGAGAGAGAAAGAGAGAGAGAGAGAGAGAGAGAGAGAGAGAGAGAGAGTAAACCCCTAGTGAAGTAACCCTGATGGTGAAAGTGCAGTACGGTATTTCAAGTGTCTGTGAGAGTGCAACCTCGCCATATTGAAACAGAGCAATGGGTACTGAGATGAGATGACAGTGCTCTCACAATGACGAGCCACGACGGGAGAACGACACCACACTGTGGGAACAGCACACAGGTGTTAAACGTGAATGAAGCAATGAGGCAGGTACACACACACACACAAACACACACACACACACACACGTGCACACACACACATGCACACACACAATCACACACACAGTTGTCCTACAATTGTACCAGTACAATATCCGTGCTGAGATGATGTGAAACCAAGACAAGGAATGAGAGAAACTCATAGCCAAAGTCAACTCTGTGGTTGTCAGTATCATGCATGTCGAAGTGTAAAAATAACCTTTTATTCATTATAAAATATCTTTATTACAGTAAGAAGCCACATTGCTTCATAACATAGTGTCTTCTGTTAAACTTAGTGGAACAAATGCCAAATGCCTTCTATGCTTTTCTAATCAAAATCATCAGATCCAGATTAGAACCTGTATAACCTGCTATCTATTCATTTAGCTTTTGCTGAAGCCAGACTGGTGCCAGACAACGTAACATAGTGACATTTGGAGTGTGTATTAGTCAGAGAAGAGTGGTGTGTTCTTTAGGTGAGGAGCGTGTTCAAACAGGCTTTTGTTACATCAATGTGTTGTAATGTTGTTTTGTCTTTATTCTCACTCTGTGTCTCTTATTCTCTCTCTGTCATCCACACACACACACACACACACACACACCACACACACACACACACACACACACATACACATTTAGGCAGACAAGCACACTGGTATATGCACTTATTGAAAGACACAACTACAAACAAATACACACACACACACACACAGACACACAGATATTAACAAACCTCACACATAATGTCATACATTTACAGACTCACACACTTGTCAACACGCACAGACACACACCCTTTCACAGTTACATGCACAGCCTCCCCTGCTACACACTGTGTGTGTGTGTTTGTGTGTGTGTGTGCTACCGACAACATCCACACGGCTGGAACGAGCGGGTTAAATTTAGCTCAGTGCACCAAACACAAGCCCCCCTGCAGACATGCCCCCCCATCACACACACACACACACACACACCGCCCCCACAAACACACTTGTAGAGCGAGAGAGAGAAAGAGAGATAGAGAGAGAGAGAGAGAGACTTCACACATTGTCTTTGTGACATATGCAACACACACATGCACACACACATCAAACAAAAGTCTCCCCCAATGGAAAGGGACATAGCTGCTACATTCAGTGCCACTGGAAGATACCATATAGGCCAGCATAAAGCTTGTCACACTAGTGTGTGTTACATGAAGGTTAGCCCAAGGGTTATGGCCTAAACAAATAGAGTGAAAGGGTAGGCCATGGAAAGGAAAATAAAAGTAAATAAGTGGGTTTCAAAGGGACCACATGAGTAAACATGTCTAACTTAGCAACGGAGAGAGGTTACATATCAGTGAGGTGGGAGGGATAGTCGGCCTACACTGTCTACTTCTTTCACTAAACATTTTCAATAAAATGTAATTTTTTATCTTATCGATCTACAATTTTTTAATTTATTTAATGTTAAAGTTGAAATTTAAATGAATATGTAGTGTTTACATTTAATATTTAATATTGGCTGTACTCATAAGATTACATTGTTTTATATTCTATCTATCTATCTATCTATCTATTTATCTATCTATCTATCTATCTATCTATGTTCTGTGGCCATGGCCTGGCTCATCACCACATCTAAACCCAATAGAAAATAGTGAAGGTGGCAGGAGGAGTAAATGATCTTCTAATCATGAACTTCAGACATGGGTTGAGTAGGTGACACCAGAGACGCCATTGACAACCAGTCCCACCGGAGTACCACAGACATCCTTTTGACATTCACCCTTGATGTCACAACTAGTCAGACCAGACTACCACAGACATCCTTTTGACATTCACCTCTGCTGTCACAATTAGCCCTTAAACAGTCAACGTGTACCAAGAGATATGTTGTCTTTAATACCCTATAGGGGGCATTAATACATGTTTTTACCAAATCAGGTTTTTATTTATCTTTAGTCTTGTCTCTTTCTAGTTAGGTCACATGACTTTGTTCAAAACAACCTAACTTTGTTAATGGAATTAGTTTGGAAATTTTAAAATATATGTATCCCACAGTATACATGGCCAAATTAGTTGATACAATTCCATCAATCAACTGTCAACTCAATCAAGAATACTTGCTTATATACACTTCACAGATATGCATAATATGTCATGATAACTCTTTATTTTCTTTATTATGCAGTAAAGTAAATTTATGATAACAGGCATTGGCATTATGGGTGAGATCTGTAGTGGAGTTCTTTGTGAAGAAGTGGAGTAAAAAGTCCAGCTATATCTGTTCAAGCTGGTAGCTGGTTTAACATTGTCTGACATGATCTACCGTGGGCAAAGACAGTCAAAGATGGTTTTATGCTAGTCAACCAGCAAAAAAAAAGCAGCTAAAAAACAGCTCATGCTGGTTTCAGATGGTGTAAGCCTTTCAAGCAAAAACAACTACAAAAATAGAGCGTACCAAAAGGCCATGAGGTACATTTATGCATGTTTGCTACTTACGCAAAATAACAGCAACTGCCCATGAATTCTCACAAGCAGATGAGCTACGCCTTATAGATAAATAAAAAAAATGCTAGATTTTATGGCTATTTTTAAATTTATTTTAAAACATGACAAAAAATATATTCACATTTATCAGGCATTTTATGAATAGGCTGATGTCGGAAAAAAAAAAAAAAAACGTTATTGATACCTATGAGTTGAATCTGATACTGTGAAAGGCTAATACTATGATAAATATTGATAAAATACATTTTTATACTATACTTGTGATATAAAAACGAAATAAAAGCAAGAATGTATGGGTTCTGTTAATCTAATTGAAAATCTAGATTTTCACCATTGTGAGTGTTGTTCTATTCAAATAGGCCAACGTATTCTGGGAGACACATTTCATAAAATCCATAAAACTCATAAAATAAAAAAAACATTTTTAAAAAGAGGGTGAAAATGTTTTACTTTGGTACAAATGAGATAACCTGTGACAGCAAATGATTTTTTGAAACAATATTTCTATTCCTGCCTGCTTAAGGGTTAGTGATACCAGACTACCCCACACGTTCTCTATGCCCTGCCAGTTTCAAACAGGTTTTGACATCATATTACCTTAAATACTGATTACTATACGGCATTTTATTTGTATAGGGTAGCAAAAGTATTGAAAATTGAAACTTAATTAAAATGTTAAATTTTACTGTGATAGCATCGTAGTTGGCTACCACTGTGGTCCTGTTCCTTCCAGACTTTTCTACTGACTAGTAGCTCTGTGGTGGTGGGTGACTAATCTGCCTGTCTTTGACTTTACATCTGACCTGTCTAGACTTTACATGCACATTGTGTCTCATCTCCTGTTGTCTTGTCCAGATGGAAATAGAACTACATATCCCATACAACTTGGACACATCAACATGAAGCTACTTTATTTCTTTTTCTATCTTAATGCCATAGTTATGTACATATCAGTGATGTGGAACAAAACATTATTAATTGGCTGATGGCTGATGGAAAGAGAGAAAAAAAAAGAAAGAAAAAAAATGTCCATGACGTGAGAAGTGCCTTGCAGACTTCTGCTGAATTTAGAAGTACTCAAATAAACACAAACCTGAGGACTTCAACCTGTGTGTGTGTGTGTGTGTGTGTGTGTGTGTGTGTGTGTGTGTGTGTGTGTGTGTGTGTATTCAAACACTACACTGGGGGCTCAGAGTGAGATGAGTCTTCACAGGTGTTACTGAATCATGGGGGAGGCTATGATAAATAGCCAAACCAGACTGTGGTCAAAAATCTATTGACATTGGGCGTGTTTTGACATTTCTTTGCTCCATGGCAAAATCCCCCCTGTACTGTATTTCGAAATAAATGAGGTTATCACGGCAGCTCACCGCAAACAGTTATTTTGTTATTTGTGACGTCTTATCCATTGGAAATCAAATAGAGAATAAAAACATGATGTCATGAATATTCATATTCTACAGTACAACAGTGCATTTACGTCTGTACTGGGTTTTTCCTAGCCTGATGCATCAAACGCTTTCACATTGTTATACTTTGTGCAAAGCATCTGAAACCTATCCATTGGCATGCATTTTCTCCATGGTGGGCAGATACTTCCTGCCCCAACCAGTCACTTCTGTTCTCTCATTGACCCGCAGAGCTCAGAGACCGTGTGAAGTTAATCCAATGGACAGATTCCTGATGCAGTGGTGCAGGAAGTGAGCAGTTTGTTTTGTGTTTGATAATGAAAATGTCTGTGATGGAGTTTATATGCCAGTGTATGAGAAAGTGTCCTCCTACATTATAATTAATCAGCATACATTAGAAAAAAAAACAAAAAAAAACGTTACCTTTAACAACTGTTACCATTTTGGGTAATTGTGGCTAAGCTAATATTGCTACATTTACATTCACATTAATGCAAGTAATCACATTAATGTAACAGGCGCTTTTATCCAAAGTGCCTTACAAAAACAGGATTAACAATCAAGCTAAACACAGTTAAAACCTCACTAAGAGTACGACTTGCTGAAAGGAAATTGTGAGAAGATGATAGTACAGGAGTGCGATAAAAGTGCAGTAGTGTGTGTATTATGCATTTCAGTCCGGTCTATGTTAGCCCTGAGGCATAGCAGATCAGCATGTGTGAGAACCAGGCCAGGGGTATATTGCTAGTTACAGTATTGTTGCAATTATAGACTATCTGTGCCATGGCTATATCCTTCCTAAATCTCTCTGTCTCTAAGGGGGGATGGCCTGATATGAGATGTGCTACTGACGTTCCCCACTGAACCACCGGGTAAAGCTGTGGTAAAGCTGTAGTACGCAGAGCTATGGTGTGGTGTGTTGTGCTTGACTGCAGTGCTATGGTGTCCCGTGTTGTGCTGAGAGGGAATGGTGTGAGATCAGGCCTATGAGGGAATGTGGGCAGGTGACCAAAGCCGCCTTTTCCAACCGCAGGGTTCCTCCTGCTCAGGGGAGAGGGATGAGTGGAGGCGGCTGCCCGGGGTTCCAGCCAAGCCCAGAGAGGTCTCATCCACCCCCTTCACCCCCACCACCACCCCTCCACCCACGTCTCTCTCCTCTCTATCTCAGCCTCTCTCTCTCTCCTCCCCTCTTAATCTCTGTCTGTCTCTTTCGCTATCCCGGCTTCTCTCTCTCTCTCTTTCTCTCTCTTGCCATTTTTCTCTCTGCACTCTAACCATCACTTTTCCTGTCCCAGTGACTTTCGCTCTACTTCTCTCTATTTTTTTCTCTTTGTTTGTTTTATTTCCCTGTCTTTCACTCTTTCCAGCCACCCTCTTTGTCTTTCTATTCTACCTTTCCTTCACCTCTCTTTCACCACTGCCCCATCCTTTCTTTTCGTGCATTTCTTGTCATTACATTTTAAAGCATCACATTACCAAATGACTAAATGACCAAGATACCAAACTATCAAATTGATACCACCCTGTCAAATGACCAAATAACTCTCTTTATACTAACTCCCATTGCCAAACCAACACACTTTTCTCCCTTTTTCAAACTACCAAAATTCTACTCCCTCTGCCTTTCTGTCATGGCTGAAGTCCAATGAAAATATGAAGCAGGCATTGGACTTGAGGAAAAGATTTGATCTTTGTACTTAAACCACATGGCAGGACAGCCTGTGGAATGTTGGTCCCCAAATGGACCTACATCTGTCTTCCCTCCCAGAGAATCCAGAGATGACTGATCCAGAGGTGAATCATCCAAGCAAATGTAAAATATAATATCACTCAGAAGACAAATGTCATTGTTAGTCATTAAGTTTCACACTAATTGGAAACAAGCAAATTTGGTTAAAAATGACAAAAAGTCTGAATGGCTTTTCATCATTTCATGATGACTACATGTTTCAAAATGAAGTCTAGCAGCCTGATTAGCATATGGCTATTTCTTTCTTTTCTTTTTAAGGATACTCTCATTGTGAAGGTGATGACAACACCACTGTGATTTATCAAAAGACTTTCAAGTCCCATCTTTCTAAAAAGAAGTAAACACGACTCAAAGTCAATACGAGATAATAACCAGCAGGTAACCATGGAAGGTTATGAGTTAAAAATAACAACAAAAAAGTTATGATGATGTCATTAATGTTCTCCTTTCTTCTCTAGCATCTCAGGATGTTTCCCTTCAGGGAGGACAAAGGAGGGATTGGACATGAAACCTCTCCTCACCTCTCATACATGCAGAAAATAGATATGACCTCACCACTGCTTGCAACTGACCTAACTGGATTTAAAGTGTGAAATAGGCCAGCTCATGAATACACAAAGGCTCATCTTTCAGGAGAAGCAAAGCTGTACAGCCTGCCATTTCCTATCTTGGCTTTGTGTGTGTGTGTGTTGTTTTGCTTTGTGAAATTCTTATTTAACAATTCTTTTTTTTTATTTAATTTTTTTTTGCAGTTAGTAGACTAATGCTACAGAAACAGCACTCTTCATCTGACATGAATCCACTTGACTGCTTAACCAAAGGCAAAAAAAATGACAAAAATACAATATAAAAAAAAACCCAATACATTTTACTCTCCTCCTCTGGCAGGAAGACTCAAAAACAAGCAAAGCATGTGACTCTTGATGAAGACATTTAACAAGGGTGTTAATCAAGCCTGTGCAGTTTGTACATAAAGGCCATCAGAGATATGTGTATGTGTGTGTGTGTGTGTATGTGTGTGTGTGTGTGTGAAAGAGAGAGAGAGAGAGAGAGAGAGAGAGTATGTGTGTATGTGTGTGTGTGTGTGAGAGAGAGAGAGAGAGAGAGAGTGTGTGTGTGTGTGTGTGTGTGTGTGTGTGTGTGTGTGTTTGTTTGTTTGTCCATGTACAGATACTGTGTATATCTTTGTCTATATGTATTCTCATGTGTGCGTGTGAGTATAAGTGTGAAAAAAACTATGACATTCTCCGTGGTGAAGGCTAAGATAAATAAACACTTCTATACGCATGCTATGAAGTGGTCTGAGAAGCGCAGGCCTGCTCTCTTTTTCTCTCTCACTCTCTCTCTCACACACACACACACATACACACACACAGACACACAATGGGCACAGGATGCTGCGGCCACCGCTAGGTTTGGCGACTGTTGTTTCACGCCGAGCAGAGAAAGCCATGACGTTTGGGGTAAGGAGAAAAAAACACACATACACACAAAAGCACAAACACACACACACACACGCCATGGAGGTGAAAAACTTTCCACCCATGTAAGGCTTGACCAGAGTAATGTAAATAGTGGCAAAGTCAAAAAGGGAGAGCAATGTGCTAACTTTGTCTTTTCCGAGCGCGTTCCTCAGTACTACAACTGGCAAATGGCAAGCTAATGCTAACTTTGTTCTGTATTTTACACATCTGAACTGCAGAAAAAAAGAAATCGTTCTGTTTCAACACTTGTCAAGCATTGTCAGAGACTGACCTTTTCAAACATACACTGACCTACAAACACTCTAGCTTATTCACTGCCAGGAACAACCAATCTGGGCACTGAAGGCTGCATGATCTGCAAGGTCATTTCTCAAACGACGCTTGACAAAGAAAGTAAAAGAAACGTGAGGGAGAAGAAGCAAACAAACAATTTGCCATATTGCAGGAGTCTCAGAGGACATCACTGTGTCCCAGTGCAAACACAAATAAGGCCATTAAAATGGGATGTGCCAAGCAGCACGACTACCTCCAGACAGTGACGTCAAATAAGGCAATTAGAGCATGTGTGGTGAAGAGAGAAGGGCTAATAAAGGACCATAAAGAGAGGTGTGTGTGTGTGTGTGTGTGTGTGTGTGTGTGTGTGTTGGAGAGGTTAGCAGGGGTGGGTGGGAAGGGAAGTCCCTAAGGCAGTGATATTTGACCAAAAGACATCATCACAAGATATCACAAGACATCATCACAAGATATATTTAATCAATTTTTTTGTTTTACATTTCTCCCCACCTTCATTAGCAGTGAAGTCAAATATTGAAATAAATATATTCTTACACGCAACAGTAAAAGAGAAAAGCATGTAGTAGGCAGACAAAAAGCACTTCCTCAGGGCCATTTTCAGGTCATACTTTGTGTGTGTCTGTGTCTGTGTGTGTGTGTGTGTGTGTGTGTGTGTGTGTGTGTGGAGTGTGTGTGAGTGCCTAAAATGTCCAAAAATGAATACAGTAATGTGTAGTAGACTATACAGTGGTATATACATGTTCCTAGCATATATACTGTATGTCCACTTTTCCATTACACTGACAATTCCATCCAAATAAATGAACTGAACGACTGAACTGCTGTGTCACTAAACCAAATTCCAGCGTACACACCTAACATTGACATTACTGAAACATCACAATGGAGTCTGTACCTAAGTGCTTTAATACTCCTAACATTTAATCAACATGTTTTTAGTACCAATCCATTTCACCTGTTTTTTTGAGATGGCCGTGCGAACAACCACATTTAACCATGTGTGCATAAACTTTGTATATCCATAGCAACACGCAAAAATTGCTATAGTCTAGACAGTGTAGAGCTGTGGAATCTATTCCAAACATTAAGCATCCCATAATGTTAATATTATGACTTCCAAACATGGAGATGGGTTTTATTTAACTCACCACCACTTCCTTGTAGTAAATCTGGATGGTTACATGCTGCCTCTGTTACATAGCTCTAAACTCTCTGTTAGGATTGGTGTGTGGGTTTCCAGCGCAGAGTTGTGTATCACTGCAGGTTGTGTTGCTACTTGATGACATTGTGGGATATAGCACACAAGAGCTTAAATTCAGTTGCAAGAAGGATGTTATCAATAAAAGTCTGGGGAGGAAAGGAGGGAAAGTGTGAATTACAAATAGGCCTCTGCATTATCCAGTGCCATCAGTCACATACAGGGACTTGGCATATGGCATTCATGCTGTTTGTGTAAAGACCTGGGCAAAACTGGCATGAAGACATTACATGGTCTTGATAATGGCACCATGTCCTGCCAGTATTAACATAATCTACCCCTCTTGTCCAGACCTGTACTTGTGGCTAAAATCCAACCATTAGCCTCTCTCTGACTCAAACCTCCTGAGTATCAAGGCTCTCTCTCTCACACACACACACACACACACACAGGCTTCCAAGTGACTGGAAGTGACTTTTACTTGATATTTTTCCCAGCATATACCGGTAGACACTGGTGAGGAAACATTTTCTTGAGAAAGGGGTGAGGCTTTGGTGAGGTGTTAATGCCCTAAATACTCCCCACGCAAAATGTCTCGGCCAAGTCTGAATACCAAATTAAAACACTGACTAAACGATTCAGAGCAGGCAGTTCAGATTGGGGAGGTTACACATGAATGTTTGCAGAGAGAATCTGTCTATTGCACCAATCCCACTTCTGTTCAGCTATGTTCAGCAATGTTATTTGAAAAACAAGGAATAATTAGTGTTTTACTGGCATCTTTAATGCTGTGAACTTTTAATTTGATGTTATTATCCATGAGTAAAAATTACAGTCTATCACTACTTGCATAATGATAGATACCATCTCTCTCTCTCTCTCTCTATATATATATATAGATAGATAGATAGATAGATAGATAGATAGATAGATAGATAGATAGATAGATCTATGGTATCAACACTTACCATAAACACTATGGCATAAACACTTATTTGCATCTTTATGTAAAACTTGGTGCTGATCAATCTTACCTAATTAAGTTTAGTTCTACTTCAGAGACCTTTTTTAGTGGATCGTGTATGTGAGCGGGTTTGTGACAGGAAATGTTGCATTACTGTTACTGTGATATTTTGACGATGAAAATGAGAGTGAGAGAAATGAGAGAACTTCCTGTGCAGCCCTGGCAGCCATTCGTCTCTGATGTGGAACCTTCACAGCTATGCAAGGAACATTTTACAACAACTGCAAAAATAACCTAACCCCCCTACATGCACACGCATGCAAAAGCGCGCACACACACACACACACACACACAAACACACACACATACACACACACAACACTACCACCTCTGCTATCCTCTAGTCCTCCCACGGAAACTTAACTGCAGTGACATTTAAGAATTACTCAAAATATCTATACAAGTTTCCTCTATGGCCAAGTGTCTCATTTCCTCTGGCTTGTTTGTTAATTTTGTTCATTGTTGTTTGTTTGTTTGTTTGTTGTGACTTTCTCTTGCGGCTCTGCTGCATGTGTCCTCTTTCGTTACCCTCTGGTGTGTTTGGTCAAAACTCTTATGCCCCCAGGGTGAAGGCTTGGCCCAAAGCCAGATAAACAAGTCAAGAACAAGGTTTGACAGCAAACAGTCCAACAATGACTGGGTTAAAGTCTGAACATATGCTTTCATCCCACCCCTTTCCTTCAGCCTAACAAACCAGCCCTGGTACTACAAGGCCTTATTATTAATAAATAATAAATAAATAATTTAAAAAATCAATTGTCAAGAGCTCATTGTTGTCTTCATGTAAAAATAATTTGCACGTTTTTAGTGTTTTGTTGTTCTTTGTTGTATTGTATTGAGGGATTACACACACGTTATGCCATATTATGAGGTGCTATTCTCAAGGGCTTATTGCCCAGGCTATGTGCTCTAGGCCTACAGATTATAGCATAAGCTGCCTGACTGTAGTCATGCTATTTTTTGTTTTATTTTTAACAAACAAATACCAAATGAATAAATCATGAACTGAACTGATCCGCCTGAAGTGATGTGATGTAATCTGATATGAGATTAATTTCATGTGAACACACAAATTAACCATCTTCCTTTGATTTTCAGCATGCTTGGGCTAGAGTTAGTGACTGATTCCCTAGATAAGAATATGTAAGACTAAAGGTGTGTGTGTGTGTGTGTGTGTGTGTGTGTGGTGTGGTGTGTGGTGTGTGTGTGTGTGTGTGTGTGTGTGTGAGAGAGAGAGAGAGAGACAGAGAGAGAGAGATTTTGTGTGCAAGGGAGATAGCATGCAGGTCTCTATGTATTTATGTGTGTGTGTATGTGTGTGTGTGTGTGTGTGCATTGCATGTGTGTATGTATTTGTGTGTGTGTGTGTGTGTGTGTGTGATCACGTCCACCCTTCGATAATGAATAAGTTCAAGGCCTTGTTTCTGACCCTCTCAAATATTTACCAGAGCCAACATGAGGAGATGCTGAGTGAGACAGAGTTGATCCACTGCCACCAGAGTTTCCCCCCTAAGTGTATGTGTGTGTCCACACTCAAACCACAAGTGACTGAGCGTGTGTGAGTGTGTGTGTGTGTTTGTCTGCATGTGTGTGTTTGTCTGTGTATGTATGTGTGTTTCTTTCAATGGCCTATAAGAAGCCCGTTGCCAGGTGCCACACCTTCCTAATGTATGTATGTGTCTGTGTGTGTATGTGTGTGTGTGTGTGTGTGTCTGTGTCTCCATGGTCTGTGTATCTGTTACTATGTTGTGATCCCTCCCTTACCCTCTCCACACAACCCTGCTCGACCCGTTCTATAGATTATGACACACTCTTGCCTGAGGTCGTCTCCTGTCTTTACAGGTCCTTAGCTTAGCCAGCGACTAGCAAAGACTCCTCCTTAGATAATTTGCTAATAATTAGCTAACCACACTGTCTCATCACCTCACCGTCAAACCAATCACATTTTATGCACTGAACAGACAGGTGCTAAACAAAGCAAAGTAACTTTCCAAAGGAAGTTTTGGAGTGTGACAGTTATTTGCAATTTTCTGAATTGTTTGTTGGATCACACACCCAGTGAACGTGGATAACGAGAGACAGAGCTGTGTTGGGAGAAACAAAGGTGCTACCATCTTAGCAATGCAAGATAAAAATAAACTCCTCCTCCAAAAAAAAAAAAAATTGAATTGGAAATGTTGAGGTTGCCAAACAGGTGTTTTGGAAAGCTCCGTAAATGTGCTAAGATTCTGTACAGCTCAGCTTGTTTCAAAAACACACTGAAACACACGAGTATGATGGATTCACTGTTTATGTCATTGGCTTGTTAATGAGTCACAGAAAGCTAGTCAAACAGAGACTAGTGAGGGAGGGATTTAGGGAGCAGACATGCTTTGTTAGCTTTTACAAGAGTTCACTGGTCAATCGGTAAATGATTACGTCTGTGCCGTGTGACCAGGTAACTTGTTTATGTGGATTTAAAAGACAATAATTGGAAGAAGCACACAGAGAATGCAAGTAAAAGAGCCACTGGATGGCAATGACTGTGGATGGCCAAGGATCAAGGAGACGTTTGCAGTCTCAATGTCCTGTGCAGCACAAAATTATTTTTGTGAAAGTGAGGGAGAAGGTCACAGAATGCACAGAAAGCAAGCACGCACTATCTAAGATAAGAACAAGACTTCAATTATGATTTTGGAAAAATAAAATGATCAAACAGAAAAATGAAAGAAATGTCAAAATCTGTTTTCCATGAGCTGAAGGAAGGCCTTTAGTTGTCTTCAGTCTCTCTGTAGCAAGCCTTAGAGTGAGTGGGAGAGTGAGGAAGCGGATGAGAGAGTGGGTGTAAGTGAGTGAATGAATACATGCATATATAAGCTCACCAACATTTAGTGCAGCCTTTCTGTGTCTGTGTGTGTGTGTGTGTATGTGTGTGTCTAAGAGCAGTACTGAAACCCTTGGGCTCTGAGTCACTGTGGCCTGAGACTGAAGCTCCACACGGGCCTCATGTGACAAGTCGTCATTGTGGTTTGGCACAGACGCTGCGTGTGGAGGCCAGAACAGCCAAAGCACTGCGTAAAATAAGAAAGAAGATGGACGACGACAAACATTAAATATCTCAACAAGCAAAAAACAATCAAGTAAATCAACTTTTTGTTGGTGCGGGTCACCGCGGATGGTATCTTGTTTAAAACTCTACTTCCGTCTTCATATGCAATTCAATGCTTCATTCAAAGTTGCCAGAGGGCATTGCAGACAGGAAATCTTTATCACAAAAGTTAATCTATTTGAGGAGGTAAACAGCCTATTGCTCACCATAGGTCTTTAACCTTTGGTAACTGAAATTATTGAGAATGAGAACAACCAGATGATGACTCCATAGAGCCTATACTAACATGTGCTCACACCACAAGACCCACCTCAAGTGACTGCATCTAAATCATCGTTCTGATCTCTGATCTACAAATGGAAAAAGGTTCTCGGAAATAGACCAGCGGTCGAACTACATAGATCATAGATCAAAGAATGAAACGTGACTTCCAAAAAGCAAAACAAGATTCTCTCCACTGACACCCCAAACCTCCCATTACAATTTACCATCTCTAATTACTTCCTCTAATCTAGGTCTCTTTCCATAACACAGACACCAAACATTATACTCAGCATTATACTGTAAATAGATAAATATAGATAAACAAATATATTTAAAGCTTTTACTGTACAAACACACATACATACATACATAACACACATACATACATACATACATACACACATACATACATACATACATACATACATACATACATAAAGCTCTGATCTGATGAAGAGGTCTTGGCCCAGATTTTCATTTACACTTGGTTTGTTTACCATGGCACTTATATGTTAACTCAATACAGTTTGCACATGTACCGTATATAAATCTGTAATTAAATATGGTAATTACAATAATCGTCTTCACCAAAGACTTTTCATACTTTCTTTCTTTCTTACTTTCTTTTTCTGTGTGTAAGTACAATGTGTAGTAGCTGGGTCACATTCTCTCTTGTCTTTGTGTGTGTCTGCTTCAGATGCAGGGCAGCTGTGTGAATATGCACATGGCCTCGATTTTCTTCACCTTGTTTGCAAGAATGAGTTTTATTCCCCAGTGAAGGACGTTCTGTAGAGTGTGTGCTGTCAAATAAACTTCCTCTCTTTATCTCTCTCTCTCTCTCTAGAGCCTGGGAAGGATTTGATATTGCAGGTAACCCAAATGCCAGGAAAAGTGAACGTTTCCCTGTAGAAGGTTAAACATTACAGAGGCAGACTTGAAACCTAACCCTGCAGTAAAATCAGCCGGACTGGACAGTAACCTGCACCGTGGCCCTGAGCTGTAATGTTTACACAAAACACAGAGGCTGGAAAAGAACTCTCTAGGACCTACGTGTGTTTGCTAATGAAACATGTTCAGACTATCAGCCCACCAAAAACAAGTCATGATGAAATAAGCATGCCACTACATTGGATCAGAACAGACGCATGTCAGTGTTTGATCATTTGTATGTAGTAATCATGTGCCAAATCACGGAAATAAGATTAGGCAAATGTGAGCCTAATCTTGAGCAGTTCATTTTCCCTGGAGGACAGTAAGGGAGTTACTGCCTAATTTCCATATAAGAACTTCCTGCTACATAATCAGGAGTGATGTCATAAAATGATATGTGATTGCTGCTGATATGCTACTTCCCAGGAACGTCTGTGTTAGCGTAGGTGTGGCTGGAGACAGTAATGCAGGCGAGTCTATGCAAACCAAACTCACCAAGAACATGTGAATCTGTTTTTCTCTGCCAACAAATTGTTGGTGACGTGATTACTGGAGAATTCAGAGTAAATAGCAACAATAGACTGAACATGACTACCCCAACATGACTACCACAATTATGCTTTGCCTGAGCCAAGCCAATACTACAGTTAAATTTCTGATTTTAATTCTGAAATTGGGTTTCATGACACACTTAAGGAGACTCTCCAACAAGGTCCTTCTCCGCAGTCTGCCACATGATGTCAATGATGGGTCATGACACCATAGCGGGTCGTAGATTATTGTGCAAGTGGGAACAATGACAGCACTGCCAAATACATGTTTAGGCATTCTTCTTCACATAATCATATGAACAGATGGACAAATTGTTCCTAAGAACTAGTAACAGACCATAATATTGACATGACTCATGCTTGCAAAAGCCTACAAATAATCAATGAACACCCGTTGAACAGCTCAGTTCTGTTCATTCAGTCCATAATCATGCAACTCCAGTTGGTAAGGAGGTGTGTTAATATACTGTATCATATCTTTCATACTGTGCTTGCTGGAACTGTGGGCCATGGTTAAGAGAATTGGTTCACTGGGTCTATCACATTCCCAGAGCTCAGAGAGAGGGAAAAGGGGATCCATAATGGCTCCGTTGGCTTTTGGGGTGGAATTCTCTCCACTCTCCCATCTCACGAGTCCCTCATCTGGAGCCAGTTTAAACTGATCCTCCATGATATGTCTCCCCCTGGCCACAAGAACACTGTGTGTATGTATGTGTGTGTGTGTGTGGATGAGAGAGAGAGAAACGATAAAAATGTGTGTTACATTTTACGTTTGTTTTGATTACTTTTGCAGCACATTCTCTCTCTCTGACTCTCTCTCTCTCTCTCTCTCTCTCTCTGTGTGTGTGTGTGTGTGTGACTAAGACGTCCCAGCCGTATTTCACTGAGAAAATGAAAAGGGATTCCTCACACATGATGGACAGCGGGAACGAGCAAAGCTCAGAAAATGAGGAACACGTGGGGAAAGATGGATTGCGTTCCACAGACACCACCAGTGCCTCCCACATCCTCCTCCCCTTACACACACACACACACACACACACACACACACACACACACACACACACACACACACAGCACACAACACACACACACACACACACACACACGCACACACACACACACACACACTCACACTCACACTCACACTTACACACACATACACATACACATACACAGACAGACACACACATGCACCTGGACGCACTCACACGCTTACACACACACACACGCACAAGTGTACGCGTACAAATACACATACCTATGCACCCACAGCAGACCTTCACAAAGTCATAATAGCCCAATATCTCTAGGCACAGTGTTCCACTTTCAGCATCTTTGGTGGTTATGTCATGAAAAAAAAAAAGGGCAAGACACTATTTCGACCCTCTGTTATATTTCAGCAGCACCATATGGTCAAACCTCCTCACTGAAACCTTAATCTGTTTTTTGTCACACTAACACTCCACATGTATGAGAAGGAGAGCGTAGGCATCCCAAAGCCTTGTCTTATTTGGGTCAAGCGTTATACACATTCAGGCGAGTCATGTTTGGGGAATGTCCTGGTGGTCAACGATCCGTTCTCTGTGTGTGTGTCCTCAGGCTGGAGTAAACCTCTGCAGGATTCATCTATGTCTCTCTCTCTCTTTCTCACTCTTTTTCTTTGTCTGTGTGTGTGTGTGTGTGTGTGCGTGTGTGTGTGTGTGTGTGTGTGTATATATATTTACTTGTGCACACACGCGTGAAGTTTTTTTGGTCTCTCTCTCTCTCTCTCTCTCTCTCTCTCTCTCTCTCTCTCTCTCTCTCTGTGTGTGTGTGTGTGGTGACTCACAAAGTATCCAAGGCCACCCCTGGCTGATTCACACCAGAGTGACTAAGGCAGCGTTTACATTATTACATTTTCAAAAGAAAACAAAACAGTTCTGCTGCGGATGCATTCCTTAGTTAACCCACCGGTTTGCCTTAACGATCTTAAGATGCTGTCTGCCTCGGATTTATCTGAAAAGAAGTGCAAAGGTGACATGTTTGGACACCGAAAACCGAAAACTATTCACCGATTGGTCATGTTCCAGTCACATGACTCGTTCACATGATACTTGCAGGGAAGCCAGGGGGAAACAACATTGAGTAATTAGCGGTCTAATTTACATTATTACAAATGTTAGCAGCACAAATATCAAATCAGAAATGTTGTTAACCTTGCAGAATCCCATTTAGTTTGGGCAATATGCTTCTACAATGCAACAGTGGACAAAGTATGCAGAGGTAAACTACTAGGAGTATACTATTAACTGAGTATACTGTAAACTATTATCAGAGTAGCCTGCAAAGAACCCTCCACAGAGACAGAGTCAAGACCCACGTTAGCGTAGTGGTGAAGGAACCTGGCTAGTGTGCAAGTAGCCTGAGAAGTTGTGGGTTTGAATCCCAGCTGGCCCTGTATAATTGATAGTTGACAAAATTGTAAGTCGCTTTGGATAAAAAGCGTCTGCTAAATGCACAAATGTAATGTAAATCGTTTCTGTTATGCAGATTCATTCAATTGCTTTAATTAATGGCTGAAGACTCTGTTTTTTATAGGAAAGTTTTATTTTGCAATTTATCTGCCTTCCCCACTGGAATGATTTAGACTGTGAATCTGCCTTTGAGTCAACCTAATTCTACCCGTTTCCAGGCCAAGCCAGATCAAGCCGGTTTGGGACGTCCTCTGGATTTAGCACGTGGAAATTTAGCGGCTGGCCGATAAGCAGTCTGGAATGGGATGGAATCTTAGTGACTTGGTGAGCGACATAATTGTCGTTTCCTCATACTTGCAGGCTTCCTCTCCAGGCATAGAAACTGGTTGTACCTACCACTTGTCATGATAGTGTGACATTAGACCCAGATTGATTGCCGCGCTGCCTTACGCAATGGGAGGCACACCCAGAGCCTCTCGGTGGTCATATTCCACTGTCATTTGGGCCACAGAGCTGGATAAAAATATGACAGAGGGAAGCAAGGCCGGAGAAAAGTTAAACAAGCCTAATTATACCCATGTTATGTTTAGAGGAGAAAAACAACTTGATATAAACGGAGATTCAGGGGACCTGTTTTCAGTAACACAGAAATCAGTCTGTCCAGTATTGTCCTATGTTGTCATCCATACAAATATGTATCTGTCTTTTTTGCAGTGCTAAAGGTCCGAATGTTGAGTGAAGTACTTATCAACAAGTGCTCTGACATGTGTCAATGTAGGAAGGCAAGTGTCAGAATAGTGTGAGTGGAAGACTAGACAAGAGTAGAAGTGTGGAGAAGAGTAGAAGTGGACACTAGAGAAGAGTAGAAGTGTAGAGAAGAGAGTGTGTGTCTGTGTGTGTGTGTGTGTGTGTGTGTGTATATATATATATATATATACATACATATAAAATCAAGACATTTTTTCTTAATCAAATCCCGTCATTAGGAGCAACAGTAGCGTACAGTAACAGTAACTCAACTCAACAGTAACAGTAACTCAACTCAACACAACTGACAATCAGTCCACCTGGGAATATTTGTAGGTCAATCTGCAGAGGAAAAAAATCAGTCCAATAAAAGTGTTATGCAAACACCGTGAAGTGTCTGAATCATTCCCCGGTGAGTTCACTATGTGTACCATCCCAACAGCCTCAACACCAAACAGGTGTGGTAGAATCAAGTCATGCCCACAACACTGGAGGGAATTTCCGTTGGGTCTGCTCACCAGCTCTGATGTCAAACACTCGCCTTCCTGCCATGATTGTCATGATGACTGCTAATGTCAGTCATTGTTCAGCTTACAACTGCAACTGCAACTGCAACCAACTGCAATGGAGTTAGATAGCAAACAAATGAAAGAAAGGGAAGCCTTTACTTCAGACTTTAAGGGATACAGCACACAGAAGACTTGACTCCTCCTATTCAGAGTTCACTCGCAGAAAAATATATGCACAGAAAAAAATAGACATACAAAGCCTCCTCTAACTTAAAGCACTAGTGATATGATTTATACTACACAAATTAAGATGCTACTGCTAGTACTATTACTACTGATGATAATTCTCTGTTCAGTGACAACTTTTTAATGTTTTCCTGTATGTAAAGAGAGAAAGAGAGAGAGAAAGAGAGAAAGAAAGAAAGAAAAAAAAGAGAGAGAGAGAGGCCTTTTTCTGGTCTCCTAATCCATCTGATTTGTGGTGTACGTCAGAGTGCCACCCAGCTCCACTTTGAGACTGAGGACACCTAATCCAGGTGGGGGGTGAAGGTCAGGGGTGTGTGCCAAGGCCTTATACCCTGTGCATTAGGCCACTGTTCACTGTGTTTACACATGGCAAACTCATTGACAGGTGGCAGCCATTGACAGATTAAATAGCAGTGCTGGTCAAAGGGGCCCATTCAGTTGGGGCGATTGGTGCGGATTAAGAGGAAAATCACGCAGGTCTTTGATGTGTCTGCCTGCAGTGGAGCTCTTCCCTGCTGATTCTCCTCGGGTTAAACACCCATGCGTGTCCCATTACTACTGCAGAGGTACACACAGAACAGACAAGCCACTGAGCCTTTCTTATTAACCGCTGTCAGTCTCCACCAACTCAGCCCAAAAATAATGACAAAGTTGAAGCCTGAGTATGAGTAGGTTCAGTGTCTATAAACGGGCCTAGAAGTTGCTGTGCTTGATCTAACAGTGGATCTAAAAGTACCGAGTCATTACACTTCCGCTGAACAATGTTTCCCCATACGCTGTGTGTTTGACTAGAGAGATGCGGCCCACACAATGCACCATGTCTAAATATGCCAGGTCATAATCACCTCTTATTTTAGGTAGTTGTTGACTAATGATTAGTGGTAGTCTGTGTGGTTTTCAGGCTTGTGTAAAACTACTTCAAAGCTATATATGCCCTATTGGTGTGCTGTTCCGTTCTGCTGAAAATCATCCTCCACCCCCCACCATGACACAGCAGGCCGCTGTAAAGAAGATGCTTCCAGGTAATGCTGAGAATTCATCCTAAATTACTTGTTGAACAGTCATCATGACGGTCAAAGACATCATGACTACTCCAGTTAACATAAGTGTTGTAACCTGTAACAGTCAGTCAGACTACACTAAAGCCTTGATGGCACAACTGATTTGTAACAACAGACTGTTTTGCAGCTTTGCGGGCTGACAGGTAAAGTTGCCTCAGCTTTGCTATCATTTTTAGTTTTGTTTATCTATGTCTATTGCTATCTATCTGTCTATGTCTATGTGTTTTGGCAAACCAAACAACAACAAGGAAATGGTGCATATTAACATGCATCTTAACAAGGTTAAGTGCTCTTAAGTTCACTTTCACACACAGTCATATATATCCCAGCTTCATATCAGCACAGCACATCTCATTATTTTCACAAGGTGCTTCTGGGCAGAGATGACAGAACAGTTTCTTTATAGAGCAGACCTTTAGTGTAGTCTGAGGAGGTGAACTTGAGGACACTGTTCTCCTTTCAGAGTAGGTGCCTTGTGTTTGGCAAGGTTTTGTAAGGTGTCTCTAAGCTGAGGGGATGGCATTAAACTGACATGTAGGAACAAGGGCCCCCGTACACCCTCCCTCCACATACACACAACACACACACACACACACACACACACACACACAATACCCACAGGCACACATACACAGACACACATTCTATTCACAAACACACACACACATGCGCGCGCATCCACATGGTGACGCT
>PYXC01000452.1:765000-1065000 GCA_015244755.2 Tenualosa ilisha | reverse complement strand
TCAACTTTTCAAAGAAATGGACGCATACAAGCGCACGAGTTGTGGAATTCTCAAGCGCATAGAAAGAAACTTTTCCCTTCTTACAGTTATGCTTTCCAGAAATGCTCTGCAATGTCTTTTTTTCCACTCCGGGGCCAGGTATCTGTGCAATCTCAAAGCATCTGTGGGAACAAAATACCTGTGTAATCTCTGATCCGTGCCTGCATCTGCATCGCACCCAGCTATCTGGCTCTGCTCTATCCTGTGTGTGCGTCACTGTCCCGCCTTTGATTTCAAGGGAGCTGGAGTGCGTGGAATGTGGTCATGATTCACTGATAACGGGCCTCTCTGGAGATCTGCTCTGTCGAGAAGAGTGGATCTGCTGCAGCTCAGCTCTGCAGGCTACAAGCCAAGTCTATGTCCAGTATATCCATGTCAGGCCAGGGGCCAGATCTCTCTCCCAGACGGTGGCACACTGTGGATCGCTTGATAAAGGGTGCCACCATACACCAACTCTACATCATTTTTTTTCCTTTTTCACACTGAATCAGTTGATGTTTATTCAGAGAGGTTTTGAGAGCTGCCTCGCATATCCTAGCATGATTTTTTTTTTTTTTTAAAGAGACTTTTGATGGAGTGTGTCGGCCTACAGCGGTAGAAGGCTGTGTGTTTGAAAAGGGTGTTGGTGTGTATGTGTGTCTATTGACGGCAGGGGTATGTGGTGTGACGGCGAACAGAAGCCACAGTGTGTGAGGGGTGTAAGGCGAGGAGTCTGAGGCATCTGGTGTATAAGGCTAAGTTTGTTCCCCCGGGGACATTTCACACTGAGAAAATGTGTTTCGGAGGGAAGTGTAAAATCTGCAGCTTCAGAGCGAAAAAAAAATGGAAGAGAGAGAGCGGCACAAACGAAGGCCGTTGCCACTCGACGCCCATATGGGCAAAAACCGCCGCGTCCCGTTTATTGAAATTTTTATTTTTATTTGGACCCAAATGAGCCAGCTTAAAACTGGGAGGCTGTAGCCTCTAGTTTATATTCTCGTCTGACTTTTAAGACAATCCAGAGAGCCATGTCGATCCTCCTACTGTAGTTGTGCAGAGGCCTTGACACAGTAAAAAGACAGCTGCAAGCCCATAAAACACTCCAGGAAAAGAAAGTCATAAAAGGAGAGTGCAAAACAGATATGAGGAAATGGAAGCTATCACAATATGACCATATTTGGATGTTCTAATATCTAGAAAAGAAATGCTTTCTGTTTAAAAACTCCTCTTTTCTCTCTCTTACTTGGGTATATGCAGATTACTTCAGTCCCAATGTTGGAAATCATTGACAGATGACTATATAAAAGGAATGCTATCCTACAATCAAAATTCAACCGCTCCTCCAGCAACTGCACTGACCCAGAAGCCTTCCTTCGAAAACTCCAGAAGGCGTTTTTCCATCTCTGGCTTCCATGGTGATGTGGAAACAGTGTTGCACATACTACGAGGTTCTGCCCAGAAATCACACACTTGAGAAAGAAGGACTCCTAAAGCTGGCCAAACAACAGCTTTAAATCATCTCACGGACAGAAAGTCATTGAATTTCCATTAAGGGTATTCTGTGTGAATGTGCAAGCAGCAGAGGTAGAATGAAAGGTACTTTCCCCCCCTAGAGATGTGTGTATACATAGCCCGAGGGTCAGATATCCACCACACTGCTGCTGAGTCAGAAACCTCGGGCAATGACTGATGAGGTCATCAACCCGTGACACCTAATTAAACACAGCAATGTGCAGGTTGATGCCAGTGAGGAGAAACTGAAGGTGGGCCAAGGAAAAGCAGACAGCTGTGAGCAAAGCTGGAGACTCCGTCTGGGCCTCTAAGATGTGGTGTAAACATACACACACACAAACACACAGGTGAAAAAAACACATAATGCACAAACACACACATTCACACATACACACATTCACGGAAATATAAATAGAGACCAGTGACAAAGTGGCTAGGCAAACATTAATTGAGTCATGTTGGTTTTCATCGATTTATACAGCACCAACTATAGACACAAAAATCAGAACAGAACCTCCTGACAGCCGTCACAATGGGATTCTAATTCTTGTCACTGGCCTATAGAGCACTGGATCATTGGATTTGCTCCTTGTTATCTTAATTCCATGCTCTAGCTTTACAGCCCTTCTCAGCCAATGAGCTCCTCTGATAAGTTTCTGCCAGGTCAGCACTAAGAGGTCACAGTCAAGACTCTTTCCTCCTTTGCTGGTAGAATGATTCATCCAGTGTTCTTTGTTCTATGTACGATAATTTTGGAACTTTCAATAACACACTCTGTATGTGTATCTAATTGATTCATTTTCATTATAAAATCATGGTTTGTACATGTTTTGGGATTCTACTATTATGACAAATTTGTGACAAATTTAGTTGATGATTAAGTTATTTGTAGTATTTTAGTTAGTTAACTGGATTTAGTATCTAATCCAGTTGCATTGACTGAAAACACTAGTAGTAGCCTACATAACTTTATTGTGCCTTTATTGTGGGGCAGTCGGATTTGCTGCACAAGCACAATCACAGGCACTTGTTACAGGACACAAGATATATGACACAGACAGCAGACATATCAGACAGCAACAGACAACATAAAGAATATTCTCCTGTTTTTGGTCAAAAGGGGGGGGACAGAAATCTTCAGACAGACATCTAGATGGCAGGAGTTATAATAAATAAATAATTAATTAATTAAATAAACTCATCAATGTACTGATTACACTTGTTCTGACTATCCATATTCACAACCATGTCTTAAGAAATTTACAGAAGAA
Organism: Tenualosa ilisha; assembly: GCA_015244755.2. Taxonomy (NCBI): domain Eukaryota; kingdom Metazoa; phylum Chordata; class Actinopteri; order Clupeiformes; family Clupeidae; genus Tenualosa; species Tenualosa ilisha. Next base: position 1,062,199 of record PYXC01000452.1, on the reverse strand, counting down.
CCTAATCACTGTGACTAAGCAAACAATCTTGTATATGGACATATATTTCATGACACAGAGAGGGAAAAAACCCTGTAATGTAAGAACAAGGAAGAAATCACAGCTGACTTACAGAATATCCCCGAAGACACAGCCTGCTATATATGTGTGTAAGTGTGTGTGTGTTTATGTGACGGAGTGTGAGTGAGCACGTGTGTGTGAGTAAGCATGCCCCACCCCTCTCCATTCCCCAGGTTTCCATGTGCTGAGCCAGAAGGGAAACTAAGAGTAAGTACTATGAAACCTCTGAAAATCGAGTACCGCTACTTTATGCATATAACATAAGAAAGAAGAAGGAAAAAAAACTGATGGTTTGAAGGGGGGAAGGAGGGAGGGGAGTGTGGGCCATTTTCCATTTCTCATCATGGGCCATTTTTAAATGCACAACTTCCAGCCAAATTAGACAACTGTGTTTTGGGAGTAGGGGCTATTTTTAACTGGGCATGAGTGAGCATGCCTGTTTTAATGGGCTGCATGGGCCCAAGGACTGCTGCAACCCAGTGAAATAATATCTAGCAGGACCGAGAGGCACAACACAGAATGGAGGCATAGCTCAATGAACCTACAGCAGTGGATGCTGGGGAAAAAAACAGTATACGTAGAGGGGGACCTTTGTGGTCCTTAGTATAGGGAAGAATGGTGTAAAAAAAGTGGAAAGATGGAAAATGTATAGTCTATTAAAAGAGTGCATTGTATTGAAAGAAAATCTGTTTCCTGTGACCTGTCACATGACCTGATTTACATATTTTGGACCTGCAACAACTTGGATTATAACAGGCCTATCTGTTCACAAACTATTTGTGTGTGTGTGTGCGCCCTGATTTGTGTGTGTGTCTAAAGTAGTACATAAAACACACACATGCATTAAAGTAGCCTGACTTTTCTTGTATTCATATATACATATATTCTTATCATATATTTAAGCAATATAACTCAAGTGAGAGTGGGGTTGTTAGCTGATTTATCCATGGCTATGGTTTAGCCACCCGTTTTACATCTTAAAAAATTAGGCTACATCCCTACTAACTAAATATGGATACAGATGTACTGTATCCCAACTTACATATCTGACTAAAAATTTTAAAAAACAACTACAGAATTACTAGGTATTGTTTTTCCCTAAAGAGGCTAATGTGGCCTAATTTACAGTATCTGTGAAAGCTGTAAGAAAACAAAACAAGGTATGTGTCATGTGGTTTGGTGAGTCCAACTGGAGAGACGGGAACCAGTTGTGGTAACGTTGGTAACAATGTATGTGAAAATCCTTCCATACAAAAAATCATAGGCTAGGTTATGACATCATTACTGATTCAGATCAGCCAAAACAAGTTACATGTCACTGTATCAGTGACATATATTACACTAACCTACAGCGCTGGTTGTGTTTACTAAGTGAAACTAGTGAAACATCAATATGCCCTGCAGGTAAAAAAAAAAAAAAAAAAAACACAGAAGACCTTAGAGAATGTTACGTCGTTTGACAGCATAGAAACCATGGGAGTGGCATCCGGGAAGAGCTAAGCCCCACCTCCTCTCTCAATAAATACTGGTTCACTAGCTTTCCGCAAGTACAGCCAAAAGTCTGGCTTCTGTTGTTAAATTGGAGAGAGAAACAATTTGAAGGCAACATTTTTCAGGATGTCCGACGTATTGGGCAACATTTTTCTGAAGGTAAGCTATTGAACTGTTTGGTTATTGTTGACATTCCTTAATATCTAAGATCTTTGCCAGATTTGTGTCACAATTGCCAATTTACTGTTTGCCAACTAAATGAATCCATTCTCTCTATTTCACACAGAACTTGGTCAACCTTAACTTGGATGACACCTACGATGACGAACCTGCGAAACCGACGGTACCTCGTCTTAATCGTTCCTCTTCATTCTTCTCAACAACTCCTAAGACCCTCAGCGTGAGCTCTGAGCAACTGTCTGATGGTAGTCCCGACTGGGCTTTTGACATCTGGAGCGGCGCAGCGCCCAGCAAACCTCAGAATGTCTACCGACCTGACCGTTCCATGAGTCTCACGGAGAACAGTATCCCAACTTTTGGTAAGCTAAAACCTCTCGACGTGCCACCACCCCCTGGTTTTCCTCCTCTGAACAACCCAGCAACTGTACCGTCCAACCGTTACAAGACCGAGCTTTGCCGAAGCTTTCAGGAAAATGGCAGCTGCAAGTATGGAAATAAGTGTCAGTTTGCGCACGGTGAAGCTGAACTACGCTGTATGTACAGGCACCCCAAATACAAGACGGAGGCGTGCCGCACTTTCTATAACTTTGGGTACTGTCCATACGGGACGAGGTGCCACTTTATCCACGAAGAGAAGCTGTCTTCATCGATGCTGAATCAGAAGACTTCAACGCCTCTTGGCCCTAACCCACGTCTCCTCCGCCAGAGTGTCAGCTTTGCGGGCTTCCTTGGGTCTCGCAGCTCCCCCCCTCCTGCTATCCAGGAGCCGCTAGCCTTCACCCGTGCGCCCTCTGTCTCCCCACCGCCATCAGATCTCCTGTCTCCAGTTTTCAACGACACATTTCAGTACGGACAGAGCCGAGCTAGTGTTGGAGACATACACAACATTCCTCTGATCCTCGAGCCTCAGAAGACGTCCCGCTGTGTCTGTGGTCACGGAAATAATCTTCCTTCAGCACTAAACAAAACCTTTAGCATGGACGACCGTAACAGTGCCTATTTCACCCAGCCGAACTTGCAGCGTTTCTCCTCCGAGGATTCCCTGTCAGACAGGGAGAGTTACTCGAGCTCCAGCAGCAACAGTGGCTCTACCTCTCCTACTTTTGACGGATCGGGGAACAAGCGTCTGACAGTTTTTGCTAGGCTGTCTGTGTCAGATTAGTCCTGTTCACAAAAACAAGCGGACTGTTTTTTTTGTTTTTTGTTTTTTGTTTTTCTGAGAATACAAAATTGTGAGATATCAGACAACCATGACAGCAGATAAGCCTTGACTGGTTTTACTGTTTATTTATATTTAGTGATTTACCTGATAAACAAATTATTTTGGTGCACATCTTAATCTAAAGCTACATATTTTTGTAATTATATATCCTTTATGCATCCTGCATAGTCTTCCAATAGCCTTGTGACATGACAATGGCCCTACATGCCTAGTGCCTTTCAATTGTCTACTAAAGTCAACAGAAGTTGGTGGCAAGGTTTGGCACTATTTGGAAAAAGTTCATTCCACTTGTCAGCAAACTGCAATATTCCACCAGTGTACTCTTCTAGAGATGTCAAACTTTTTTTGTAATTGCGTAACCGTCAATGTGACAAACTTGAAAGAGGGATATCGAAACATTCTGTGATATGCACTTTAAAATTGGTCGTGGGAGAGTAAAAAATGCTCCCCATGTAGCAGAAAACCAAAGCATTACACTTTTTTATACTTTATAGTTTTTGTAAGCAGGACAGTTTTATCACAAACTGTTTCTGTCAGATATCTATGACAAACAAAACGTGGGCAATCTTATGAAAAAATTCCCACAAAGCAGAAGAAAAGGAAGAAATTGTGCAACTGTTCATCCCACCTGTTGAGTTGTGGAATTGACAACCCTAGCTGGTTCCTACCTGGAACCCTAGCTGGTAACTAAAGGAGACATCTTTTCTCATCAGCAGGGACTGTAGCCTAACAGTACAGTATTTCCATTGAGGTTGCATTCATTTTTTGTTTATTTTGTAATTGTACAGACTTATTTATTATGTATTTATTAAACTTAATAACAACATATTTTGTACTTATTTATCTGCCAGGGTTATGAAAATGTGAGAAATATTTCTGTAAAGAGAGAAAAAAAAACATTAAAACATACCTTTATTTGAATTATTTTTGAAATGAAAAACAATAAATGCAAAATCACAATGAGAACTAAAGCGCTTGTGTGTTTTATGTGACTTGACATAAGTGGGTAAAATGAAGTATAGGGTGGGGGTGTTGGAGGGAGGAGTACTACACTGACACACTAAACTATGATGTCGCTCACCACAGAATGACAACAAATCAGGCCCTGAGCCAGTGTGTTGTGTAAACAGAATTGCACAGATGCCACCCAGGCTAGTCCACATGGCCTAACAACAGCTGCCCTGTAAGCAACAGACAAATGAATGACAGTAGCCTTAGCAGCTTCACTACAAGTGGTCTAACAGGACAGGTGGCATTCGGTGACAACTCACAATGTGAAAAAATACAAGGGTTTGGGCGAGACCACACCATACATACATACCCTATTATTCATTACAAGAACTTTTTCCTCTGAGATGAAACTTTGATTTCCCAATAACTTTACATTTTCCCCCGATCACAATGTTTCCAAAGTCATTTCTGTGATGCAACAGGGCTGTGCCAGGATTTTTTTTTTTTTTTTGACCAGGTCCCAGGACTCCTTTCTTTCTCTTCGTCTTTCTTCTGTGCGCTCAGATAGTGGTCAGCCAGCCTGCCCTGCTCATTGTGACAGTGAGCTCAAATATTTGCGCTGAGGTGCAGTGATGTGATCAGTTCACTCCCTGGCTGCAGCTTTTGCACCATACTGACAAAGTACACTCAGGTTTGGCCCCTGAGAGCCTGTCAGCTTACAAACAGAGACACTGTGAACTTAAGAGTAGGACCACTCATGTACAGGATATACAGTCAATGGCAGAGATTACACACAAACCAAATACACTACATGCCCGCACTATTGGGGAATCGCTGTAGATTGTAGATTGTAGGCTACTTTTAAAAACACATGTTATTACAAAACAACACAGCAGTTGATCATCTTTCCTGAGTCTTTGACATTCAGGATCTGTTCTGTGGCACAAAAGATTCCGTAATGAGCCAGTATTACTAACTCTAATCCTATTCACTGGAACTCTCCACATAGAGTTCTTTAGGTTCTTAGGGTTCCTTTGGCTCCACACTATAACTTCCATAGTTCAATATCTGCACCACAACTTTTGTAGGAGCTATATACTGTATGACCCATAAGATATTGTCCCCATGTGCCGTCACTCCCAAATATGTATAAGGTGGAATCTTTGAAGTAATTTAAAACCTGTATATCTAGACATATTTCATGCTGTTGAACTTAAAACTATTGAAATGTTTTTTTTTTTTGTTTTATGTGGATGTTACTGACTCACACGTGTACCTATAGCCACCCTCCTCTTATATTAGATCTTTCTCATATAAGCTCAGAAGCCAGATCAGTGATCTTAAGTACCGCAACATCTGGGTTAGTGACCCTATATCTTTACACAATCTAAAATGTTATAAAACTCTGACCACATAACTGAGTCATTTTAAGTTTTACATGGTCGAGGGTCATGTATAGAGACTTGTACTACACAGTCCAAATTAAGCTTAATGGATATTTGACTTAGTACATTGTGGAAATACCAATGAATTAAATGACGAATTTTACATTATTCAAACTTACATTGTAGAGCAGGGTGTGGAAAGGCCCACATGGGTTTTAAAGTAATGTCCCACCATGCGTTTACTTGATTTGCACTGAGTGCTTGAAACTCTTTATTATTTGATATTAGCAATTGGGCATATAAAAATACAATTAACACTCTGAAGCTTTATAATGCTTTGTGACACTTCAGGTTGTAAAGGCTTATAAGATAGGGTTAGAAGTACAGACATTAGAATAGATTAGTTATTAAAACTAATGACTTTGGTTATAAGACTTTTACTTTTATTAGAAAGTGTTACCGTTACTTCTCAGTGGTAACAAACTTTCCTGTGCCACTTAGCAGGACAAGGAATCCTTATTTAGGCTCCAGGAGGAAATCAGGAAATCAGTCAAGAATGTTTCTACGAGACAGAGAAACAGAAAGAGAGACAGTGTATGTGTGTGTGTTTATGTGTGTGTGTGTGTGTGTGTGAGAGAGAGAGAGAGAGAAAGAGAGGGAATTGGCTCATGGTATTCTTAGTGATCCTCTCGAAGTATCCTCTACAACCATAGTTAACTTCTGATTGATCCCATGATGTAATGCAGCCTTATGATCAGACATCTGATGTGACCGATTCCTAGTCACTGTCTCTTTTCTGTGTGACAGTGGATTGTTGATTTGACACTTCATCATACAGCCTCTATCAAGATAATGCCTCAGTGTCCACAGCCCTGACATAGACCAAGAAGGACACACAGTAACTTGTATAACTTGCCAACATTTGAAAATCTTCAGTGTTTCAAACAGTGTGAACATGCCTTTTTTGTGAACTTCCTAAAGTGATGAGTAGCAAACTTGTTGAACGTCATACACAAATAGATATGTGTGTGTCCATGGCCCAGTGGCCATGGAGTTAATTCAAACTTATGAAGCCATCACGACCGTCATCAAGAAGCCGAGCCAAATAAAATAAAAGAGGATATGTCAAATGAACATTACTATATTTAGCCACTCTTGTCCAACAGTTCCTCTTTCAGGTAGGCTGTGTCAAAAACATTGTCACTACTCACTTTTTTGGCATACAGATAAAGATACTAACGCAGCACTCATTCTTCACTCGCAGGCCACACAGGATCTTACATATCAACTATGTCATCAATCATATTTATCTTTTGTACTTCTCTCTTTTTCTCTCTCTCTCTGTGTCTTTCTGTACGTCACTTTTTTGGCCCACTATTTTGTCTTACTTTATTCATGTTTCCCCCACACACCTACTGTTTGCTGGATACATACCCATTGGCCTGTAGCATATATAAAAAGCTATGAGTTGCTGGTCAGTTGTCCATGGTGATATAGGAAAGAGTTAACTGTGGTTTACAGTCTATTAGTTACCTTTGTCTTATAAGCCAGAGCACATACAGGATGTGTTGCCATAACAACAGTGGTAATCCTGTGAAAACAAATAAGCAGAAAAGAGGTCACAAATTGGCTTCTCTCCACCCCATCCCCCAGTTTGAGATGGCCTTCACCGAGACTCACTCTGAGCTGCCTCAGCTGCGTTGTGTCTTCGGGAGACGTCTTTCACAGCATCTCCAGCTGAAAGTTCACAGACAGTGTGTATGTCACAGGGCAATGTGTATGTGTCTGGGTGTGAGCATACACACTCAATGTGTGTGTGTGTGTGTGTGTGTGCATCTGTGTCTGAGTGTAATTGCGTGTGTGTGTGCATTTGCGTGTGTGTGCCTGTGTGTCTGAGTGTGACCATGTGTGTTTGTTTAGTGTGTGTGTGTGTGTGTGTGTGTGTGTGTGTGTGTGTGTGTGTGTGTGTCAGTGTGTGTGAAGAATAAAGGTGCTAGACACCAAAGTACATCTCCAGGGAATTACCATACAATATAACTTGTACTAACACTATAAAATCAAGTGTGCTGGCACTGTTAAAGTAACTCTGGTTTATGCTCCCATTTGGGTAAGGCCTGAAATCAGTGGTGTGGCTCATGTTCATAGTTAATATTTAACCATTATAGATTGCCTCCAGTTGTACTTTAGACCCCGTTGCCTGCAGATGAACTCTTGTTCAAACACTGATATACTGTAGTGATTAATTCACAGCCGCCCCCCCCCCAAAAAAAAAAAAAACTTACACTGTGCTAATGAGTAACAAGGAAGAGCACAAAATGTCCAAGTAGCGCAAAAGGATACTGCAACAAAGCCTACAGCTTTTCAAATATGGAGTATGCCCCTTGGTAGACTGGATAATGACAAAATCAGAGGGAACGATGATATAAGCCATGGAATCATTGGAGCTGTAAAGCTTTTGACCACTTGGAAATGGATCGTTTCACTGTGCTCCATTGATTTGTTGTGCCATGGTTAGCACATAAAGGTAGGATAGGGAAGAGAGGTTCAAAGGTGATGGTGTGATTTATTTGCACGCCGCGCAGGTGAAAGGGTAGAAGGGGGCAGAAAGGGGAGGAGAGGGAGGGGGAGGGGGCCGTAGGCATTGGGGTGTAAAGTGGTGGTGCGAGGTTGCGCAATTTTTTTGAGCAGAGACGTCCACAGCGTCATGGAAACAGGTTTGATTTCTGTTCTGTCTACACAAGTTGCCATCCGAATCGCAGGCATCCGTGCCAACAAAAACAACCACCAAATTCAGCGCAAACTCTTGTCTTGACAAACGGGGTTGAACAAGCAAAAAAAAAAAAAAAAAGAAAGAAAGAAAGAAAAACACAGTGATTGCTCAAGAAGGGCTTAAGAAATGCTAGCATAGCATGTGGTCAGGCATTCTCCCTGTTGGCAAACAGTTCTGCCCTGATACGACAGACACACACACACACAGACATACACACACAAAGCCCTGCAGCGTGTGGTGGAATTTGACTCAGTTAAGAGCTTTGTAGCCCCCAATGCAAATGGGAAAATGATCGGGCGTGATTGTATGCACATTCTCCTTTGTCACTGTGTGATCTCATCCCTCGTTCCTGCATAAACAATGAACACCAGGACACAAAAGCCTTGTTATGCCATCTATTGTTTGGTTTGGATGGGACTGCTAATGTGTGGTGCTGGCATCATGCGCTATTCAAATAGGTAAACACAAGTTCAACGCTGATAACAAGACTGACTTTTTTTTGTCTACCACATCCAATAAGCAAATGGTTATTCTTCAGAATGTCTAAGTCCTCTTTCTCACTATTTCTGAAGAATCTGCAGATCTGGCCAAGGATATTTTCTGTGGAAAGGGAAGATGTGTGTGTGTGTGTGTGTGTGTGCACACGCACATTTTTGGGGCAGGTCCATGGCCCTCCTACCACTATTAAAAGTAAAAGTTTGAGAAGGAATTTTTCCTCTCTCTCTTGCACCTCCCCGCTGCTGCTCTTGAAGTGTGTGTGTGTGTGTGTGTGTGTGTGTGTGTGTGCCTGCGTCACCTCGCTAGTCCAACCCCTCCAGCTTCTCCACAGCTCTGCAGGGACACTGCGCTCTTGTCAGGAATGCGCTGCTGTGTGAATGTGCCTATAAAAGGCAAGCACTTCCACTCGGGGCATTGACGTCAGCCGCCAGCTATTTCCCTCTTCCTCGCCTAACCCTTGGGCCGCGGATCGCTGTTATGAAGAAAACCGACGACACATTTGGGCCTCTTGGCTTGAGGCGCTTCTCTTTTCTCAAGCTCCGTCAAGCTGTACTGATGAACCTGCATTCATGTACCGCAGGCATGATAGCAATGTGTGATAGAACATTTTAGTGAACAAGTAATAAGACAGAAGGTGTGAGCAAGTTGTCTTTCTGTTGTGAAGTGTTCAACATCAAGTTTTACCAAATTGTACTGAAAAGGATGGTGTTTCAGCGCAGAAGAAACTGACAGACTTTTGAAGCCTCTTGTCAATGCATTAAAAATACTGCTAGTCTCTATTCTGCATACCATAACTTTAAGCACCGTCACTGCTCTTAAAAAAATCCACACAGCAGAGCAATCATCCACTTACAGTAAATGCATACACATGTTAAACAATGCCTTATCTCAGCCCAGGGGGATAAATTCCTCCAAGATGCGTGCCCACCAATAAGATAGGGCTCTTGGTTTAAAATCCTTGCTCAGTAAACGCTTGAAGCATCTGAGATATCAAAACAGCCATCCTGCACTATCAAAGGATTCTATGCTAAAGTAAACCAAAGACACAAATTCAAATTCCAGATTCCATTTTCCATGTTCCATGTTCCAAGCTCTTTTCTATGCTCTTTTTCCTTGCTACATTAAACCTGAGTGGCTTTCAACCCAGATGGTTAAAGAGTTTGGCACTGATATGCTGACTTTTTACAGTCACCCAGAACTAATTAATGTCATCACTGAGCAGACAGACTGCTACACCATGATGCCCGCTGAAGCTGGACCGGAGCTGGCAAGAACCTGAATTGGATGTGAACCGGGTCGACACCAACATTCTTTCAGGGGGCATCTCTCTCCCAAACTCACAGGTTGCATCACAACTGTTCCTAGAGGGTATAGAATCCTTTTTGAGTCATTACTACTTTTGCCCACACAAATACTTTAATAGTATTAATAAGCTTGTAAACATAGCTATGAATACATTAAATGGTATCCTTACGAAAGTAGGAACAAAAGGAACTTCCTGGAAGGAGTCGGGTAGCAATCTTATTTTGTCTGCATGTGAATCAAGCGACAATGAGAAGAAGTGCCTATCAGTCTTAGGCATGGGCCTTCATCTGAGATCTGCGTCCGTGCATGCATACAAATCTCCCCTACTCCTTACTCATATCTCATTCTTAAGATCTCTACTCCTTGCTCATATCTCATTCTTAAGATCTCTTATGCGTCTTTAGAAAATAGATCTCATCTCATATGTGGCACAACCTGTCTGGAAGATCCTGTCAGTGACAGTGGTAGTACTCAAATATTATGGCAGGGATAACACTGATGGTATGACCAGGATCAGTCAGTCACCATGCTGTGTCAATGAGCCATATTGTTAAAGTGAAAGGAGACACAAGTCAGAAGTAAAAGTAAAAGTTGAAGTCCACAGTTAACATTAAAAGTGAAATGGTTCTTAGTTAGAAACAAGATAATGAAGACTGAGGTCAGGTTAAAAAATCCCCTTGACTCCCCCACCTTTAATTTGCCATTTATCTACCCTGTGTTGTGAGTCAATTTAATAAGTGGCAAGTAACAAAAGCCAGGTGGTGCCAATATCTACCTAGCATTCACAGATCAACAGTTTTGACCATCAATGTAAACCTCATGTCATTAAGAGTACAGAGCTCACACATCTGCCAAGTCAAGGAGATGTCCAACTTAAAAAACATAGGGATCTTTCCTGGGGTTGACTAGATAACTCTAGTGTGTGTGTGTGTGTGTGTGTTATTGCTCTGTATCACAGAAGGGGAGAGTGGGGGAAAAGGGGTTTGCCTTTGGATGAAATGTGAATACCTTGAATATTACAGCATGAGCATTTGGGCTGTGTCTGTAGTCCATTTGCACGTGCCCTGACTTCCTGTTTTCACCCTGGTTCCATGTGCAGTGGATGCTTTCTGCTTTTTTGGTCAGAGTGCCATACAATCACCTGACCCATGTAGCATAATTACACATTGCGACAAAAAAAAATAGTCTTTGTTAATCGCTTGGCTGATGATCTTTATTCCTGTTTTTGATGCTCTGTTCTGCAAAAGAAATACCCACTAAGTTTGTTTCACATCACCATATATAGCAAAGGACGCTATGCAACAGGGTTTGAGGAACTGCAAAAGGTACAAATTCTGCTGCTTGTTCCTCTTTCGAGTTCCTCAAAACAAAGTGAGACACAAGAGCCAAGCACTACCACCAAATCATAATGCTTGACCAGCAACTCCAAATCTCAACAACAGCGGCCCTCCCAGTGGCTCCACACTCTTGTATAAACATTTAACAGGCACTAGCAACAGTCTCAGCAAGATATGACGCAGTGTTAAAAAAAAAACATCTAAAGTGAATGTACCTAGCTCTCCCTCTTCCAATAAACACATGGCACTTACGGATTCAGAAACTTAGCAGATTTTAAGAGAAAAAAAGAAACATATTTGGGCGAACTTGGAATCGAACCGCAGGCTTCCTAATGCAAATTCCTGGACTAAGGGGGCACAGAGCAAAGAAGTCTAAGTCGTCCAGCGGCCCTACACAGCATAAACATCAGCCGGGAGGCCCAGGGAGCTCGAAAATTAAAACATACATCGGAAACGGAGGGGGCAAGAGCCTGGCGTGCCTTTTTATTTTTTGACGGATGGGCACGGCCGCTGCTGAAGGTGCAGTCTCTCGGCAGGCCACGAGCGAGCGAATAAAAACACACCCCATCCCCAGCGCCCCACCAGATGTTTCACGACTTCAAAAAGAGCAATGGCAATTGAGTGTTTTTGTTGAGTCTAAAATAAGTTCCCGCTGGGGTGTTTTTGGAGAAAAAAAGAAGAAAAATAGCACATGACACTGCAAGTGTACGGTGGCGATGGACAATTCCCCTTTATGGACGCAGTGGTCTGTCTGGGCTGTTTGACCAGGTGTGTGAATTTCACGAGGGAAGTATGAAAGCGAGTGTGGTTTGAACAGCGCACCCTTTGGAGACCTTCATGGGCCTGTTGGGGTCGGGGTGGAGGGGGGGGGGGTGATCAAGCTGCCTAGGGCAGCAACATTCCTGCCTTCCACTCTGTACAGAAAAATAACCCCATCATGGAAAAAAAGAAAAAAAAACACATACTAGGGTTTGAAATGGGTCTTGAAAAACTAGTGCTTTGGCATACCTCCAGGTTGCCCCCCTGTTGACGTGACTATGTGCACCACACAGTCCTGGCATAAGCAACATCTCTCTGCCACTTGCTGTGGTCAAAACAGCTGAACATTATCATCAACAAAAGGCTTTACCATTGGACTTGTCTTTGTCCTAACTGAGAAGAGTCCTTGCATGTATGAGTACGCATCTTAATTCTGTTACATGTGCAGTCCCTGGAAGCCATGCCTGACTACTCCACTGTCACGTAGGGACTGTCCTAAGTGATTATATATAGAGAAAAAATATATTACAAAAACAGAACCACCCCCATAGTGAATAGATGTCTATCTTCAAGCTGAGTGTCTACTTGGCAATGTTTGTCAAATAAACACAGCATGAAATGTGAAAGGTCATCTGACAGTGTTTCCTAAATTCTCAGACAAGGCACAGTTTTGGCTGTAATGTCTAGCAGGGCAGCTGTGTGTGTGTGTGGGGGGGGGGGGGGGGAGTTTCAGGCAAAAAATGGAGAAGTATGCCTGATGTCAAACAGTCTAACATTTTTCCAGATACGATTATATGATTTTTTTTTTTTTGTTGTTCTTGTGTTTGTGAATCTCCGAGTGTGCGTGCTTGTTTGCACATGTAGGTGTGTGTATGTGTGCGTGGGTTTGGTGCAGGAAGAGTATTATTTAAGCAGATAAAGACGTGCTTGAAAGATACCTTACTTAGTATTAATGATTTCTTGATATCTTGGTTATGTCTGATCAGCATCTTGTAGCTGACAAGTTTCTGCTCCTTGGTAATGTAAGTAATGTTCTAGGAAAGCTACAAGGCATTTTAAAAGCAAATATTCAGAGTTAAAGAGGCTCATTCTAGCCATTCTATGTTACTCTGTGGTTGTAGAATGTGGATGGACTGCTTTCTAATTTGTTCTGTTTGTTTAAGATTGACAGAGCATACAGTTATTTTTGCTTCAGCACACCAGCCACCAAGGGTAATTTATTAGATGTCATTGCTATGAAAAGCTGAGGCAGTTCAAACAAATGAGCTTTCGCATACTGGGCACTTACTTCATCCTCTCAATTTATTGTGTTGCGTACTACATGTTTCACATAACTATTTTAACCTTTAAGACTCAAGTGAAAAGAAACAGTTTCTTGTGTGTGTGTGTGTGTGTGTGTGTGTGTGTGTGTGTATGTGCCTTGACAGCATTATCTTATTGTATGAGTGTGAAAGGGAAAGATGACAGTCTAGCCAATGAAACAATGGGCAAGAATAAGCATGGAACACATTTGCAAATCCCCGATATGGATTTGTGGCTGCCGCGCCCACATTGGTGAGACGAAGAAACATCTCTAAAGAAACTTTGGCATGGTCCAGAGCACACTTCATTCCTCCATACTGGGTGGGTCTGTGTGGGAGGGCAGGACACACGCATCTATCTAACTCACTCTATAAGTCTGCTTTCTATCTAGTCTATTTGCCTATCTATCTATCTATCTATCTATCTATCTATCTATCTATCTATCTATCTATCTATCTATCTATCTATACACCATATTACTATATAACATACTGTATAATTTGTGTGTGTGTGTGTGTGTGTGTGTGTGTGAGAGAGAGAGAGAGAGAGAGAGAGACTTAGAGTGGCATAGACAAAGACTTAAGAGTATGGCAATGCTGGACTATACACTGAGAATATACGCTTCTCAGAACAGACACAATCTCCAAAGAGAGGGAGGAGAAAGATCTGTGCTCATCTTTACACTTTCTTCACAGACTCCATGAGGATTTATGACTGACGAGGTCCATCCAGTGTCACATTCTTCTAAAAACATGATAATAACTACACTCAGCTAATGTCTGTTAAACATTCAGCTTATCACTATCATCATGAAATCTGACTAATTACCAACATTAACAAAGTCTGTAATCTTGAACAGATCTATTTCCCAAAAGATTTTGGTTGGAGAGAATTACTCATAATCATGTCATACACTAACCCGTAAGACCAAACCCTAAATTCTTCACTTATTATGTTAATCTGAGGAAACGTTCTCCAGACCCTCCTACTGACAAGCTACACTGACACTCTAAAAGAGACTGACTGAGGGTAGATCATTCATGATACAAAGTTAAATAAAATAATAATAAAAAAAAATACACAACAAAATGTTTCAAATGCCACATTCAAACAGTGAAGTTGCTGGACGTTACTGTACGTTATGATTGACTCTTTAGACTCGTCCAATGGATTTAGGATGAAATATGTCCTGCTACGTATGTCAACCATGTAGACAATTGAGACTCATTAAACCCCCCGCCCTCTTCTTTTTGAAAACTTCTTTAAGATTGTCAAGTCAGCAGTTTGTCTGAAAGTCGATTCCTCTTTAAGCATACCTCTCTGTAAGCCTCTACTGACGCATGGATTGGCCAATCTCCCAGTGCTCGGAGCCTAACCAAACACTCTATTGAAATGGCCTTAGAGACCAGATTACGAGTGTTTCCATGACGAGGCCCTGGATACTCTTCAAACAGTCTCTGTCTAATATATCCACTGAGTTTTGCCACCATTAGGCCTTGTTATCGAACTGTGCAAGTAAAAGCTAAATATGGTACATTCATTCTTAAAATGAAATAATTTATGGACACCTGGAGTAGAATCATGAGGGTGGGGGGTGTGGGGGGGACTGAAATGTCAGAGGAAGCAAACCTGTAGGTGAAAGTGTTTGGTTGTATAACAAGGTAAGTGTATGAGGGTTGTATGCTAAGTGTGTGTATGAGGGTGTAAACATCCTAGTTCATTGGAACACTCTAGCAGGGAAGATGGTATGACAGCAGTCTGTGCTACACAACCAGGTCCCGGTGTGAATCAAGTTCAGTTCATGGTGAGGAGCTTACAGCAGAAATCCACCTCAGGTGCTGAAGTGGGTATTTCTGTGTTGAACATTTCATCATTTTAAAGTAATTTCCCAAAAACAAACTGCACTGAGTGCAAACCTCAGATCAGTGTATTAAGAAAAACTGTATTGACTGCACCTTACCCATGTATTAAAGCAACAACAATGAACTATTGACATGAGTTTTGCTCTCGGGGTCCAATTACAGAAATGAAAGCATAATTGTCCTTTACGAGTGTCATAAATGTTTGCAAACACTGCCCTCGACTCATAGCTAAATTGATATTGGTAACTAACATTAGCTTGCTAGCTTAGTAAACCCACCAGCTAAACTGCTCAACAAATTGATTCACTCCATTTAAGAATGTACACTGCTATAACCAAACAGTCTTAACCTGTGATGTTACAAACTACAGATTTCCTACCCTAGCAAGCAAAGCTGCTTAGCGCTGATCTAGGTGCAAGAGGGCTACATAGCGTTCGGCAGAAGCCATTTTCGTTCTGTTCGCAGTTGATGCACCATCAAAATGATTTTGAAAACATTATTTTAAGGTACAGAAAGTTCTCAGTCTATTAAACATCAGAATCAGATGATGAATTCATAGGAAAGTGGTATGAAGTTATTAACCTTGATTAATAACAGGGAAATTATGGTATTTATTGAGTAGCATGTCTACTCTCTTAATGAGATGTTATAAAGGTGTCATCTTTAAGACTTGAATGTTTCTAGTTTTATATCATTTAAATGCAGATTTGACCTTTTACAAAACTGGAGACTGTGTCATTTGTGGGAGTGTAAAGGGCAGGCGAAAAAAAAGTATTTATAGCAATATGTTTTTGTTTTGGTTGGTGTTGGGACTCGCTCTGATCTATCTCCAGCATCCCAGTGGTGTGACAGACTAGTTTAAACCACAACAGCTCAATTCATCGGTGAGAGGGAAGCACTGATCCGAGGGCCTCAAGTGACGTATGGAAATTTTCCAAAATGTTCAAAACATAAAATAATAAAAAAACATCTCAGGCCCTGATAGAACCGTGTGAGGTGGAAAAAGTGACGGTGACTTAAACAAGATGACCAAACAAGCTGTGCTGACATCAGATCACAAGCGAACATGAGGAACAAGTGTGGACGCGCCTCGTTGGGTACGTTGGGAAAAGTGATGAATTTTTTTTTTTCAGGATGGAAATACTGAGATCAATGCAGAATAAGCAGTGTGCAGTAGTGTGTTAATATGCCTGTTCATATCATTCTAAAAGTACCGCAAACTCTGGCTTAAACAACATTTTGACCATTCTTGTTGTTTAAAATGAAATCAAACACAGAGTGTCCACTGCTTATGTGATGTTTGAAGTTGCACACCAGTAGCCAGCACCTCTTCCTGTTCACGCCTTAGACAGGCCCAGCAAAAGCTTGCTTGCGACAGATATTTGATCTTATCCAAAAATTGACGTGATGGTGTGTCTAAATCTAAACACACTGCCAAGTCTGATGTTCTCAATTACTGCCTATTGCCAGCATTCACCTCTTGCAATCATCTCAGTCAGTGACTCAATTTTTGTTTTTTTTTCTTAATGTATGTCTGACTTTTTAACGTATTTCTGTCCTCTGAGTCTGTCTATTATGCCTTTTAGAATTTAGCTTCCTGCACTGAAAAAAGAAATGCTCTTTCACCGTGTTACTTTGTCTCAACCCACATCTTTTAAAACTGTACAAAAAAGATATAATGTTACTTTTAGACATAGTGCACATTAGATATTGTCATAAAAATCTGTACATTTCAAGTTTATCCTGAATCAGTTTTTATGGGATACCTGTGGACTGCTGTTCAAACACATTTTCCTGTGGCAGCATTTCAAAAAGCAAACTCTTTCCCAACCATGTTATATCAGTGCTCTTGAAGATTTCAGCATAGAAGAATTGTTGAAGATTGTTGGTTCATGAAATACATGAGATGGTAAGTGTTGTCACAACAAACCAAGTTGATATGTTACAGTAAGCGACGCACATGGAGATAAAAACTCTTAACATTTACATCTGACGCAGACACAGAACATCCCCTCCTGGAGTAAATTAAACATATGTCAGGACCTAATTAACTGTGAAAATTTCTTTCTCTGCTTCTATCCCTGTGTGTGTGTGTGTGTGTGTGTACATAAAGGTCAGTATTTGTATACCTAAACAATAATGACCCACTTTTTTCATGTTTTCAACATTCCACGAAGAGCCATTAGCATTTGAGCCATTTCTCGGTTTATGCAGCGCCACCCTCCCATTCAAACAAAACGTCAGAGCTGTTACCATTGCTAGGCAGCTGAAGAGGGCTTGCATCACAGTCTTACACAACATACCAGGAAAACCAGGCCAACTTTGCCGTAAGTCTGGTGGTTTTCCTGGGGATCACTGTCAAATGGGAGTTGCTCCTCTATTTCAAACCTCACTGTCCTCAACCCACAACCCTCTTGGCTGTAACCTCAGTTTGGCCAAAGATACTATTTTTTTGTGCTTTGACGTCCGTTTCTTTTGCAATGTAGTCATGATGTTTTCACCCAGCATTTTTATTCATTTATTTACTTTTTTGAACAATTGTTCAAAAGGTAAAGTACTGGTCCTACAGTATAAAACAGTCAGAAGTGAGGCATTCATAGAAATCAGTTTGGCTGTTATGATATACGCCTATAGATCTATTACACCCCCAATAATTTTTACAATATATTGGGAAATTAGCCCAAATTAGGACTGGACAATCAGTGCTTAAGTCAACATTATTAGTGATCATAATGATGGTTCCTGCTGTGTAGTGGCACGTGTGACATGTGGCATGTGAGCATTAGAAATGTAACGTCCTATTTGATGAGGACATGAGTTGCACAACACTGTTAGATTGATAGATGTCAGTGGTCATGACAACACTGCTCATGGAATATTTCAACAGATATTTTTATTGAGGACTTACGTAAAGTCTTGTTGTCTGATCATTTACGATAAAATACATCAAATTTTGACTAATGCCTCTGTTTCCGGTTGTTGTGGTAGCAACCCCCGCCCTCCTACACATACACACACACACACACACACACACACACACACACACACGCACACACACACGCACACCAACAGAATGGCTGCATAGGTGCACTGCTGCAATCTTTCCTAAAATGCATTAAATGTTAGTTTGTAAAGACGTGAAACTCACTGAGTGGTCACTAATGTATAGTAAGTAAAATCTCTGCTTCCAACTGTTTCCAACAGGTTTTTGACCGTTAATTCTCAATTTTTTTCAAACCCATCACACCCATATGTAAACTTCTACCTAAGAGTTTAAAGAAATACAAGCTGATGGAAGTCACACATTGTGATGATTTTTGTGTCAGTGTATTAGTGAACATTACTGGCCACTTACAAACGAAAATTCTCATAACAGAGGCATTCATCAAAATTTTAATCTTAACCATTGTATTTCATCATAAATGATCAGAAAGCAAGGCTTTGAGTGTAAAAATCTGAACTTGTCCTTCAGCAAAAATTAAATCTCTAAATTAAAACACCAGATTAGCATACATACTGTATATTAGCACAGGTTTAATTCTCTCACTGCAGCAAACATAGTCTCCGTCACAGTCTCATGCCAGACACATAGCTCTTGCCATGGAATGTTTGGGGACTTGAATGGTATTTGCCTTTAGCAATGACTGAATCGTACAGCATGTTCCCGTCACTATCATCTGAATTGGGTTTAAAATTCAAGGGGGGCGTGTTTACAAATGCCTCTCTCACTGCATTTCTCTATGGATGGTATGTGCGTGCGTGTGTGTGTGTGTGTGTGTGTGTGTGTGTGTGTGTGTGTGTGTGTTTGATTTCTTTTCTGTCCGGTATTCCCATTCAGTTTCTGTCTTATCAAACAAACATTGCTCCAAGCACACATAAGTGTGTTTGTTTATCTCCAGCAGAACTGGGCGAATAACAGCAACTGCAGTTGTTTGTGGTTGGAGTGTCATGTACTCTTCTGTGGACATCCAAGAGACAGCTGTGGACTATGGGTCATGCAAAACCCAACACGTTTTCCTTCGCATTTGAGGAAAAACAAAATTGTGTAATTCCACAGTGGAAAGGCGCCTAGGGGGTGCCTGGGACAGATCCACACACGCTGCTGTTGCGCACAGGAATTAGCACTGTAAAAACACACACACACACACACACACACACACAAGTCACATTTCTTTCACACACAAATACATTTCATTTCTAGTACGTCACATACACAAACTCTCTCTCTCTCCTTCTCACACACACAGAGACACACACACACATACACACACACATACCATTCTTGGATAACTAATAAACCCTTACAGTCTTTACTCTCCCATTCCCACTGTAGTTATATCCACTGCAAAGTTTTCATCCCATCATCATGGAGCGAGAGAGAAAGTGATAGAAAGAGAGGGAGAGAAAGAGAGAGAGAGAGAGAGCATGGAGAAATGGCTGCTGTGAAACGCATGTGGGTAGTGAAGTTGGCTGGCAAGAGAGAGAGACCCACAAAGGCACTCATTCAGCACGAGAAAAAACTACGAGTCTAACAGCCCACTGGACTGAACCTTCTCTCTCTCTCTCTCTCTCTCTCACACACACACACACACACACACACACACAACTCTACCCAAGCTTTGGCCAGTCAATGCACTTCCTCTGAATCCACCCTTTCACCTGAAGAATTTGCTTCTGAAGAAATACAGCAGTAAGTGTATCTGTGTGTGTGTGTGTGTGTAGGACTGTTGTGGGGGAGGTTATAGCAGACATACACAATCTGTCTGCGCTCTCTGTTTTCCAGAAAATAAGAAACGAGCACCTCTTGCATTCCTCTTGCATTGCAAGTCTTTTTCTCCAATGTTTCTCTTTTCCTTTTTTTTCTTTTTTTTTTTTCCTTGGGCTCCAGCACTTGACTTCGCTGCCATATTAAAAGCACTGAGTCAGTGTGCGTACCCTGCAATTAGAGTCGTTTTCAGTCATGATGTGGCTGGCCCTGTGGCGCTAAGCTCCGCGCACACACACGCATGCATGTGTGCCGCCGGGGTGGGGGGGGGGAGAGCAGGCAGCAGGCCCTGGTGCTTATTGGCTGGCCACGCAGGCTGCTTTTACGGCCGCTGACAGGAACATCGTGTCCAAACCCTGGCGTGTTAGCAATGTTTGACAGTAAACAAGGCCCTCGCGTGGAATGCAGTGCATTTTCCCCGCTGCTGCCATTGAAGAGTGACAACGATGGGCCCATAGGACTACTGACTCCGACCCAACGCAGTCCTAATAGAACGTCATATGTGACCAGGAGCCAAGAAAATTAACTTGAGCCCAAGTGACATAATTTTATAGACCTATAAATGGGTGTTTGGGTCAATGGTGATGTGTGGTGGAAGTGTGCGGGGGGTGGGCATCATGAGAAAGATCTTCACAGACATTAAACTTGAGTGTGACGTCTATGCTATGACTGCATTGACTATTTGCATATGGATATATATTTTGGCCTGGTTTCTCATACATCAGTGGACTTTGAAATCTGAATTTAGATTAGGTTTTTAGATTTGGACTTTAGGGTTAATCCATGAACAGGAAAACAAAGTGGTATGTTATAAAAGGCTGCACACACTCACACACACACACACACACACATGCACACACTTATTACTGTGTTGCCAAATACAATTAAATAACTGCATGCAAGTGAATGAAGACAAAGAGATCCCGATCAACAGATGATGACTCAGTGTGGTTTTGAGTAGGCCTTTTTCCAACCACACCGGGTGAATGTGCCGCACTCTGGCTTATGGGAAGTCACAGGTCGACGCTAGCTTGTCCTCCACATGCACTGCGTGTCTTAACAATTAGCAGCTCTCAGTGGGGGGACGTTGCCTAACATGATGAACGCAGGACACAGACCTGCTCAGCATGTAATACTGGGAAGACCCATAACCTTTTGACCTGAAGAGAGATGTGTACAGAGAACACACACACAAACAGACATAAGCACACACACGCTCACACGCACGCACACACGCACGCACGCACACACACACACACACACACACACACACACACACACACACACACACACACAATCCTCCTACAATCAGACTCAGAGACTATGTAAAAATGACAGTAACAACTTAGAGGAAACAAAGATAAGCAATAACACCATTTTCAATGACTTCCTTTAAAAAGTCCTAAAAACTCTGTAGGGCAAGGGAAGTGCCACTGGCCACAATTCTAGATGGGATTATCCCTGCATGTCTGATATAACCAAGGAATAATCTGATAAGTTTGTATATAGTTGCCCCAGTATCTTATTCCAAGGAGGTGGTTCAGTGGCAAACCTGAGTAAAATGTCATAGAGGTAGTGGTAAACCTGATAATACAAGAGCCTCAAGTCCTCATTCTCTGACCTAAACAAAGCCAACAGGCTATTAGCAGGTTCACCACTTTCTCTAGGCAAACTTACCCTTTATCACTTCACTACCCTCTTGGAATACCCCTCTTGATATCATCTATTTGTGGTCTGAGAGGCACACCACCAATCTGATAGACTCAAGATGAAAGTTCATGTTTGGGTGTGAGTTTTGGATCAACGTCCCCAAACAATGGGTGGGGGCATTGAATGGAGTTGGGGAGGTGTGTGGTGTGTGTGTGTGTGTGTGGGGGGGGGGGGGGGGTCATCTTACTAACAACAAAAGAATCACCAAAAATACTTAACATTTCCCACATCCTTTGCCTCAGAGGCACACAGTGGTCATGCTACAGCTCTGGCTTACATTTACCGGGCTTGAGGCCTAGATAGCTACCAGTGAGCAACAAAATTAGCTGCTAGCCCCTGGAGAGATGAATTCCTTTGGAATGGGGAAATTACCGAGGAGGATGGGGGGGACCTTGGTGGCTCCCTGTGGCGGCCCCATGCCTGCTGTTGTTGTGTCCTCCATATGATATGCGCAGGAAGTGCGGTGGTGTGCACCGGCCTCAGCCAGGAAACTCTGGAACTCTCGCAGCAGGAAGGGGAAGTGGGAGTCAGGATGGAGTCCAGAGGGCAAGATGACCTGGAGTGGGGGAGAGAGAGAAAGAGAAGAAGCGAGAAAGAGGGGGAGTGATAGGGAGGGAGTGGGAGAGGGAAGAAGACATAGAGTCAAGTCGCATTATTTTTATAGTACATTTAACACAACAGAGTTGACTTAAAGTGCATTTCAAAATACAAAACAAAAATCAGTAACAAAAGAAGGAGTAAAAGAACTAAAAACAGGGAGTGTGTGAGGATGAAAGACCCAAAGGGTGAAAGAGGGCAATGGGGTGAAGGGGTGAGGGGGACACTCACTGCGTCACACAGCAGTGCCACGCCAATCCACGCCATGGTGTCGCCAGCCGCAGACGTGAGACACTTATTTGTCCGTAGATGAGAGGGGACAGCGGCGTAAAGATTACTGTCCGCCGTGCTCCACAGGGGGGCAGGGCCACGAAAACAGATGTTACAAGTCGCCACGGAGACTGGAGTACGTGTGCTTCAGGCTAGGTCCACCCATCAAGTCACGCAGGCCAGGCCGTTAATCAGACTGGTGCATGCATGAGTGTGTGTCTGTGTGTGTGTGTGTGTGTGTGTGTGTGTGTGTGTGTGTGTATGTGTGAGTAAGGCACATAAATAGGTCAACCACAGGAGAGTCTCTTTCTCTCACCTGTGTTCACAGCACACAAGACACTGACTCATCAATGGCTTTTCCACATTGTCTTTACATTAAGCCTACAGTAAACTCAGTGATTCTGATGACTGGGAATAAGGACAGCAAGTAACCACAGGATTTTGGCACTACTACTCATAACACTGCTTGTACCGTTGTACATTTACAGGGAAATAATTATATTAGTGAACATTGGGTTACTGGAAACCAGGTGAAAACATCATCCAAAGGCCAGAAACATTTAGAGATTCTCAGAGCACAGAAATGAAATGTTAAAACAGACCCCACTGTGGTTTGGCCTGCAGACATTAGAGAGAGAGAGGGGAAAGAGAGAGAGGGAGGGTGAGAAAGAGGGGAGAGAGGGAGAGAGGGAGAGAGAGACCTCAGTGCTTACCATCAAGTATTAACCAGCATACTACTGGTATACTGAGATACTACATAAGACATCATTTCCCCCCACAGAGACACTGACAAATTGTTGTGGGTTTCTAATGGTCACACTTAGAGTTTTGCTAGATTGTTATAAAACATTTTGAGCAAACGCATTCCAGAAAATTCTGCAATTGTGTATGCCTCAATACTATACAATAAAATACATAGTGGCACAATATAGATGTACACATAAAAAAATAAAAAATACATTTATATATGGTTGTTATTCCAATTAACATTACATAATAGCACATGAGGTCACGACTTGTGGACATAGCAAACAGTCACCGAACTTCTGAAAATAACACAGTATGGCCAGGTTAGGAAAGCTGTACTTAGGCACGTAATGACAGAGCTCACTGTGCCTTGGCCTAAACATCTCTGACAGGGAGGCCATTCATGCGGAATAGTTTTTGAATAGAAAAGTGTTTGTGTGTTGTGCCACCTGCTGGACTGATGGTGTAAGGACACCTCTGTTGCTCAGTGGAAAGGCCTCACTGGAAAACTCCAAGAAGTGTCACCAAAACTGGCCATTGGGTAAGTACAGATCATATTCTCTAGGTTTCTCCTTCCCAGAACACCCACACACACATTTTACCAAACTTAAAGATGTTTTTTTTCAGTCTTTAATTTACTCTGCTTTCTATTCTATCGTGAGAACATTTTGTTTTTTGTTCTTTTCTTCCCTTTTTTTTCCCCCTCTCTTTATTCAGCTCCTTTTTAATTCTCTCCATTCTGCCCATTTGCACATACAGTACAGAGAAACTCAGACAAACACCTCCCCACCCTCGCCCACTCCCCTGTCCCCTCCTCCCCTCTCTCTCCCCCTCCTTCCTTTGGAGGGATTCCTTTCTGTGAGGGAGCATATGTGTGACCCGTAGCTCTAGTGAATGCAGCCATCTGCCCGAGATTCCTCCATATCTGGGCTCTGTGTGAGAATGCGGCCTGCCTTTGTGTGAGCTCACTGGGCGATGTGGGAGAATGCCACCTCACAAAGAGCGACAGTAAGACAAGTTTAACCCTTTCTCTCCCGCGGCACACTCAATGGCCACTCTCACCCACTAGCATTGTTGCCAGGCTGACAAGTGAAGGATGAACTGTATCGGATCCCCCTATTCACCGCGCTGTTGTCCGACACACAAAAGAGCAGAGGAAAAAAAATCAGATTTGACCACAGCAATCTACATTCACCTAAACCCTCCAGCCCACCCTACCCCATCTCCCTTTCAGTTCGTACACTGACCCCCTTGTATAATTATTAAGGGATCAGGGACAAAAGGTCATCAACACCAGAGAAGAAAATGGCTAGCTCATGGACTACATGAAAATCATGGAGTCAAAAACTTGCACTGCAGATTATAGTTTTAAAAAGAAAGAATGACAAAGTAGAACAGATCAGATTCACAATCTTTGTAAAAATCTTAACTGAGAGTTTTGTATTCATGGTTAAACAAAGACTATCTTTATGTGAATTTTCCTGATACATAATCCCAAATGAAAGTGATGGCAGAACAGCCCTGGTGAGAACCTCAACTGTCAGAACAACAGAGGATAGGGTGCTTGCCAAAAACATGCAACAAATGCGACCACATTAACATACAAGATCGGAACTGCTTGACATGCCCCCCCCCCCCACCACCCCTCTCCAGACTGAATGACAAAAGGCAGAATCAAGGCTAAGTGTAGCCTGAGCCTTATTCAGATAAAACAAAACACAGGAATGAGAGGTTGGAAGCATAATTAGAAATTGAAGTGACTGGTTTTAATAAAACAGGCTCCATAGGAAATATATGATAGCAGATTGAACACCCAAATACCAGGGCACTGGCCCTCATTCTATGGTAACAGTAAAGGCCCTTTGCCATTTTGCTGAAATTGTTAAAAAGCTGCACTCAGTAATCATAGACATGGTACAGTTTGGGGAAGTGGGACAGCACATAACTATGGCAAATGTACACCGCCATTAGAAGTTTTTCCAACTGTGGTAAAAACCACATGGAGTTCAGCACTCAAGACCAAAAACGCAATGTGTGCTTAAAAAAAGGTTTATTTTTCGGTACAAAAAGGAAACCAATATATTAAACTTAAACATTAAGGAAACACAATGCATGTTCTCTATAAATACAATAAAATAAATAAAAATTAATTTACTAAAGATTCTCCTTAAACACTACGATGTGTAACATGACAGCCACCATGGGCATTTCATACAATCAAAAGGAATATGGGACCCATCATCGTGAACAGCTATATAAATGTACAGAAATAAACCAAATGCACTACTTCTTTTTCTAAAGGTCTGAAAAGATACCAAAATATACAAAACACAATTCACTACAACAGGGGCTTTAGTGAGCCACAATAAGCTTTCTCACCTTCCTTCAACCAGTAATCTTTTTTTTCCATGAGCCACCCAGTTTCTAAGTAGTTGGAAGAAAAGGAGAAAGAAAGGGGGAAAAAAAAACAAAACAAAAAAAAACAAAGGACAAGCCATCGTCTCAAGTCTAGTCAGAGAACCATGAAGCATTGATCAGTACAAAATGAGAAACATGGAAAAATAAACAAACAGAAAAAAGGTCCCTTCAACACACAATGATATTGCAGCTTAACAAAAACCTGTTAAAACAACTTACAGGCACTTTAGTATTCTAAAACTGCAGCCAGTTTGGAAGAGGTCTGCTTTTAGGCAAGTCTGGAACACTGTATGTACTGGAAAAAAGCGCCTTTATCCAAAAAATATAAAACGACACAAACACTGAATTCATTCAACAAACTTGACAACTCTTAAACCCTGGTCTTTGGCAATTCACATTGAAATTTCTAGTTTGGGAACAATAATATTTATCTACTCAAATGTTTTATGTGATCTTTTTTTTCCAGCGATACTGCATGTCATTTTTACTGCCCATTTCTTTAAGGCCACACTATTAAAGATGGTCAACTTTCTTTTTTTATTAAAATAAAAGTACAATATGCTTATTCTGACTGATTCTCTTCTCGACCCTGTCGATTGTATCATCTCTTCTCACTGCGCTTACACAAAAGAAAAACAAATAAAAGTGTCAAGGCACCTGCCTATACAGTACAGTAGATATACCACAGTATATGCTAGAGTTTTCAAATTGAAAAACAGGTTTGGAATTTGGGGTGGAGGGCTACAGTCCCTCACACCTACAGGAAGAAGCCCGTGCTACTGGCCTCGCCGCAGAAGCCGTCATCTGGCACCGACAGCTGACTGAAGATGGGCAGCCGCCTGCCGACGCCCTCGAACCCCGAGGCGCAGGAATCTGAGCCGCTCAAGCTGCTGGCAGAGCTGCCACACCCGCCCTCGTGGTCGGAGAGTGACGTGTGGGAGAGCGACCGGACCCCCATGGTGGTGGTGGTGGAGGCCAGTATGGCCCCAGGGCCTCCAGTAGGGCTCCGCTGCAGGCACCTCTCAGTTGGCTCCAGCATGCTGTGAGGGGGGGAGGGGATGGCCATGGAGGAGGAGGAGGAGGTCAGGCTGCAGGAGGAGCAGCCCGAGTCAGGCGAGGGCAGGAACTGAGGCTGAGGATCGCAGGTGCCTGCCTCCAGTGCTGCGGCGGTTGCTGCTGCCGCAGCCACCAAGGAAGCGGATGCCGGGTCCACGTCAGGGAAGGCGAGCGAGAGAAGTTCAGTGAGGTCGCTTGAAGCCGGCGGTGAGACGGAGGGGGCCCGCAGGAAGGCATGAGGCAAGGTAGGGTCCATCACAGGATGTGGTGGCGGATTGGAGGGAAAGCCGGCAAAGCTAAAGCTCTGTTTGAGGAGAGGAGGGCGCTGGGACAAGGCACGGCCTGTTGAGGAGGACGAAGAGGAAGAGGAGGAAGCCTTTGGCCGAGCATGTGCGTTGTCATCCTCGTTGTTGTGCACAAAGTGGCAACGGATGCCATAGGGACAGAAGCCCACGGAGTGGAACGTGCGGCAGGGCTCTGTCTTGTACTTGGGGTGCCGGTTGAGGTCACGCAGCTCCTCGGGACCGTGGGCGAACTGGCACTTGCTGCCATACTTGCACATGCCTCGTTCGGCATACGTACGGCACAGCTCTGTCTTGTAGCGGGACGAAGTGGCTGACGCAGCTGCTGAACTCGACGTTGACATAGATGGCAGTGATGTGCACGAGGAGGCCGAGGCCGGTTTGCAGCTACTGGGCTCTGTGGAGGCCCATCCCAGACTGCTGGTGCTGCCTTCCACCATGCTGACTGAGCGCTCAGTCCAGAACGACATCTTGTTCCAGTTTGAAGAAAGAGGCATGTCAGTGGGCTGCCCCCAATGGCCGGTGGTCCCAGCAGCACTGACTTTGGACTCACTCATGCATGATGAGGAGAAGGAACAGGGAGGGCGAATTTTCTTGTGGCCTACTGGTGAGACTGGCAAGGCAGACATTTTTGGAGGCTCCCGCAGGTCAAGGCTGAGAAGCTGCTGCAGGAGAATAAACAAATAACGCAGTTAATGCGCAGTCTACATAGCACCCAATAAACTTGATCTACAATTTGTGGAGACCGCTCTTCAATAGCCGGCACATGTTGAAAATAAAATACAAATTGTGTTAAAATAAGTCCTTAAAATTCTTTCAGAAATCATTCTACAATTTCATTATTCCATAAACATGTTAACATAATATCACTTACTACATACACGTGTAAAGTTAGTGTTATATTGTTAACCAACATTACACCTAAAGTCCTTTAATCGCTAACTGTAGCACAAGCTTGAAGCGTGCTTCTAATTTCACACAGATAGATAACGGACCACAACGATGTACTCGAGTTGCCTAGAACCATGTCCAACGTGCTATTGTAAACACCAATGGAACACGATGATCAGTTTCCACTAAAGCTTCATGCAAACAAAAGTAACATCAGCGATGCAACGTGTTCCAAAACACTGCTAAAGGCACATATTGCGTGTTCCAAGCATAAACCAACTTTCTGCCTGTCATTTGTAACGTTAGCTAATCAGCCACAACAACTTCAGCACACGTAGAATTTCTGTAACGATACCTCATTCTTTGAGATCTATCTTACAGAACAAAAAGCTGCCAAAGTAGCGAAAAACTCTAATAATGATACTACCCGGTTCGTTTAGATGTAGTCCGTTTGCAGTCACATACGTAACATTACCTTAAAACACATACAACACGGACAACAGGTTGTAAATGTGCCGTGTGTCAGTGAGCTAGCTGACTAGCTAGCTACGTTAGAATTTCTTACTTGGCATATCCCACTTGTTTACGTTCAAAATGGGGCACAAGGAAACGTGTCACCACTCACTTGCTTTAATACAGAGATGAAATTGATGCAACATCTCACGAAAAGATAAAAACGACTAACATACTGATATGGCAAACTTAAGCACAGTGAGACAAATGTAGGCTTTGACCTGATCAGCTTCCCGAAATGTTGCAACATCAGGCAAAACAAAAGGCGCAATCGTGCATGCAACTGGCTAACGTTAACGTTAGCAAACGATAGGCCATGATTTTGTTAAGTTAGGCAAACTGGTTGCGAAATGTTTGCATTGGCTAATTTTGACGGATTGAAGATTTTACATGTTTACACGCGCCAATCTGTTTATCCAACTATTAACTACAGTTCACAATACGACGGTTAGCAGCATACTTGTAAAGCGATAACGTCGTTAATTGCCACAACTAGCTTACGATGCTTACTGAGAACTTTCGGGAACTTCGGGAGATCCGTCAGAATTATTTTCAAAAGTATTTTAACTTAGAGTAAAAAAACAAAGGGCTGCACAGACTTGTAGTTTACCTTGGCCAATTTTATGCGGGCAACTAACTTGAGTTACGGCGACTTAACGTCCCTGGTGCATTGCTAAGTCAATTTACTCAAACTCAATTTACCTTGCACAGAACTTCATCCAAATCAATGAACTGATTTAGAGCGTACGACGGCATTTCCCCCTTCTTGCAAACACGTAGCTCGTATAAAGTTTCTCGACAGACAACCTCTCTTCTAACTTATCTGCGTTGGACTTCAAAACTTTTCCGTCGACCCACGTGTGGTTTTAAAGCTGCACTGTAACATAGCCACACCTCCTCCTCGCAACAAAAGTTGAGTAGCTAGTTGTTTGCGCCGCTTGCGCCGCCTACGTGACACCACTGTGAATGTGCAACAGTGACTGCCGTAGAAATACATGTCAGTGCATCGCTTGTTGCAAGTATATAAGTTAGTGCATCTGCCATACAAAACCGTAGCTATTGTATCATTGAACCGCCACGTTTTGCGGAAAACTGGCTTATGTACTTTGCCATGTTTAAAATGTAGCATGTTAGCAAATGCTTATTGTATGAGTTTCCTTATTGTATGAGTTTCCTTACTTGCGCACGAGCGTACGGGCTCCTCGAGAAATGTACACGAGCTCCCACAGTTAAGTTTTCCATGTGAATATTTTACTATACACAAAGGTGGTGGACCACTTTTTTATAACATCATACTTCAGCCTCTTTGTAGTCAACTCAACTCTTAAGTCAACACTTGTCAGCGCCTAGAGACAACTGTTAATTTTACTTGATTTGCGCTCTCCGACAGCAGGTTTATCCACATTTATGGTTGGTCCAAATAGCAGTCAACAGCATTTATGCATTCAGTGGAAGGTTATAGAAGACTATTTGAAGCAAGTAAATAATAACAACAGTCACCGAAGCACATGGCTTTAAGCAGCCAGACCCCATCTCATATATTAGAGCAGGCCAAATCGTGGGGCTTTCACTCAGAAGTTCAAATGCAGACATTAAAGCGTTTCTGACAGCCCCCCTCCTTGCTGGTGACAGAAAGTTGGGGAAACCTGTGGTCACACTTGGAAAGCAGTCTGCCTTGATGATGTTCCGTCTCGCAAGGCACAGTATGGAGACAGTGCCGTGGAGACACCGAGTATGTGTGAAATCACTGCTATTTTAACACATCACAGGAGAGGCACAAGTGGTTTGTGATAACAAAAGCGTAGAGGATTCAATGAGATGCTGCAACTTTCCAACAACTGGCATAGGCCTAGTGTTTATAAAAAGCTATACCACTTTTGTGAGCCTTTACTGTAGTCTGAATATCTCTTTGACTTAGCCAGAACAGTCAGTCTGTGTTCTTGCAAAAATTTTACTTACATTTTTTGTCTAACATTTAAAACACTGATGAAACATAATGAGTTAACAGCTGTTCCTAAACCTTCCATTCTTCCCTTGTGGGAAGTCATCAGAGACAGCACACTCATGTGGGCCGGAACTGGCCCACATTTCAGCAGAGTGTCAGCTGGTGCTGCTTCCTCTGCCTAGGATCCCATCAATTACTGGCAAAGTTAGCTTGTTAGTGAATTTTTCAAGCCAGCGGCTTTTATGCTGCCGGTCGTCACATTGAGCCGTGCACTAACAAGGTTTTGCTGCCTTTGTTCAAGGAAAAAAAAAAGCTAGTGGGACAAGGAGGAGGAGGGAAGTGGAGGGGGGAGGGGCCTTGTCCCAAGCCAGGCCAAAATGTCAGCTCGCTAAGGGGGCTTGTTCGGACACAAGAGTTCTTGTGAGCTAGCTGACTTAAAGGCTCACGTCTGTGCTCTCCAACTTTCAGGAGCGACGTAACCTCAGCTTTGCGCAAAGCCAGAAAGAAAAGCTACTCCTGGGCTAAGCCCATTGTCCAGGAGGCTGAGCACCCACAACATAGAAAGAGTAGAATTAAAAACGCACATTGTGAGGTCACCAGGAAAGCTTCTCTAGGGGGAGGAAAGATTTGCTGGCTTTTTTCATTTTCTCCCCTGTACTGCACTTCAATCCCAAACATATTGGAATTGGTTGAATTAGCTGGCTTGCCCAGCTTCTGTCAAGTGAATTGGAGTGGAACTTAATTAGTAGATACCAACAAGGAGAAAAAAAAAACATTCAAGACAAAGTACGCCCACACTTTGAATGATGAGAGTTAAAGACTGGAAAATTGAAAATTCCTTTGAAATGATGGGTACCACACTACAGAGTGCTACAGATTCCAGCCAGTGTAGGAATGATTCATGTCTGTATTATTTTTAGTAGGCCCTAATAGTTGGTAATGACTGTGATGTAATGTAATGATGCATTGTGTATATGTGTGTTCTGTCCGGAGATTGATTCAGAAAAGTGAAGCAGCAGGTTTTATGCTCAAGTACGTAGACTGATGATGGTTAAGTTAAATAAGCAATTCTTTTTTTTTTCTCTGTTGATTACTTCTGCTCAACAATTCTACAATGACCTGAGGTAAAGCTGAGAGGCTCCTCTGGAGACCTAGAGAAGAGTTACCATCAGTGACCTTTGAGATTGGGGACAAAAGCTAAAGCCCGTCACGGCCCACACCTCAAGAAGTGTTTATCTTGAGGCCATTAGGGAGTAGCAAACAGACATCTGGGAGTTTGTTTTGGGTTAGTGGAGGGGAGCATTAACCAACTTCTAACTTTTGATACAATGCCATCTTTACAGGTAGGAGGGGCACAGATAGGATGTTTGTGTGTGTGAGTGTGTGTGTGTGTGTGTGTTGGGGGGGGCGAGGGGGTTGGAAGGGGAAATATGTTTGTGTCTGGGGTGTGTGTGTATTTGTGAAGGGCGTGTGTTTGAGTGTGTGTGTGTGTTTTGTAGGCTGCTGGAGATGGAGGTGGGGTGGGGTAGCATAATGAGTAAAAGTTGTGGGACTAACAATGGTCTCTTCCCCCTTTCAGGAGGCAGGGTGGAAGGAGTGGACTAAAAAGGGGGGATGGGGAGAAAAGACTGAAAGAAGAAGGACAGAGAGAGAGAGAAAGAGTGATGAGGGCAGCCTTTAATCCTTAATCACAACAGAGTCAGGATTCAGGAGGCACTGGGCTCTACAGGAGGACACTGCCCCACTCACTCTCACACACACAAACATTTATGTGCACATTTACATACATCTGCCTATAATAACACACACACACCATTCAAGGAACATACAATGGATAGATGCAGCAGATTCTGATTTCGAGCCAACAGCACATAGGCCAAGAATCAATCAAGAATGAAAAACCAAACTCAGACTACCATCATCACGTGGATTTTGTGGATGTGCTGATGTTAGCTTATATGACAAGAAAGAAGCCCAACATCAAACAAGCATATGAAACATAAAAGTCTAAAAACATGCTCATTTCAGTGTGTTGGTAGCAGAGGTAACATCACTAACTGGCAGATATGTTACTAGTTACTAGTCTGTGTTGCTTTGGCTAAAAGTGTCTGCTACATACCACCTGACAAATTAAAACTAATGTCATAGACTAATTCCTAAAAAACATCACATTCTGATGCAATAATCACCAGCATGTCAGATTCAGACATTGTTTTGCATGGGTGTTTGTGTACAAATATGAACAGGACAAAATTACACACGTCACAATTACACATCACATCCAAAATATAGATATAGTTATTATGTATTTGACCACGCTCCACGTCTTCTTGACGTACTTTATCCGTTTCCCCTAAAAAAGTCCCTGAAAACTAAACCCATAGCAATGACACGCAAAAACAAAAGTCCCCATCCTTCCATCAAATGCCACGCAATCTTGGGGGCTTTGGAGGCACGGCTAATGGCTACGGTGTAGTGATGAGTGACAGCGAGGACTCCCTGGCCTGCCTGAAGAAAAAGAGCCAGGCCCACAATGGCAAACAATAACCATGGTCCTGAGCTGACAGGGATTTGCGTTCTTGTGCATCGCATGAAAAGCCCATTTCACACCCTCACAGCGAGTCCTTCGCATACGTATGCTAATGTAGGGGGGCGGGGGATACACACACACATGGGAAACAAGGCCTGGCTATGATGACAGACCTGTCAGGAGTGGCCACATGTGTGTGTGTGTCTGTGTGCGTGACACTGCTCTGGTGCACAGATAAATGTCAAACAGGCCGTCACAGAGAGTCTTACCTGTTCCAGATAATAGGCTAGGCCGGAAACCACATGTCAGCTACTCAATGAGGTAGTGATGCTACGCAGGAAATTTACACTTGTATGTACAGATGTCCTGTAGGTTTCTACACTGCTTTCCCCTCCTAATAATCTTAAAATAAGTTTCAATTGTAAATGATCACATGATCAAATTATTATATTCTTACTAACTGACCAGGAATGTGTTTCCTAAAACCATAATTGCTAATCAGCAATTTTGTTGGTTGACAATAGGCAATTACATTGCAACTATGGTTTTGGGAAACACAGCCCAGGTTGTGTAGTGTAAGTCTGCTATCCAGGATGTGAGGAAGGCACTCAAAGCATAGTGTCACCAACTACATGACAAAAGATCCCATTTATTATGCTAGGTTTTATTGTTGTGACCTGTGCTTTTTTGCTTGTGAGACTGCTAGCATTTTAGGCTCACAACTATTCAAATATCTTTCTGCTGCCTGTAAGTACACACTGTAAGTTCAAATGAGACATTTAGACATTTTAACATCTTGATTTTGAATGGGTATTCTGTATCTCCTCAGTATGCCAGTAGCAAATTAATGTAACCTATTATCTGCCTGGCAACACAACAATACTATATGAAAATGTCAAAAAGGACAAAGTTAAAAGAGAGTTCCATGACAAACTGCTGGAGATGTAGACTCAGCTTTGACAAAGAAGTAAGATTTAGGGTAAGTGGGAGGACAAATCCCTCTGGGGGTGAAGATAACACAAGTTTTGGGGTTTCTGGTTGTGTAACTCGGGCTTCCATGGTATGAGGAGGTCTCTTGCATTGAACTGCAGACTCATTTATCATGTCAGATGAAGGTCCCATCCCGGGCGCTCACCGGGTGATCCCTGAAGAGCCAGAGAGCTAAGGGGTCAGAGGTTGGATTCTACAGTACTGCCATCAACCATTTGCACTGGGGGCCCAAGAGGAGGATAGCGGGCGGGTGAGGGCCAACTTCTGTTTGGCCTCTCTGCAGCAAGGCTGTTTTGATTTCATTTGCAGGTGAGGAGGTACATAGCCTTTTGCGATTGCCACCACAGGGAATGAGGGTAGGGGGGCGGGGCATGTCAGAGGGTGGGGATGGTGGGGGGTGGGCACTCAAGGGGTGAAAGTAGGCAAAAAAACCCACCCTTTTTTCTTGCAAATGCACAGATACGTGTTATACAGCGCATATAGGCAAAACCAGCTTTAAAATCTGCATGGAGGCATACCAGAAGATCACACCTGACTATGCTACATTAATAAATAAATGTAATTTGGTCTTACAAAACAAAAATAAATCTAAGAGTACATTCCTAGCCATATATTGTCACCCATCATCACAAGTTAAATTAAAGCCTTCATTAAAAAAAAAAAATTGTCACCCTGTACAAGAGTTTTCCTCTTTCTACACTGAATAGTGATTTTGACTAACTTAGTCAAAACTAACTTGACTAACTTAAATATATATATATATATATATATATATATATATATATTTAAGTTAGTCAAAATCACTATTCAGTGTAACATTTGCACACACTCACAAATGCTCATGCACATCATGCACACACACACACGCATACTCCCCTCAGCCTTTTGACACCAGCATGCGGTAAGTGAGTGGCCCGCAGAAGAATGGCTTCCTGAGGTGGAGCCTGTGGCAGGTGATGGAGCTCCAGTCATTCTGGACAAGCCAAAACAACCCAGCTCTCAACACACACATTCAGCCTGTCAAAGGAAGATGGAAAGCTACACCCATACGCTCCGCTGTCCCATCACCCTGGGTTACGGGTGACGTGCAGATGAGTGTGTGTGTAAGAGAGAGGGCATTTATGTTTGTGTGTGTGTGTGTGTGTGGTGTGTGTGTGTGTGTGTGTGTGTGTCAGGGGGGTGATCATAGCCACCTGGGTATTTGGTTTCCAGTATATGTCACTGTAGATGGAGCTCTGATATGTGTTTGCAGCACAATGGATGAATTATTATAAGGGTATCGAGTATCTGAATGTCCATTGTATACAGGATATACATTGTGCACATTCCCTTGTGTGTGTAAGCTTATGTTTGTGTGTCTATGTATGCCAGAGAGCTTGAGAGTAAGTGTGTGTGTGTGTGTGTGTGTGTGTGTGTGTTTGAAGGGGGTGATATGGGGGAGAATTTCTCTTAAGCACAATCCCCAGGGGTGGAAGAGGTGTCCGATTACCCAAAAGAAAAACAAACTGACTGAACACCAGGACAGGAACAGGCGAGAGAGAGAGAGAGGGAGAGGCTACAACAGTGCAGGCCACACGAAGCGACAAAAGGAAGCACTTAGGGACTGTCAGAGCATTACGGACGAGTTGCAGAGTAAGTGTTAGCAAAACCCGTCCGTCCGTCCATCGGTCTGTCGTCCACAGAGGATGCACACCCCATTCCTCCACCCTCCTGCCTGCAGGTACACGATAAACAGGGCTGGAGTGGTCAGGCACAAGGACAGGAATGGCGGCAAGGCCTGCAGTAATTTATAAGGAGTCTGAGGTCTCAGGAGGTTTGGCTGATGGTCTAACCACATGGCCACAACGTTGGATGCTATAAGCCAGAGGAGAATCTGCTGCGTTTGAAGTGACTGGAAGGGATTTAGGTGAACATGTAGGAGTGGTGTTTCTGTAGTGTCTCTCAAACATGGGTTTACTCTGGGGATCACATTTCTGAAAACAACTTATAATTATGCTGCTGGGATTTTAATTGACATTCGTTATACTGTGAGAGATTTACTGTTATTTTCCTCCCAGTAATACTCCAGATCTTAACTATACAAAACAGTGCATCATCAATAAAAGTTCCTTATTGAAAAAATTAACAACATACTACAACTGTACATAAGTCCGCAATGTGTACACATCTGTGCATGTGTATGGAATAGCTCATTGAGTTACAGACAAAATATAGGTCAAACTTATACACAGGACAGTAACTACCAAACTAACTTCTACAACTTCCTAACCTGACAAACTTCTACAACTTCCTCTAACTTTACAAAGCCCTGGCCATCTGTCAGCTGAGGTACTTATACAGTGTGTGTGTGTGTGTGTGTGTGTGTGTGTGTGTGTGTGTGTGTGCGCGCGGATGCAAATGGGGCCTGTGCTTGCAGTGAGTCATTGCAGTGAGTCAAGTCATTTCTCAGAGGTGTCCAAACTAAGTCGTAACCCAGACCCAAGGGTCAATTGCATAGTTAGGAGATTGGAGAACCCCGGGCACAGGGTATATGTGAATACTATGGGGAGGTCAGAAGAAGCATCATTCTCCCCACAGTTTTCCTGCCTTATCAATGGAAGCATCTCAATCTTCCCTAGTCAATTATAGAAATGAAGCCTTTTTATGGTAGTTTCAGCCTTTGCACCTAGGGTTTGTCATATGCAGACAAAGGCCAGTGTTTTTTTTTTCTTTCATGGGTTCATCTGTGTATTTAACACACATAATTTAAACAGGGAAAGGCCACTGAACTGATAAGAAACCCAAATTCACACTCACTTGCATGTGCCCTTGCAGAGGATTCAT
Organism: Tenualosa ilisha; assembly: GCA_015244755.2. Classification (NCBI taxonomy): domain Eukaryota; kingdom Metazoa; phylum Chordata; class Actinopteri; order Clupeiformes; family Clupeidae; genus Tenualosa; species Tenualosa ilisha. The sequence continues at coordinate 1,025,520 of PYXC01000452.1, read as the reverse complement.
CACAGACTCTAAATTATATAATTTATACAAACTTTAGGATGTAATATGTTTCTGGAGAAAAATTAGAAGAGAAATTCGTTATGAATCCAGAGAAGAAAAGGCTCACAAATATGGTGATTTCTTGCTACTTCTGGAGCTTTCCACCAGCTTCCTCCTGTCAATGTGCTGTGCACATGGAAAGTAACTGGCAGGAAAATAAGACTATGTAGAAACATCAGTGGTGGAATAACAGCACCCTTGAGAGACCCAAAGGCATTCTTCATTCTGGAAGCACTTGTTTGTGATGGCTCCAAAAACTTGCTGTGCTTATATATATATACACGTGTTGGTTTTTGTTTGTTTTGTTTGTTTGTTTGTTTTCACATCTCTGAGACTTTGCACGTCTTTGCACAACTGTGATATTTAACCTGTTTCACATAAAAGGGTGCTTGATAGTGACAAAGAAAACTGTGCAAAATAAATATTTACCTTGGTTTCTAATTTGAAAATTACAGTAATTTATGGTAATCTGGAAATTAGGGGAATTTAGACGTATTCTTATTGGTAAGATAATATGCCTTGGAAAGACAGGTCCAGAGCAATATCATAAACTATGTGCTGAGCTAAACTCTACCCCTCCCTAATTCCCCTGAGTTCAAAACATGCCATAAGTTCATGCGGAGGCCCAAACCACCTGGCAGTAATATGTATAGAGCACATGATCTAGACAGTGACAAAGAAAATAGAGGCCATCTATTCTTTCCGTTGATGATGTATGGAGAGAAAGAGCCCTATGACAACACTTAGAGAGAGTTTAAAGGGGCGGTGGTAGTGGGGTGCACGTTCTTTTTTTTCCTCCTATTCCTTAAGTTCTTTCTTTTTCTTTTCTTTTTTTTTTTTGTCATTTTCCGGCTCTGGCCCCACAGGAAGCCTCTGCTGGCGGCATATTGTGCAGGGCGCTGCGCTCCGCTCCCTGCAGTCCGGCCTATCTGCCTTCCTATCAGCCAGATTCGCTTTCAAAGCCTCCCCCTGCTGCCTCCCCCCATCCCCTCCTCCCCACCGCCATACCCCAAACCCCACTCTACTCTACTCAATACCCCCCGCCCCCCTCCACACCCCCCTTTAAGGTTCCTCATTAATGGCCATTCAAAAGCATGGAAATGTGTGCTGAGAAAGGAGGAGGAGGAGGAGGATGAAGGAGGGAGAGAGCGAGGGGGAAAAACATGACAGGATAAAACACACACACGCACACACACACACACACACAACCCCCTGATGTCCAAAACCCCATGGAGAGGACGAGAGAAGGTGGAGCAGGGCAGTTAGGAATCCAGGCTGGGCCGAGGTTGGCTTTGCCCCTCTCTGAAAGCCAGGAGATGTTTTGGACAGAGACAAAACATCTGCTCCCCAACCCCTCAACCCTTCCCCCACCAACTCTCTAAAATCACACAGACACACACACACACACACACACACACACACACAAACACACACCTCCTCCTCTTCTATCCCAATACCACCACCTCCACCCCTCACCTAGCCCCTATCTCCCTCCACCGCCCTCCTCTAGCTCTTCTCCCATCCCCCACAGCTCTGGCCTCCTTCCCTTCCCCTTCTTTTCCCTTCCTTTCGCTGGGCTTGTCCAATCATAATAAACTTCAGAGAGGCTTCTAATGAGATTCAACCCCTGTGCAGTCTTTCACCCACAGCATGCCTGAGCAACACTACTGGGATTTAACCACCCCCCACACCCCCAACCAATCCCACTCCCACTCAACCCCCCCACCGCTCCATCTCCACAACCAGCCCCCATACCCACACACACACACACACACACGCACACACAGAGAGAGAGACACACACACCCCTCGGGGAAAAAAACAGTCCAGAGTGAGGACAGCTCTGGTGAGAACCTGAGCTAACTTAATACCTGGCCCTGGATCAGAACCACCCCAAAGTGGCTCACTAAGTATTGAGATACGGTGGTTGGTTATGAACAGCCTAGAAGATGCAGCCTGTACTTTTAACCAGGAAACCTGATCAGACCAGGCCCTGAGGCACACCAGAGTCAGCAGCTGCGCGCTTCAGAACAGGCAGAGGGAGACAAAAAGAAAAAGAGGTAGAAAGAAAGAAAGGTGGATAGAAATAAAGATAAAATAACTCAACTGTGAACATTTAGTAACATGAGAATATAGTTTTCAAATAGCTATTTCTCCTAAGACATCTAAACATGCCATTTCACAATCACATGACATTACTGTGATTTCCTCTCTGTTGCTGGAATCATTTAAGTCTTAAGTTTTCATGATTTGAAGAGCCTGGAATGTGTGACATCACTTGGCAAAAAATGATGACCAAAAATATCAACACTGGGACGCAGTTTCCTTTTCTTATTAAACTGCACTAAAAGACAGAACACATTTAATTACTGAGAGAGAGAGAAAGAGAGAGAAAGAGAGAGAGAGAGATAGAGTCAGAGACAGACAGAGAAAGCAGACCTGGAGGAGAGCAAGTCGGGGTTGGAGAAATTGTATCTTCCTTGTTCTCCCCTTAGGTTAAGGTTGAGAAAAGGAATCAGATTTCCCTGTCATGGAAGATAAAAACTTTTCTGTCAGAGAGGCAACAGGCGGATAGAGAGACATGGGGGAGAGGGGGAACAGCAGACCTTAAGAAAGGTCGCCATTAACACAGAGACAGCTGTCAAAAGCCCACCAGCGCTCACCACTGACAGTTTCCTCTTCATCGATTTTCATCGTAGAGTCTGACTCTGGAGAGTTGGCCTCAACAGACATGTGAGCGTAGCCAGTCCTACAGATGAAGTGCTGATGTGCGAGGCTGGTTATAAAACTTAACTGTAATATAATGTAACTCCACTGACACTATAATTGCTGATCACTTGCCATTTTCCACCAGCTGTTGACCATGAGAGAGGTTAACATGTTTTCTGTCTGCTGCTGGGTTTAATTGTCAAATTTTAATGGTGGTTGCAAAAACTCAGTCTAGGTTGATGACTTTAAAATGTTTAAATCACAACTGTCCTGTGCCTAGCCCCCAACCAGCAATGACCCCCCCACCCCAACACCATTTGGACTATGCTCCTTTTTAAACAGCAATGACCCCCCCACCCCAACACCATTTGGACTATGCTCCTTTTTAAACAGCTCCACAATCCAAAACAGACTTGCATTATAGAGGTCTGTCCTGAGGGCCTGTTGTTTACTTCTGCCCAAGAACACTTGACAAATAATCTGGTTATTGCTGATTTGTGTTTCCTCAGGGTATGGGGGGGAGGGGCTGGGGAGCCAATGCACCACACCCAAAACACCACCCCCACCATCCAGCTTCCCACCCACATACACACACAGACAAATAAAATCGCTTTGTATGATTTACACACACACACACACACAAACACAAACACGAGCACGAAGATACACAAGTATGCACACATTTTAGCATTGTCTCTCTCTCTCTCTTTCTCTGTCTCTCAGACACACACGCACACAAAAACAAATGCATACACAACCTTCCTTGGTTGCTCATGGACACACACGCGCAGGCACATTCAAACACACACACACAGACACACACTCCCACACACACACACAGTCCCCTTCCTCATCCTTACAGTGCTGAGCCAGAGGCTACAGAGATGAGCTTCAAATGACGCCATGTGGCAATGATTACGCGCTAACTTGCAGTCCACATACCATTCCCCCCTCTCCACTCAACACACACCCTTCTCTCTCTTCTCTGCTTTCCTGCTCATCCAGTACAGCATATGTTGAAAAGATGAAGAGGGCAGGCTAGTTGGGGGTGTTTTGCGTCTAATGGTTTGTTTTTGTTTAGCTGGCACATTCTCCTGCAGTTTATCCTTGGATGGGAGAAACTCTCTCTCTCTCTCTCTCTCTCTCTCCCCTTACTGTTGCTAAGCTATTTGACCAGACAACATTTGTCAGACATCAACACTCTGAGCTCCTTCTGGATTTGTTTATGTGTGATTGTGTGTAATGGGAAAGACTGCATTTGAAAATCAGTTTGTGATTCTGTGTGAACGGGTCAACAACAACACCACAACAACATGCAGTATGCAACAGTTTTAAAAACTTGTTGCATTGTTAAGACTCCCCAAAGAACCTGAATATATCATAGCATTATTGTTGTTTGAGTAATGTGAAATAATGTACACTGTTAACTGGATGGAAATGTCAAATGGCGAACATTAATTAAAGTGAAAAGGATTTGTGAATCAGTCCATATGAGCCAGACAGAGTTTATGTAATTCTGCAAGACACACAAAAATAGCCTGAATACAAACCTCTTCAGAGTATATATATATATATATATATATATATATATATATAAATAATACAAGATGCACCTTCAAGAGGTAATTTTAAACTGGAAAGCAGCCTTCTAATCTAAATCCTCATTAACCTCTCAAATAACACTGGTCTACTCAAATCATCTGTGCCTGTAATTAGAAACTGTGTGTTTACACTCATCAGGCGTTATTGGCAGTTATAACAATAATGATAATAATAACGCTAGTCTCAATGGAGTGGGCCTGACTCCTTGGCCCTGCCTTTCCTGCCTCTACTCTGAGCCATATTAATGCCTGGCTGAACTCCTTGCGCCCAACCTCTGCCAGTTAACTCCCAGCTCCCAGAGAGAGAGAGAGAGAGAGAGAGAGAGAGAGAGAGAGAGAGAGAGAGAGAGGGGGAGAGAGGAGAGGGAGAGAGGAGAGAGAGAGAGAGAGAGAGAAACTGTCGGAGACCCCAGCTGGGCCTCATTATCCACACAGGGCAAATTCATCCCCCTGCCCGCCGCTTCACGACCAGTGGGCCTGCCCAGCAGGTACTGCTCAGGGGGGTCGAAGGTCGAGACCTCCCCTTTGGGCCTGGCGGACAATCCTCACCACCCCCCGTATCCCTGCATTGCAGTGGTCCAGCCACGACCCTGCTGATTCAACTGAAGGCAGGGAGAACGCAGTGGTATGGAGACACTGACATAACAACACGGCAGAGAAGGTCTTTGCCATAACCCTGCTGGTAAGAGGGCACAAGAGAATATGTAGGAACAAGAGAGAGGTGGAAAGAGGGAGATGGAGAGAACGAGTGTAGTTCAGCAAAAGACGAAATGAGTCAGAGAGAAAGACAATAAAAGAGAAAGTGAGAATAATGAAAAGAGGGAAGAGTACATAAGTCAGACAGCATGTGGTGAAGCTAGACAAGAAAACCTGTGGCTGACTGAAAGTGGTCTGCTGAGTAGCTGGGGATCGGAGATAAGAATGGAAGTAAAAGACATTGAAAAGAATACCAGAGGAACAGAGAAAGTGAGAGAAATGTAGAGAGGGTAAAAGACAGACATAAAGAGAGGACAGAAACTACAACAGGAGATTAATGGCAACCAAGCCCACAGACACAGAGTGGTCGCAAAAAAGGACCGTCTCCAATAGCCGGACAAAATGCACAAATGTATGGCAAACAGGGAGAAGCCAAATGGGAGACGGGGGAGGGGGCGGTGGTGAGAAGGAGAAAAGAGAAAAGAGCGAGGGGAAGGAAAGGGAAGGGAAGGGAAGGGAGGAGGGAGAGACAAAAGGATCTTTCATTTTCTCCTTCTTCTCCTCTCTCGCTCCCTCATTCTCTTTTCTTTCAGTGTGACTCCTGAATGGCCGGCCCCTAATAACAGTGACACAGGCCAGCAGAGAGTCAGCTGGGAGGGTCTCAGTGAGGTCCACTGACCGCCAATAGCCGGATTAGCAGTGATACAGCATTTCACTGGGTAAACACTGAAGGATGAGCAAGAGTTGCTAATGCTCCCCCTTTGGAGCAGGGGTCATGGCTTCCCATTCAAAACTGACTCTCTGAGAAAGATGTGTGTGTGTGTGTGTGTGTGTGTATGTGTGTGTGTGGTGTGTTGTGTTTGTGTGTTGTGAGGGGGAAGGGTCGTTTTGCATTCATTCCCAAACATTCCCAGCTGCAATGACATGATACTGAGGTATGGTATGTTAGATTTCTTTTCAAAACATAAATTCCATGAATTTCAACCTGTCTACTGAGCTACTCAGACCATCCTAACATGACCACAAAGAGGTATATTTCAGCAGTTACCATAAGTTCATAATACATTTTTATTGTTTAAATTTGCCTAAAATGTCATCCTACAATTTATACAGGACAGGGTGTGGCATACTCACTAAAAGGTTTGGAGAAAATGTATCCTCAGACTGACAATTGTGGAGCTGAAGACAAACACATACAGACCAACACCAAAGATGTCTCTGGATATCCCTTAAAGACATTGGACAGTATCTGACCTGTGATCTAGCCAACAGATAAATCACACACACACACACACCCTACAGCTACCAGGCTCATTGTTTGGTTGTGTACAGCAAACAAGTTTGGACGGCTGAGTCCTGATAACAACTCATTCTAAGTGGGCTGAGCCATGCAATCCAACACTATAAGCTCCCCAAATTTACCCAGCAGGCCGAGGGAGGGAAAGAGAGGGAGTAGCCGAGGGACAGAGAAAGCGCAGAATGGCCACACAGAAGAGAAAGGCTAAATAACATGGGTCTGGCTGATTAGAGTGAACTGTCTGTTCGCCTTCCTAATCCAGGGCTGCTAATACAAGCCTCCAGCACCTGGATGAGGGAGTTAAGGGAGAGAAAAGCATTTAGACAGTTGGATAGGCTTTCCTAGTCTTGTGTCCGTCTGAGTCTTTAGGGTGGAGGTTTTGTAGCCAAATGAGAATCTATCATGAGGTGATTTCCTGTTTTAGACCAGATGTGATACTGCTATGGCCGCTCAGCATCCAAACAGCTTAGGTTCATTCTGCATGAGGTCAAATATGGTACAAACCACATGGTTTGGAAAGGATAAAAGTCACTGAATACATGTAAGCTTATACCTGTACGAATTCTAGTTTGGGTTTTTAAATAAATTTTTTAATACATTTTCCATTTGTTCTTTTTTTTTCTTTTTTTAAAAATCTATTTCCATGCTTTGACATTCTTCAGGAAGTGTTTTGATTCATTTTTAAAATTGATTTAATCAAAACCAATACACATTTCTCAACCTCTGAAGGATTACGCTGTTTCTCATTATCATAGCCTACGTGTCTGGCAAAACATGGAGAAATATCTTCCACTTCATTATACTAAATCAGAGTGTATAGTTACTGGCAGGCTAACTTACGAGTCCTGGAGTGGCCCATTCTCCGCGTTTTGTTTGGAAAGCACTCTGGCATTGCACAGGTGATGAGTGCTACACTATGATTGCAGCTTGGCAACGGGACACAGTTCGAGTTGTTTATCTTTTTGCAAAACATTTCAGGCTTATTAATATTAATTTATCTGGGAAAACAACACAGCAGCAGTTTGATCTATCATGCAAAAGCCTTAACAAGCCAGGAAATGAGTTAACTTTCAACCTTCCATTTAAACTTTAATTTAAGTCATTCATATATTTTCCAAGAGAATTTCCAGTCCTTTTCTACTGATGAAGACTTTATTTTAGATCACGCAAAACTATTTCAATAACGCTTTCAGTAGATTTCTGCAGATGGTGAGCATCATTCCTCTAAAGAAGATATTTGTTGGGTTTCATGAAATTCAAAATAATGTTTCAGTGAACAAATTAAAGGTGATGTTTTCGAGCTCAAAGACGGATCTTTTCTTAAGTAACCCAAATCATACTTGTGTTACCTCACAACCTTTGACCTGGGAGCGTTTTGGCAAGACATGCTTGGCAGCGCTGATAAAACCTCTTTGATTGGCCAACCCATTCGCAAAAGTAACTTGACGTTTCTCTCCTCCCTTCCCTTCCCCCTGCAAGAACTCTTAAGCCCCGTCTTCAGGTATCCTCTCTCTCGCTCTCCCTCACACACACACACACACTCCTAACTCCCCTGTCCTTCTTGGACATTACTGGACCCCCCTCTCTCTTTTAATCAAGAGGGGGCCGTACAAGGGGAAGTGATTAGGTACTGGGCTTCAGGTTTTTTTTTTTCCAACCTCCCTATTCTCCGTCTTAATCCTTTCACTAACCACACACACACACACACACACACACACACACACACACACACACACACACACACACACACACAAAAAGAGAAGAAAAAGAAAGCCGCACAGATGTCTGTGCATTGTAGTCCCATTTCCCTTTTAGCCACAAAGAAACTGTCATATTTAGTTTATTGCCGGGGTCTAGGTGAGGCAAATGCAAGATTATTGTTACTTTCTTTGAAGGGGGAAGACACACCCTTAGACAGGCACTTACCCCCCACCCCATCCCCCTGTCCAGCCCAACCTTTACCTCCGCCAGATCTGTATCGCTGGCGTCAAACAAGGGTTAGGACTGGGCCGTGAAAAAAAAACAATGAGAGGAAAGTTTGGTTTCCCATCCACTATTTTACAGAGTTTATGGAAAATGTCAGAGCGGTCGGAGCAGGGCCGACACAATTGTGCAATCACAACAGGAAAACACGCTTGCACTGCGCGGAGACGTAAATCTGCCCCACATGACAGCATGACCACAAGAAAGAAAAAGGGGGAAAAAAAAGAAAGACAGAAAAAAAGAACAGAAACAACTACAAAACACAACCAAAGATAGGAAATACCTACTTGAGGAGGCCAGTAAATTCAAACACATTTACCAGAAGAGCCCACTTGAGGAAACACCTACACAGCCTAACATCAGTGTATAATTATCAGCCTGAAACATTGCAGGAACCGGGACCCTCCAGAGCCCCACACCCTTGGCCTAAACGTTTGGCGAAGATAAAGATGACAAAGGCAAGCGGAGCCCATATTAGCTGGCCCTTCTAGGGGGGCTATTAGCCATTAACTAGTCATTATCAAGCTGGGTTCACAACCCTTCTCCCCACCCACACAAACAAACGCGTCTTTATTGATGACTTTTTGATGCAAGGCAGACCTGGGCCAGGGCTGGCAGTCCAGCAACAGCTGGGACGCTGCTCGCTTCACTCCCCCTCTCACACACACAAACACACACACACCTTCCTTCTTTCCTCTCTTTCTCTTCCCCAACTCCACACACCTTGTAGTCTCAAATCTCCCTGACTCTCATGACACACTTTTCACTCACTGAATAACCAGCTCTCTTGCTTTCTTTTCTAAAACTATTCTCTCTCTCTATCTTTAGCAATCACTTAGTGTCTTTGGGACCTTAACTATGCTCAGTTTATCCATTCTTACTGCCTTTCCCGCACCACACATGGCTGTTCTTGTACGCTCTCTGGGTAACCTGAGATTCTCCTCCTCTCTCCCCCTAAGCACTGCTGTTAACACAAACCCCATGCTCGACCCGTCCGACACACACCCGCTCAAATGGCTGCTTATATGGCAGCAGAGCACAGACACTAGGCCCAACCACTCACCATCTCTGTCTATAAGGCCCAACCACTCACCATCTCTGTCTATAAAGCCACAGACAAGACAAGACGCTTAAGTAAACAAAAAAGGCAAAACTTTCAGTCCACAGACCACACATGTGAGAGGAGGGTGACAAACTAGTCTAGACTTCATCTAGGCGTAAACTGGACCCCATTCACATTCAATTAGACCAACCTTCAAGTTAGTAAGGCCAACCTTGTCTGCCTGACATCATATTAAGCAAATATCTGACACAGAAATCTACAAGACCGAATCATATGAAATGGAATGCCGTTTTCTTCCATGACCATTATCAACACCAGCAGTGGTCTCCATCCTTGGGCCAATACAAAATCGGGATTTCATAGTGAAGGAATGGAGAACTGGCCTTTGGGTAATGACAGCCAGGTGGCTATGTCTATTCCCCATGTTTACATGGCTGTGTCCACATTTCATATTTTAAGCTTTGGATCTTTTTTTTTTTTTTTTGTACACTAATGTTTCCTGAAAAGTCCATTACAATACATGTCCAATATAATCTATGTTTTCACCACACTGTTTGCAGGCAGACACAACCAGTTTCATTATAACCCAAATTTCTACATGAACAAGATGGACAAACGATAACTTGGACATATTTTTTGGTTAACACCAGAAGCGATCACATTTATTTTATTTATTTATTTTTTTGCATTTTTTTCTTTAAGAGAAACATTTCACCAAAATCGACACATTCAATATTCTTACAACTACAATTACTCCATTTGACAAACTTTGAGTGCTGTGGATATCAAAACTGCATAGCTTAATCTTAGTAAAAAAGACAGAGAGAAAGCACCAGAAGAAAAAGCCCACTAGACACCAAAAGCTCACACTAGGAACCAACCTTGAGGGAGAAGAGGGCTTTGGAAAGCGCACAATTAGCTGGTTAAGGAGCCCCGGCCCTCCTCTGAGACGATGGTTGTCAACGAAACAGAACAGAACAGAATAGAGAAGGAGGAAGGGAGGGTGAGAGGGAGGGATGAGGGGTACTCAATAAAGAAAGAAAGAAAGAAAGAAAGAAAGAAAGAAAGAAAAAAATTGAGTAGGAGAAGACAAAAAGCTGGTAGGGGCTGTTATGTGAATGTACAGCCTGGTGCACAGAGAGAGAGAGAGAGAAAGAGGAAGAGAGAGAGGTATACGTGTAGAGGGGCTAAGGGGTACACTGAGTGAGGGTGTAATGAAGGGAGGGGGGGTGGCTTTGGGATAAAGCGTTTGATGTTGGCCATAGTTCACTCTCAGCTGCAGACAGCCCTGCCTGGTCCATTCCAGCACTTCTCTTTTATGGCCGCTCGTCCGTCCAGAGCCAACCAGCCAGCAGGCCAAGCGGCACATGAGGAGTGGGCCAGCTGGGGATCAGGCCGGCCGGCTGGCCGAGCCGCTATTTACCTCCACAAAGGACCAGGCAGTGCTGAATAGGAATTGCATACAGGGACTCTAACACCCTCACTTAATCACCAACACCCCCACCACCACCACCACACCAGCACACAAATATATACACACCACGACTGGTATCTCCATATAGCATCCCTCCCCCTGCTAACTCGCCATGTTATTTTGTTGTTTTTTTTCCCTCCATTTCTTTTCTTGGCACCTTTGTTGAAAGTTGCAATGCAGTAGGGCATTGGAGTGGTGACCTCCAGACTTTCTTCCCAGCCCCTGACTACGTGTTGACAGGAAGGGTACTCTCTTCCCATGAGAGAGCAGCTGTTTTGGCACTGGTGGGATTCAACTCCATAATTACATGACCACATATCACACTATGGGTATTAAAACTAATTTAGCTAGCTCTTTTTTTTCCCAAAACATAGATTCAAGTGTCATTCGGTGGGGCAAAAGCTATTTTTTTCTACTTAGAATATGTTGCCATTATTTTTTTTCCTGTTTAAAGTGTCTAAAAGAAAAGCAAGTGATTTTTTTCTATTGAAGCAGCACATTAATTCAAACAAGACCTTTACTGTGCAGTGCTACACATTGTTCAACATATTGTATGGACTAGGTGATCCTTCCTTAAGCAGTCTATGAAAAACTACACTCTTTCCACAAAATACATCTGAATGACTCTACTACTACACTTGTGGGGAAAGTGACATTATGGTAAGAGATGGAGGGTCGTACCCCAGGCATCCGAGTAGGTTACTGTGTGATGAGACCTACACATAGCGCCCTCTGGTGATAACATTTGTCCCAACTGCTTGTTAACAAATCAATATAAAAATTGCATCTTAAATAAAAAGTGAGGTAGAGGGGGAATGTTTTTAAAAAGTAAATAAATACAATATAGGTAGACATCTGTCACATTGTTACATCAAATATCTTTACACTTCATCTGACAAACTCAATTTTCCATGACATTAGCTATGATTGTACAGGATTTCACAATGGCTTCACAGACTTTTTGCAGATAGGCTACAATTTAAAAAAAAATAATAATAACAAATGTTTCACTGTCGTACTAAAAACATGGCGACGACACAGCTCCGAGTGGTGAGGTGAGGTGAGGTCAGCACCATAAGTGTGTATTAGTTATCAAAAATAAAAGATATGCTGTAAACTACCTTGGGGGTGTAAACATTCAAGACACATTCATGTAGACATTCATATCCGAGGGAGATGGCGGGGTGGGCGGGGGTGGGGACAGAGGTTGAGGGTCTGGAGAGGAAGAGGGATCTGATGCCTCCCAGCTGTCAATCATCTAGGCCTTCTGAATCACCACCTGGAATTTACCTGGAATAACAGTCAGAGTAGAGTGAGAGTCAGACCAGTCAGAGTAGAGTGAAGGGAATGACAAAACCTGAGCTGTTTTGGTGCATGCAGTGGGCTTGGTCAACTCATCTGGTTGGCTGGCTGGCTGGTTCACTAACTCAAAGAAACTTTTCCAATGGTCAAACACGTATGATGTAAATACAATCACAGAAAAAGCATTGCCCTAAAGGGATACCCCACCGTTTCAGCCAATCTACTCATTTTCCACCTCTCATAGACTTTAGTGTCAGGTTAGCATACATCATCTAATACTGTTGCCGCCAGCATCCCACCCATTAGCATCATGCTTAAAAGTGTCCACAGAACCCTGTTATTTTTCTTATTTAAAACTTGACTCTTTTTTCTAACTTGACTTCAATTTTCTAAAACGATATGGCATGGAACGACTCTCCTTCTGGCATAATAAATCAGGAAGAACGGTGGGAATAAGATGGAGCAGGCATATAGCCTGTTCGTACTGTGTATGAGTAAATAAAACATTGTTATTTCTACACAAACCATCATAAGGGCTTAGGCTATTGATTCTATACGGCTCTGCAGAGCTCCCTCTGCTGGCTACCCTGCGCCACTCTTCTGTCTAAGAAAGAGTTTAAGGGCCAAGTCTGAATAGTCCGTGTTGTGTAATATCTGTGTGTAAATGTCCAGTTAATTACTGGAAGTTATGTCTGAAAACGGCTTTAGTTAGCAACTATGATTTGGGAAAAAACGCCCTGATAATAACTGAGCTTTCTGCATTGGTTTAGTAGTTTCCAAAAGGCCCTGGAAGATGGCAGAAATATAAACACTTGCTCGCTCTCTCTCTCTCTCTTTCTCATTCATTCATACACACACACACACACAAACACATATATGGCACTTACAGGCAGGCATGAGGGAGACCTCTGCAGTTACCACACTCTCCAGGCCGAGGTTGGACAAGGCTCCCCTTAGCAGACCACAGGAGAAGGCTAGGTACTGCAGCACAACAGAATAAACAAGGTCACTTCATTCTAGTCACCATCTCAGGGCTTGGTAATAAAATAAAGAGCAGGCCACATACTTTAGGAGCATCCTCCATGTACTGTTTGCCACAGGACAGCTGAGTTAAGAGTGCAAAGCGATTATCTTGTAAGACGTATGTTCCCTATGTGGAGACAGAGAATCAGTTAAGAGGTGATGAGTCATTCAACTCATATCAATGTGCAGTTATATGATACAGATTTGACCAATAGTAGCAGCAGCTATTTTTAGCCCAAAATCACACCTGGTGATTGGTTCTCAGGTTGTCAATTTGCTTGCGGAAAATGTTGGTCCAGAAGTCTTTACAAAGAAACTTCATGACGTCAAGCTCATCCTTGAAGCTTGGGGAATCCTTAGTGAACCTTCAAATGAGGGGGGACAAGGTAACAAGGGATAAAAGCGGTGCACATCATGCTTTGAATACGGCATGCATAAGAAACATCTACATTAGAGTAACTTTCCATCTCAGAAATAAGTCTACACAGACAATCATTTCGAAGCATCAGAGCATTATTCTTACTTCTCAATTAGTCCTTGGCCTACCCGGAATCCCATGCACTCAAGCATGGAGACACAAGTACCTCTCTCCTGAGAAGATAACATTCAGTTAGCTTCCAAACTATCACCACACATCGAACTCACACAAATTTATATCAGTCATTAAATAACATGCAATGCAAGGAACTATGTCTGCGAGTGCGCTGGGAGGTTAGCGTACAGTGGTAACGTTAGCGTAACAACAGTCAGCAATGATCCATTTAAGAAGGACTAATATCCATAGTGCACATACTGTATCTTTTCAGACTGAGGTAGACACAGGTAACGTTACCTTATCGTTACCCCCCGGGACTCATGTTCCTTGTAAACATGCGACACTATTTCCATATGGAGAAATTCAAAGAGGGAGTCATCCGCCATGTCTACAGGAGAAATATTGCCAATTTAAATATTGCGCAGGCAAAACAACCAGTGAACATTGAAAATATGGCTCTTTACATGTTAGTTATGGCCCAGATAATCAGTGTTGTGACAGGTTCTTGAAGTCTCGTTTACATGAGCTATGAAGTTAGCATGCTATGCGACTACTAGCTGGCTATTCATCATGATGATATTATCCTAAAAGCTGTGGTATAAACAAGACACAGAGATACTCAAAGGCTATTTAAGACTATAAATCTAACACATTTAAGCAGAACGCCACTCTGTCAAGCTAACGTTACTGCCTTTCTGTCGATAGCTAAGTTAGCATAGTTGAGTTGACGACTCGCGCTTCGCTACACCCGAGTCGAAACGAAAGTCTGTGGATATTCCAAGGTTAGGATATACAATTTGGGCTGGGCAAACACATTCTTACTCACTTTGTACTGATATGACAACGACGAACAAGTCATACACAAATATACCGCACGATTTTTCTCTGAAACAAACCTTGCAACCTTGCAAGCGCTTGCAAACTTGGCTAAAGGCTAAACCACAGGGCTAAACGTCACTCGCAACCCTAACCAACCATAAACGGCAAAAAGAAAAAGACACAAAGTAAAAAAAACTTTCTCTTAGTATCGCCGCCTACTGTTTTGGAGTATGAAGCATAATATTAAAATTTCTCAGCAGTGCAAGTTCCTGTCCACATGTCGCCACAGTCATTGGTCGCCACCTATCGGAGAATCAAGAATAGTCTGCTGGCAAGAGAGAACGATCAGTGTCATCATATAGTAACGTGATACAAAGCCAGCACACACACATATATAGATATAAAAATAATGACATTTATTAATTACCTTTTCTGAGAAACAAACTGCAGAACACGTGTTAAAGAGTTATTGGATAAATAGAAGTCATCCAATGACCATTTAGCAAGGAAAGATGATCTGCTGTTAACATAAAGCACATGCCTCTTCCGTCACTTAAAAGCACTGTGAAGAAATCCATATATTTTTTGCATTTAAATCATGTGCTCAACTGTAGACTATCTCCAAAATCTAATGCTTAACATGCATTTTACTCTTTTCAAGTGAGATTTAAAGCCCTCGCATTTCCCTCTTCTTCTACTGCCCAACACTACTGGATGTTGAATTCAATTCGCCAACAGAACAGCAATATATTCATCCCAGCAAAATACACATGGCCGTTCAACTGCAGTATTTACCAAACAACAATGAATTGAAAATGATGATACCAGTTTAGCACCTCTTGCTAGTTGAGAGATAATACATCCATATTGCTTCAGGCTAAATGCTTCAATAAATAATCATGGTAGACAAGAAAGCAGAAAAAGTGCAAATCTGTTAACACATTGAAAACAGCCTCTCCTATCATGAGGATGCAAGCCTGTAATCTCAAATGCAATGTGGTAATTCAAATATTAAATCTGTCTGTGTGGGAGGGGGTAGAGAACACACATTAAAAAAAAAAAAATACCAACAATGATAATTAATTAAAAACCTGTCATAAAGCTTTTTGCACTCTTTCTAAAACCAAAAAAAGAAAAATAAGTCAGATTACTTTGTTCAGGCCTAATAGTTCCACTATTCCCAGTTGACTTTTCTGTTTATGATGACAATAATAATAATAATAATAATAATAATAATAATAATAACAATACACTAATGCACAGTTGTGCTTCAGGAGAATGATTCATGTCATGACCTGAAAATCTACTGCATAACACAGACCATGGTGATTTTTTTTCCCCATGATTGTTAGTAAACAGGTGAATAAAAATGTGCAAAATCTCTTAACTTCAAAGGAATGTGAGGAGCTTGATCCGTCCATGGTTATGGAGTTCTCATCTCTTCATTAAAAAGTAAAAGTAGATTAATAAGCCTCATCAAAACAAATCCTGATATCACCTCTTCCATGACATTTTCAACCTCCGTAAGACAGCAGGCTGCCACTGACTAAAACATCAGGGCTTATCAAGAAAGCAAAGGAGGCTTGTTAAAAACACTGTTTTCTAAAAACTAACTTAAGAGGCATCTCATCATAATGTCTACATACTTTTCTTAATCAATTCAACCTAACAGCACAAGATAACTTTGGAGAAAAGAAAGGGGAAAAATGGATTCCCTTTAAAGTCATAAACATCGTTATCTTATTATGTGTCCATACTCAGAGGAGCTTGCAGGATTACAGATGCAGCAAGTCTTCAGTTCACTGGTCCAGGCAGCTGTCCAGAAGGCCATTAACCAAGGCATCTTGCCTCCGGGAGGAGGGGGGTGGTTGCCTCTCTGGCTGGGAATCCTTGGTTGGACCAGGTGTGTTCACATCTGCGCTGGTGACCAGAGCCTCCTTTATGCCTCCGGCTCCAGACTCCACGGCATCAGCCTCGGTTGGACCCGAACATGGCTCCTGCTTGACCGTGAGCTCCGGAAGTGTCACTGTCCAGGAGGGCTGCCCTAGTGTGGGCTTCAGCTCCTCTGACGTGGAGGATTTGGACAAATGCAACGCAGGAGGAATCGGTGTCATTGGCGACGTCGGCAGCGTCTCTAGCGGCGGGGCCTGAACGGCGTTCCTCCTCTGCATGCGCGTAAGAACTTCCTGGATCCTTCTGTTCAGCCAATCATCACTCATGTCAGAGACGATAGCGCTAGTGCCAGCCGCACTGGTGGCACTGGCATTGGCCCTAGTAATGGTGGCCTTGGCCTCCTGCTGACTGCGAGTGAAGCTGGACAGCTGCTCCAGCACCTCAATCTGCCGGTCCATCATGCCCAGCATGCTGCAGTGGAAGGCCCGCTGCTCAGCCAACTGCTCGCTCAGCTGGTGGTTCAGGATTGTCAGCTGCTGAAGGATCAGGCTGCTGGTGTCCTCACAGGTGCCTGAGGAGAAAAAGCCACACAAGGAGAACTGTGATAGAACAAGAGGAATGCGACATGCAAGTTGCAGGTTAGAGTCCTTTTACAGTGCAAAAAGTCCTTACATGAAAAAATTGTGTGAAACATTTCATGTAATCATTTACATCAAACAAATTCCATGGCATTGTCTTGGCATTATGGACATGACAAAAACTCAATTTTCCATGAGATTGCACTCCAATATCCAGCATCTTACTGTGTTGTACCTCTATGACAGAAAGGCCTGATGCATATGATAAAAACACACAGAACAATGAAACAGTAATCTCACTACACATGAGGAACCACAAGCAAACCCGTGAAGTTCAAAAGGAACCACAAGCAAACACATGAAGCTCAAGAGGAAGCAAGTAAAACCAGAATTACAGTAACACCTGGTTGTGCGTTTCCTCACCACTGCTGGCTGACAGTTCTGTCTCTCACCTTGAAACTCCTCGGAGCTACAGCTTGTCGGTTCCCTGGCGCCCTCAAGGCCGTGCATGGCAGAGGAGGGGATGGGCTCGGCCTTCACTGAGCCCAGGTACTCTCCGGACAGCCCTAGGGTCATCACCTCATCCGTCCCATTCACTGCCCAGTCTGTTTGGTCCAGGTCTGGGGCCTCATCCGGATCCGGCTGCACCTCCTCACCACCCTCCAATTTTGGGATGAGGGGGTCCTGCCAGGGGGCAGCGGTGCAGGCCTGAGCAACATCACCTGAAGAACAGGACATGAGGTCAGCTGAGACAGCAGTTTCTTCAAAATAAAAGCAAAAGCCTTACAACAGATATGGCATCAGATCATTATGTGTCAAGCATATTATGTCAAGTGTTTCAAAAACAACTGAAAAAAGATCACTCCCTGATCTATGCCAGATCTGTTTCACATGAGCTACCAACATGGAGACTTCTCCATTTTCTTCTAAAAATGACATCTAGATGGATGGTGGACAAGCAAGCTCTACACAAATAAAGCAAGCCCTTGGAATGTTCCAAAGTTATGATTCAAACAACAGCATTGCACAGTGCATTGTTATGAAGAATATCATAGGAATATTAGGCTAAATGAAAATAATAACATAAAAATAAATGGAGGTGTATATAATGGGGACCCTAATGGCTGATCAAAATGAGTTAGAGACACGTTACTTCATGCATGGAGCACAATGACAGACAAAGAGTTGGCACCAGTACTGTCAGTGTGGTCCTCCAGGTCGGAGGGGGTGAGCACCAGATCGTGTCCCACCGTCGAGCCTTCATCTGGGGCCCCCACCCTGGGCTTGTGGGCCAGCATGCGGTCCAGCATGCGGAAGTAGCGGAAGCTCTCCATGGCAGAGAGGCGCGCGGCGGGGCTGCGGTAACTTGCCGTCTTGATCTTGCGGTACTTGTGCTTGAGGCTCTTCCAGCGGTTGCGGATCTGGTTGACGGTGAAGTGGATGTGGCGCTTGGACAGGCTGTGGCGCAGCCGGCGGAAATGCGAGTCGTTGCGCTGACGCTTCTTGTCTAGCTCGTGCACCAGGTCCAACTGCTCGATCAGCGTCAGCATGGCGAACGTGTCTGTCTCCGTCCACCACTTGTTAGGCCGACGTTCGCCAAGGTTCATGGTCTGCTTACTTTGTGCCTCCTGGCTGCCTAGTAGCCCATGGGCCACAACACTACAAACACAAAACATGAATCATCCCATGAGTGACAAAAGAATCATGTTATGCAAGAAAAGCTGTTGACAAATATAGTGCAGTTGGAATAAAAAAGGTCCCTTTTACAGTGTATTACAATACAAGAATAATTTTCCAGTGGAGAAAATGTAAGCATCTGTAGCTTGGAAGTGCAGATGTAGGCTAGTGCAGTATCTCACTATAAACAACATAAGACCAGTAGACCATCCTGCATATATCATCCAATGTACAACATTTCTAATCAGGACCATGTGAAATAGAACGAGAATGTTGTACACATGCAAAAACATGTAATTCCATATAACTTTGTCCTATCAACATGGTGAGTTCATTTGGGGTGTAGAGAGACTGCAAAAGAGAAATAATGATGCCTTAGGACGGATGATTAAGACAGTAAGTACACCACCATGTTTTGTGCACAACACCAAACCTTTGAGCAATTACTGAAATCTCTCTCAAAACAATAACAAACTACCAACAAAGACAGCAAAGCATCAGCTGTTCTGATCAGACAGAGCGAATGCGACAGCAGCCTGTGGGTACTTTATTGATTTGTGTCTCGCTCCCGTGGTCTTGCACTGCAGATATTTTCACTAGTTTCAAAAAGACATCTCTCTCGCCTTATATTTACGACATGATTCAACAGAAAGATACAGTCTCAAAAGGCAGCTAACAGTGTGCCAACAGGTTTCAGCCGTTATTTCATATTTATGAGGACGCACTTAGAATTTTGCACTGCACTGAACAGGTCTGGGCTAGCTAGCAGATGCTAACTACTTTAAGTTCTCCAACAATGACACTGTGCGCGATCTTTATAATGGCAGCGAGAAAGAAATCCACATTAGGCCCTGACTCCGGTTAAATAATTAAAAGGCTTACTGTAAAATATTACAAACATGTCTCTTCACCGCGTTTCATGCAGCATTTGGTGGTGGCCTCTGTCAGGGAGCTCATGTTTACGTCTTGATCATGTGACTATAGTTTGCGTTCATATTTCTGGTCACAAGGTATACAAATCAAGCGGCCATTGGTCAAACAAATGTGTAAAACAGGAAATTTATTTTCCATTCACATGACTCGAGGAAGGTGAAGTTGTGATTCGTCTGACAGAAAAGGTAGGCTAACTAACGAAAATGGTTACTTTAATAGATTTTAATAAACCATTGTAATAGATCTTTTTTTGGCAATTGGCTCTCTTGATCTCTGTTTATGTCGATTAGGTTAGCTATTTCCCTATTTCGATTAACTGTTAGCAAAGCAGTGATTACAAATTGAGGGGGCAGATTTCACTTTCCTCTCACTTTGTTTGCAGGGGTACACAATGGCAAGCAACAAATTCCAGATCGTGGTGCAGGGTGAAGCTTCTGAAACTGACTCCGATGACGAAGTTTACATTACGTCCCTGGCTTCTGTACACCCGTCTACTTCGGGTCTGAAGGTTCCCGGGGAAGCATCAGAGACGGACAGCGAAGAGGAAGTAGAAAAGGCCTGCAAGGTCGCGTATGCTGTCAGCTCTGAAAATGTGCATTCCTTGCGTTCAGACTTACCTCCTCTCATTGTGATGAGATCCACACCGGATTTCATACCAGTTACAGAGAAAGACTATTTGATGAGGTCGGAATTGAGTGGACAAGAGAACACTCTGCTACAGCAAAAGCTCCAGGAGAGCAACGGACGTCTTTGCACTGATGTGTCACAGACTTTTCGACAGGTTTATCAGAATGCCACAAAGGACGTTCGTTTGGCCACGGCAAGCCTAAACAATTCTCAAAGTGGCATAATCAACGCTTCGCACAGTATCCGACTCATTTTAGATGACCTCAAATCTGTCTCTGAAAAGATTGAAATTATTACGAGTTGTAATCTTCTTCCTGATATCATAATACCCACATCCTTAGCTGGACAATAGCGTATGGCAGGTTATCTTTTAAAAAGTCTCAAGGCAATGGTTGCATTTTGCCATACATGTCTGAAGAAAGGCATATATATATATATATATATATACACACACAAAGTGTCAGTGATCTAATTTTCTTAGTCATTTCAGACCTATCTTGAACAGACCCTTTGGACAATTCATACAGATATCTTGCACAGGTAGACCTTTTGGTCCATGATGGACTGAACATGTGATCATCAGACTTTATTATTATTATTATTATTATTATTATTATTATTCCTGTTATTCCTTATTTTCTCTCAGTGTTGAACTAGCACTAGCACTGGCAATCCAAACCCTACTTGTTTGTCTATAATTGATCTATATAAATAAAGTTGGGGGGAAAAGTATGTAGTTAAGCTAATGAATGATTTGCTTTCACCTTTTCAACCTACTAATCTTTGCTATGTGAGACTTTTCAAAGCATCCCTCCCTGTGCTACTTTTTAGAAATGCATCATTGACATACTGGTGTATGTGGCATATCTCAGTTTAATTAAAGCACAGCACAACTCTGCACAACTCCAACTAAACAGATGGAGAAAAGGAGAGGGAACTGATAATCTCCAAGCTCTTTGACACCTGCTGATTTCTCAACAATGGACATCTGAACTGAACACATCTTAAAACGGAAAGCTGAAAACTGATAAACAAGTACTTTAGTTACAGTTAGGCCCACTCTTACCTGTCCCATCAAGAAATAGCATATTTCACAAACATGTAAACATGGTTGGCCCCATGGCTCATGCAAAATGTACTCTCCACATGTTTGGATGCATACTACAGAAGAGTAAGGCTCAAATAGACTTAATGTTATACATAAAAGAAGAAAGAAGGATGTTGACCATGTTTAAAAGACTTCCCTCAATTTTCATAACAAGAATATATCCAGGTATGGCACATGGGCTCAAATACAATCATGTGAAAACTACTTAAATATCTATGTATTTAAAAATGTTTTTTTTTGTTTGTTTTTTTAACCATGTCATTATATAATTATATTTCATATTATTTAGCATATCCTGTATGTTTTTTCAGTCCCATCAGATGTCTGTAGAGGATACTCCACTCCTGTGAAGTCATCTGAAGGACTTGTTTTATTTCCTCCTCACTCCCGTAAGCCATGGCCGCTCCATCAAGTTCGTTGGCCGTTAGCAACTGTTGGCATTTTACTGGCAGGTTCAACCTCTCCATCTACAGAGAAATGAGATGCATTTTCCTATGAGATTCCATAAACGACTCTGGAATATCTACAACACAAGTATGCGTGAAGACTCATTGTTATGTATTGAGCACACACATTAAATCACAATTGAAGGCTGCAGGGCAAGACATGAAATGAAAATGAACACTGTTGCACAGCAGATGAAATTGTCAGAAAAGTGCAATAGTGTCATCAACCACTACACAATCTTTTGGCGAATACATTTGGGATCATAATAAAATGGAATACTGTTAAAAAAAAATCATATAAAAAACATACCTCTTTGAAGATGTCTTCTGTGGTCATGTTAGCAATTTGTTCTGACTGGTGAAGGAGGTGGGACTTTTTTGGAGAGCTATTTCTCTGCCTGTTCTCTCTTAATCTTGCTAATTCCTTCTTGATGGAGTGGTCCAGGTTAACAGTGCACAACTTAAACCTCTCCACCTCTTTAACTGTGAATCTAAAATCTGCTTTCAGAAACCTCTGAAACAGTTCTGGGTCTCCGTCCTGCTCCATAATGCAATCAAGGCTGCTCTCGAGTTCCTGTAGTTCATGCCGGGACTCGGTGAAGATCTCCCAAAGTGGTTTTGTTAGGCTTGGGGCAGTGACAGTCTCGTCCATATCTGCCCTCTGCTGCCAGTCCTCTGCACACTGCAGAATCCAGCTCAGTCGGCAAGGCCAGTTATTGACGAGTACCACCCATGCGGCAATGTCTGACGCCTGAATGTCGCCGCCGTAAACAGCCTCCATAATGATGATGGAGACCCGCACTGAATTTATAATCCTTCGCATCTGCACACTGTTTCCGGCCAGGTACGTGTGCAGCTGTTTGTTTTGATCATATGTAAATTCCAAGGCCTCCTTGGTCATTGTCTTGACTTTTTTCGCCCAGATCTCCCAAGTCAGTGCCATCTCCATAGACCCTGCGTCGTGCTTGGTTTTACTTAAGAAAGGGACTTCACTCTCATCATGCACAAGGACAGACAGGCGGTGTCTAAACTTGTTGGCATGGTTAGTGTCTTCACCTCCCTCTTGCTCTACCATGCACACTTCGAGATGACTGTTGGCAAGTGTTTTGAAAGCCGAACACTTTGACTTGATGCACATTTCAGGCACATTAAATGGCAGGGTAACAATCTGATTTAGAAATTCATAGCTGTTTGTATATGACCTGGCAAAGAACACTGAGTCCTCAATGCTCTTCAGAACAACCCTCGGGTCTATAGCCAGAATAGAAACGAATGGCACATTCTTTCCTGAAAGCAGGATGTTTATGGCTTCCAGAGTCTGAATGACTTTGTCTGGGCTGCAGCGATCCAGGTTGGTGATCTCCAGAACCACCCTCACCTTCCTCTTCTCGAAGATCTCCATGAAGTGGATGAAGTCTATCAGGACGGCCACCTCTTTTCTCACCTTGTTCATGAACCCCAACTGGTCACTGACAGTGGTGCTGTTCATCTTCTTTCGGATGTTCCTGCCCTGGTTGTAGAACAGGTTTTTAAATGTATGGAAGAAAAAGCGCATGCTTGCTAGTGCTGGAAAGCCCAGGGCGCCAATGGCCATAGACTCCATAACTATCGACCAGGTCAGCGCTCCCTCGTGTTTCATTTTGAAGCCGGACTTGTAAAGGACGATGCCTGCCCCGATGCTCATGGCTGTCGCAAACAGAACAGCAAACCAAAGAGGCATAAAGAGGAACTTCCTGCATTTCCAGCTGCTCTCTCGGCCCCTCTGGATCTTCTTTGGGTAAGGGTGCTGGGTTGCTCTGTACACGGACAGAGGGATTTTCCCAAAGTCCTTCTGGAGGGCTTTAAAAAGGCGGATCACCATGCCAGCCCAGAGCCTATCGCTGCCCGCGAAATGCCAAGCACTGAACCGCACAAATATCCACCGTATCCTTTTCCTCCTCAGCTCCTCTTCCTCGCTCCATACAGGCCGGAGGAAGATGATGGCAAGGAGGAGGGAGAGGTAACTTCGGGAAGCTGGCTTGGGTCTGTCTTTTTTGTGCTTCTTCTCTCGCCACTCTGCCTCCCTGTTCATGTAAGCTTGGGGAGTGAGGGGAAGAGACACCCCAAAAGCAGAAGAGGAGAGAATAGAGGAGAGGAGAAGAAGAAAGAAATGAAAAAAGAGAGACAAAAACCAGTTGCTGTCACTTTAAAGCCAACACTCACTCATAGAGATCACAGAAATATGCCTACGGAGACAAGCAAGCAAGCAAGCTGAGAGAAAAGAGGAGCAAAGTCAATACGCCCAGATGGCATGACCATAGACAAACAATTTATGTTGGCATATCAGAGAGACGTGACTGAAGAATTCCACTAGGGGCTACAAGCAGGGGTGTTCAAACAGCATTACTCACTCCTTATTTTCTTGAGTACAGTTTCTATCCGGCTCGGGCAGTTGGAGAACAGGCCAACAGTAGCTGGTGGTGCTACCTTAATCAGAGCCCTGGACAGGCCGTACGCATAGACATCATCAAGGACAGTTTCTGCTGAGTGAAAGCAGGCAGGGGGAAATTACTGACCGCACACCACAGCTAATCTCATCTTGATCTCATTGGCTCTGTGAGGGCTGCTATACACACAAGCAAATGAAAGTCAGTTTCGACTCGGTGAACAGATCAATTGCACAGGATGAAACATCAATTTTCTCTTTTAACATGTTCCATCCATGCAAAGTTCATTACTTTGTTATTGAAAGTTTAGGCCTGCTGAACCGGGGAAACTGTTGTAGAGTTGTGAAACATAACACATACATACATACATACGTACATACAGGCAAAACTATGAATCACACAACATACTGTATAAATATGCCTACATACATACATACATATTGAGAAAACCATGAGAATCACTCATCAAAATAATAGCTATGTACCTTTCTGCTTCATTTTGGGGGAAAAAATGGCTCCTTGGGGTTTGTCCCTTGTTTTCCTACGTGTGTGGAGCTGTGAGGAAACAAAAGTATTTATTGCATTATTGAATACAAACAGAGCGTTTAGGCATTTGGTGATGAAAGAGAAGTAACACACTTGTGTCCAATTACAGGGGAAGTGAGCAGAAAGAACTGAGCGAGAGTGAACGCATCCACCCTCTACATTCGCTCGTGTTTGTCTCGGGACCAATTTATTCTTTTGCATTATGGGGATTAAAGCCACTCAGTCGCAAATGAACACTATTATACCACGTTTCTCACTTCACAGGACTCCAGTAAACGGCCTTTGAAGGAGAAAGACAGTGTAACACAAAGGGGCAAAAAATGTTTTGCCGCACAAGAGAAGCTGTGTTATTGATATTGAGGGCTTTGGGTTATTTTTGATGCTGCACTCTATAATTTTATCTAGATTTCAAGATCAGACAAGGTGAGAAATCTTGTTTCTTCAGAACAGCCTTGCTAAGCTGAACATAAACACCCATGATGTCTTCAATGCAGTTTTTAATCCTACAATCAGACCAGCAGAAGAACAGTGTTCATGAGAAATCCAGTTTGAATCAGTCAACAGCCAACACTGCCAAGGGCTGTTGGTAGGTATGAGAACAAGAGAATTTGGTACAATGTAGACAAAATAGCAAAACCGCACAGGAATGGCAATGGGGGCACTGAAAAGTGAAGTTGAAACAAAGTTCTGTCTGCCACCATCAGTTAGCATTTATGCAGATTCTGTCTATGTTGCAAAAAATGCTTCCACTCTCATACCTACTGACAGCTTTTAGCAGTGTCAAACAACAGGACTATTGATTCACACCTGATCTTCCTGTAAGGTTATCTCCTCCCACCTCCCTACCACCACCAGTCCTAATCTCTGTGTCTGATGACATGCATTGAAAGTAGGAAAAAAAAGAGAGAAGAAAAGGATTGTATTTCTTACCGTGTGGCTGTGTGTCAGGCAGGTGTCTGTTCAGAATAGAGTCAGTTATCCAGCAGCTGAGCAGCTCTGTCCTATTCAGACCAACAACATGGACAGTGTTTACACTGACAACATGAGTGGTGTATTACACACACATATCTTTCTCAAGATCACTGATTTGTATCTTTGAAGCCTTTTTGACAGGTTATCTTTCATACCTTCTAAAGATTCATCATTTGCTATATTAGTTGTAAAATGTTGTTTGTGGACAAACTTGCACATTGCCACCATAAAAAAAAAATTAAATAAAAAAAAAAATAATAATAATAAAAAAATATATATATATATTCAGCCCAAGTCTTGCTTCATGGATGAAAACTGCTGCACAAGTCCTGGGGGCATGAAGCTATACATACATTGTCACTGTATTAATCAATTTCGTGTGACTTGCAAACTTCAGCAGTAGTTATCAGACATGCACAATACTAAAACATAGCCAATTTGCATATGTAATGTAGTTCTCTTTTCTTTCTTTCTTTCTTTCTTTCTTTCTTTCTTTCTTTCTTTCTTTCTATTTTTCTGATCAATCCAATTCAAATAAATTCTGTCATAAATTGTAAATGTCATGGCTTTACAAAGGTTCAGGGAAAAGGGATAATGGTACTACAGGTGCTGATTCAAGGTATTTTCAGCCAGAAATGGAATTGTTGGAAAGTGCATATCTCATTAAAACTGACGTGAATCAGTTTCCAGGCTTTTAAGCCATCTTTGCGAATGAAGATTTGGTGAATTTGTGGAAAGTATTCAGTGTTCTATTACCTGCCTACCACTGTGATGCGTCTGCCTGTCCTTCAGCTTTTAAGCTTCACAGTCATGCCTTGTTTGCAGTTTGCACTTTTCTGCTGTATGCCTTTCAATTGATCACACAAATGAGAACTCAGAACCTACCTGTGGTGAAAAGTATGTGCGTCAATACTCCTTCATAGCACAGGCAAGTTATATCTGCATTGACATCAAAGAGCACAAGAAAGGAGTTTTTTTTTTCTTTTCTTTCAGAACAAACAGCTTAACTTTACACACACTGCAGCCTCCCTCCAGTTATTCACAAAGCAGCTGAAGACCAAAATCTGCATGGTGTAGAGCTCTCATTCTTCATGATGGAGAGCTTTCATTCAAATTGTAGAATTCAAATACTGCCTCTTACCTTTCTGAAGAACCTGAGGCACACACTCTCAATATTCTCTCACCTCTGGCACATTTGTTGCTTGTGTTGACTTTGAGCCAATTTGTATAAAGGTCAAATGACATCATGTAAATGTAAATGCAAGTCACAGGCTGCTGGCATGAGACATACGACCTGTTGTATGCTTGGACTTCTACATTTCCATTAACTGATTGTAGCTGACATTTGATCACCCAACGAATGAAAGCACTATGAGCACTTGACAGTCAAGTCAAGTCAAGTCATGTTTATTAAATTAAATTTATTTATAAAGCACTTTCAAAACAACAGCTGTCCAAAGTGTTGGACAAGCAAGTTAATATGACTTGATAGACAAACAAAAAAGGACCACATAAAGTGAACATGAAAAAAGTCCACTATTTATGAGCTGTTGGCAGTTTACAAAACACTTCAAGCCAAGGAAGTGGGCTTCAAATGGTGTATTTCAGTTTGGCAATTCCATCTACTCCTTCCTTTTTCCTCTCCTCCCCCCTCATCTCATGCTAATGCACTATATGCTTTATAAAGGAAGTGTTAAGGGTGGGCCCTTTAGTCTGTGTGTGAACTTGTGTCAGATGATATTTTATCATGTCACATGTTGTTGCAATATCATCTTTGGGTGTTAAGGGTAGAGGTGTGGAAACAAGATGGGCGCCAAATGTAGGCTATACATCACAATCGACTTATTCAATCCCCAAATGCAACCCCTTTCCAGTTGACTGACTAACAGCAGTTTCTAAAAGCCTATGTAAATCACACTTATATCAACAGAGAGACAGAATACTGGAAAATGTCCTATTTCTTAAGCTTCGTTTTTTAACATAAAAACAGGAACATCAAAAAGACTTAAACTTCTGCTCATTGTGTTGAACAGAGTAAATGAGCCTTTGCTTCAGTTGGGGATCACCACGAATGTGTAACACACGCACACACACACACACACACACACACACACACACTTTAATGCAACATCAGCATAACGCCAAAAACATATCAGACACTTGTCAGTTAGTCATTAAATGACAACCTGTTATTGAAAAAATTATTGTTGTCATTTAATGACTGTAACAGATGTGCTGTACCTGTTTTACAGAATATCATGTTTCACAAATAGTGCACAGACCAAAAAGTCCTCTTTTAACAGACATACATATATAGGCCTATGTGCAGAATATGTACAATATAGTCTTGTTTAAGTAACAGAATGTACATGCTTTCTTCCAGTGAAGTGAAATCTTTAGTTGTCCAACAAGACTGGGAGTATAGGGAATAATGAGAACACCATCATCATTGGTTTTGTTTCGTAGCCAACAAAGCTGGTTATAAAACATGCTCTATCACTGTGACATTATGGAAATATTACATTATAACCACCGCAAGATATCCTAACTGCTCGCCTAAGGGCCTTCCCACACTGGCACCGACACATTCCATTGTTTCCAATTACAATTACAACCTTGAACACCAGCGCACGAACTATGTGATTGTGAATGTGAACACACTGCATGGTTTGGCAATAGCATACAGCACACTATCTCACACCCACCCCCATTCTCAAAATGCCCTGATGGGAAGCAGTGCATTCTTTAAGTCCATTCTGCCTACAGATGTATCCTTGACTGTGGAGGAGAATACAAGACGTCACTTTTGCTCAGAGATAATGTTACCTGTGTCATACAGACAGAGGAAGGAGCATCTTAGGAGAAGAGATGAGTTTGAAGTCTCTAGGTACTGGATGTGAGAACATGGTCAGTGGGGATGCTCTTGACAAGAAAGAAGGTGAATCCCACTTGAGTGTTTTTTGAGGGTAAATAGACTCAGATAAGACAAAAATTATGAAAGGCAGAAATAAACAAAGATATGCATCTGTTATACTAAAATCTGTGAAATAAGGATCCCTGACCTAGATTTGTGATCAATCGAAAAAAAAAAAAAAAAAAGCTGAATTCCTAATTTACTCTAATTTGCACAGTAGCTGTGCTGTTGTATCTGTCTGTCAGATTATTGTGCTCTATCTTTCAAATTCATGCTGTGTGTGTGTGTGTGTGTGTGTGTGTGTTTCTCTCCCTCTATTTCTTTCACCCTCCCTGCCAAGGTTTTCGATGATCGATGGATGATCCATTTCTTACCTGCCCCATACTACATGCATGGATGCTGTTGTGCTTCACTTGTCATGCAAAACATGGCGAGCAGGGATCCACACTGTTTCTGGATGGGTTTCATGAATGACGGACATTTTGTAATCTATTCTAAAAAACTCCCCGCCTTGACCCTGATGCTGTTCTTCCCTGTGCACTTTAAACACAATAGAACACTTATTTTCGTCTCCTTCTAGCCCAGTTTCATGGGAATGTCTGAGTCACTATTACCTGAAGGCCTGGAAGAGTGAGTCCTCTGATGCTTGTCTGACCAGCACAGATGTATGCCCTTGTTTTGACCAGGTTACAGATTGTTATCCAAGGATTATTATTAGTATGGCTTGGTGAGCACATGTTCTCCACATGCCACCACACAACACAGATTTGCACTGTGAGAAGACATCTTGGATTTCAAAATGGGAGAGTGGGGTGCAACGGTGCAGACTTGCTTGCAGTTTTTCTTTCTTCCACTGGAGGGCACTGTGGTCCTTCCGCCACTTTCCCACGTGGCTGTTGCTAGGGGGTTCTCAACAGTCCGAGGGGAGCATTCGTGATTTTGTGGAATAATGGGATTTCTGAAGTAAACTCTTGTCCCCCCTCCCCACCTCCCCACGTCCACAGCCCCACTTTTACAATTTTGTATTCCATTGCTCGGGACCAGGTGAGACAGTCAAATTAAATCCCTTGAGAAGAACTCTGCACACACACCCTTACTCTCTCTCTCTCTCACACACACACACACACACACACACACACACACACACACACACACACACACACACACACACACACACACACAGGCAGAGGATGTCGTGGAGTTGCTACAGCAAGAAAAGCCTCCTGACGGGAGTCTTTAATATGCACATGGTGCTGTTCTTAATCGGCTGTGGAGAATGTTGATGGAAAGATGGCGTGAAGCTGCCTGATGAAATATCCCTATTCTCTCTGGCACAGGACACAGATACACACACACACACACATGCACACACACACACACACACACACACTTAACAACCAAACCAACATGTAGGTATGCATGCACACACACACACACACACACACACACACACACACACACACACAAACACTTAACCACCCAATCAGCACACACATTCATACAAACATTCACACACCACCCACTCTTGAAAAAATGTAACACTCTAACAATAACCTATTAACCAGTAACACCCTTAATGTGACAAACAGTTGCTATGAAAAAATCAAAAGGATTTCATAATGAAGAAAATGTGTGACATTTAGTGCTGAATAGTGCATGTGTTGTCGTGTGTGAAACTAAGCCATGCATCTTAAAGAGTAAGTAGATGGCACTTTCTTAAGTCGCTGATTTACTGTTATTTTGCTTTTTTTATTCCCCAAAACCCTGGTATTGAGTCATAATTAGATTTACTGTAGCAACTGGGTCTACTCAGCTGAATAAGTGGTGTTATATACAGGGGATGAGAGGATGTCTAGTCAGTGGATGATTTGTAATACCCAACATTTTTTTTCCCGAGGATGAACAATTAGCCTGGATTTACCACAAGGGGTGTTGTCCAGAGGGAGGTTAGGCAGGATGCTCGGCTTTTCTCAAAAGATTACAAAAAGGTCAGACATGCATTTTTGGAAAAGGAAGCAATGAAGAAGCTACTCATTTTAGCAAATGAATCCCCCTCCTGTCTCTATTGAGCTACCCCTCCATGCATGGCTTGCATCCACACACATTCACACATCCTCCCACACACACACACACACACACACACACACACACACACACTCACATATCCTCAAACTCTCACACACACACACCAACGCACACACACAAGCATACATGTTTGAGCTAGCTATTCCAATCAAGTGAAATATGACCCATCCTGGCAAGATTCATGTATGTCTCTAAAGGCACAGGATTTTGAGAGCTGTGCTGTTGTACAGAAACACACATCTGCATTACATAACAATTACAGAACTGGATCTTTCCATTCCATGATGATATTTGGGTATTGATTCTAATAAGGTGTGGATACACTGTGTGAGCTCTGTGTTCTGTACTGTAAGCACACTTTAAATTCAACCCAATGTGAAGGCTGCAGCTGTGTGAGTCACAGGTACTGTATGTGTGTCAGTATGTATGTCCCAACCCGAGCTTATCCAATGTGCAGGACTCCAAGGTCAGCAGGTGCTTTCCCAGTTCTGTAGCCATGCTTCTATCAAACATGGATGCAGATAGTTTCCTGCTTCTCAGTCTTCACTCGCTCCATATTATTCAGCGCCTGCTGAAGAGGTCGTGGCTGAGAGCAGGGAGACTGTTGCCCAGAAGCATATTCAGGGTTGAAGGTCAATGGTTTGAATCACTAACCAGCTGTGAAAAATCTGGCTCCGGGAATGTCTCGCCTTTTCAACCCCCACCGCAAAACACACTGGCGTGGTGTGCATGCCCCTGACTTGGCCGCTGAATCCCCTTTGCACCAGAGGAGGTTCCTGCAGCCCTCAGTGAATGACCACTCAGGCTAGGGCTACACTGGCTATTCACTTTGTACATTCTAAAAAAAAAATACACCAGTCTTCTTAAACTTGATTTGATGTGATGTGATCTTAATGCTTCAGGAACTTACCTGGTGTAGGTAACCATAGCCTCTGACAGAGCACAGCCTATAGGCCGTGGCAGTATGGTGGACATTGTGGTTCGCTTTGCTGACTAAAACAACGATAACAACAACAGTAGATGCTAATTCTGTGTTGTTGCGGTAATCAAGTGCAGGTTAACATCTAGGTACATCAAGTTTTCAAGGCTTTAATGATTGCTAATGTATTAAAGTGTGTCTCCATTAAGTCAGAAAGCACTTCACCATCCTTGGAAAATCGTCTTGAGTAAATGCGCACAGCCTCTGCCCACACAGATACACACGCACACACATACACACATAGAAACACACACACACGGGCGCCTCCTGCAGTGTCTCTTAACGACTTAAGTCAATAATCCGAGGAAATAAAATAATCATCAATAACTCCAGGGCAGTTACAGCGGCCTAATTTAAGCCAAATGGGGCCACTTGCCGCAGCGCCGGCATAAATGCTACTCCTCCCACCCAATAGGGGTACTGCAGGCCCAAACTGCAAAAAACATCGTCAGGCCCGGATCCGGCTTGGATATTGTCCATGATGTCTGGTGTACATATAAAGTGCAGGTGTTATGTAGAAGTTTGCCTTTGATTACGGTTTAATGAGGCTTGGCAAAAGCCTATGGAGTTGGAGAATGAGCCGATGATGTCTGAGGTGTGTCCTGACTTAATGAGTGATTGAATATCAATTGAATAGCATCCCTCTAGATATTTATTATTCTCAATGACTCCGCTAATGAGTTAGAAGCTCTCCAGCTAAGCTTGAGGGATATCTTAAATCCAACCCCCCCACACACACACACTTTATTTTAAAATAAATATTTTCCCAATTAGCCAAAAGATCAAAGAAAGTGTGTCGGAAGTGAAAAGCAGTGCAGACAGTCTTCAGTCTGAATTTACTTAAAACATCACATAACTTTAGCATGCATTCAAAGTTGAACCAGAACATAGTCATCGTCAAGACCATGAATTTTTTCAATCACAAACAGTATGTTAATGAAGGGTGCAACCAAGGTTTTAGTCTAGTCATTGACACGTCTGGAGTTAGTTTTGATATCATCTTTGAAATCCTACTTTATATTCATGATGAACAGACTGAGGTACAGTTGCACCAGAGCAGCAGTTCCTGCATAAATCACGCTATTTAAATGTATTCTTACTATTATTTATGTATTTATTTATTTATTCATTTATTACCTATCATTGTTATGAGTCATCTTATGTGCTATAAAGTTCATTAGGTCTCTATGTAGCAATATCTTTATAGTCTGTTGACCCCTCCATATGGGATGTAATGGGCCAGTACATTAAGTTTCTGACGGGAGTTACCTGAGAGGTAGCAGTTGGCGGTGTGTGATGTAGCTGAGTGAGTGATTTGAACCCTTTGCAGTTACTTACAGCAGGTGCAAGTGATCTCCCCCCGCTTCCCTTCCTGCTGATGTGAATTAGGTGTGGTAACCATTATCCCCGGATCAGCAGAGTTTTTTCACGCTGATAAGCAGCCGCACATCCTGTGAGGCGTCTGTGAGGAAACAGACTCTTAACGGCCAGCACTTACACACCACACTGACCCCGCCACCCTAGACTCAGATAACATCTCAGGGGAGGAAGGACAGACATGATGGAGATTACAGGACAGATCAGTGGATGGATGGATGGATGGATGGATGGATGGATGGATGGATGGATGGATGGGTAAATGGATGCTTCTATCAAAAAGGTTGTCAATACAAGTACTACATCACACTAGCATGGGGGTGGCTTAATCCTTAATGCAGTTATGTCTAATGCATGCCTAAAGCATAATGGGAAGCTTTATTGCCATTAGAATATAATAAGAAAGTAATGTAGACTGAAACATTTCAGTTTAGGGCTTTCACTTTGTTTCATTTCACAGCATTGCCAAGGGGAGCTTTTAAGTAGATGCTATTCTTGCATAATATAAGCTTAATTTCTCTCATGGGCTTCCTGTAATTATACAGAACATATATGCCATAGGGTCTATTTAACATAGGAAACCCAGCATCCTTGACAGGAGCTGACTATAAAACACATATTAGGCACACCATGCCAGGTTGGGGCCAGACTTGGCTACTTTCTTGGCTCTCCAGGGCCTTATTACCAGTGGATGTAAAGCACATGGACAACAAACACCCAGTCAATAATAAAGCCACCAGAGGAACACAAAAATGTATTCAAAAGGGGCCAGTTCTGGGGGTACATGGATGAGTATCTGTGTCACACCAACTCTGGCCTTGCTTGTTCAGGATGTACAGTAAGTTCTTGCCTTCCATGTTGTCTTTTTTGTAGTTATTTCTTTACCAAATTCTTCATTCCTTCAGTTTGCTGAAACAAAAGTAGCAAGAGTCAGCAACTTGACTCCTGGGGTCATTCGTCAGTGTAACACATTCCAAGCTGGTCTCTCTGCCTCTCACTCTCTCTCTCTCTCTCTCTATCCCTCTGTCTCCCCCAGCTCGAGTGTGTGAGGTCCTCCACACTGCCACACTGCAGGTCGAGTCGGCCCTTTCAAACTCTACGCAACAGGGCCATTGACCTGTCATCTGTTCAGCATCTACTTCACGGGGCAGTCGGACAGCCATGGTCTCCATGGAAACCTGTTTTTTTCCCCCCACTTGGTTTTCTTTTTTGAAAAGTCCCTGGCACTTTGCCAGCGAAACCTTCCTCAGTGTTTGCAACAACAGCTGCTTCCGGTGTTGTCTCGCACTCGGCACTGACTGATGCTGCTGGTACTGGTGCTGATATTGGTGCAAGCAAACACAACCCCTCTGGGTCGAATTCAGGTCAGCGTAGCATCGTTTTTCCCTCACCTCAAGAGATGCAGCGCTTTCAATGGGCTTATAAACAGGATTTGGGCCCACACACTGCAGAAGCATTGGCAGATAATGGCCCTGTCATTCACTATCAAGTGATTGCTGTGACAAGCTTCTCTGTGTACATTATGTATTGACAAAAATCCCATTATCCGAAAAAATGCTTTTTTGTGCCTTTCCAAGTTTCCTCAGCTGGGTACTTGGTCCTCTTTTTCAGTTGAATGTAAGAGGCATTTTAAGAACAGGGCTTTGATGTGCGGCCCATACAAGCCATACGCATTCTCATAAACAAACGTTCAGTAGAAAAAGTGAGAAAAATATTTGGAATATGGTTTATTTTCGGTCCCATTGCAAAAGCACCTTCCACCCGATCTGCCTACTGTGTTATGAAACAGCACTTCTGCGGTGACAACTTCACTGGAGCATCAGGCAGAGATCACACCATTTGTGATACATGATTGGTCTGACATTTAAGACAAATTACCATATTTCTCTGACTCAGCAAAAGTGGCCTTCTGAGAGGCACCACAAAGCTCAAGCGCAGAGGGGCACGCTTGAAGCATCCCTGCACAGTGCATCTCTGACCCTTGTTTTCAAACTTTTGTTTTGTTTTGTTTTTTGTGAAGGAAATTTTAGGTCATACAAGAAAGAAAAGTTTCAAAATACCTCATGACACATTGTGATGTTTATAACGTTTATGTTTAGATGGCATCCATATATATGTATATATATATATATACATATAGAATCAAACATGTTGATGAAACAACTGGCTCTTGGGATAGCATTAACACAAATAACAATTATGATGGCATACATGGAGTAAAGAGACACCATAGATCTTTTCCTTGCTGTATATATGCCATATTTACCTCAAATACTTTACCATAGGCCTATACCACAAAGACACTAAAATGCCGTTACTACCACACCATAGTTTGAGTACCATTGTCTTTCTACTGCTATACTTTAAGTAAGTCTCTTACTTAAAGATCTGACATTAATTCAGAATATTTGTAATCTGGTATGGTGTGCCTGTTTCTCAATCTTCCCCTGGTGGTCTAACCATGTCCATTAGTGGATCTGGGGGAAAGGGAGGCATTGTGCACCTACATTAGAATGGCATAGAATGTAGCTGTGTTAGAATGACTGCATTAGAATATCTGGCAGTGATTTGCATAATGACAAGGCAAGAGGGAAGAGAACAAAAAGAGTGTGTGTGTGTGTGTGTGTGTGAGAGAGAGAGAGAGAGAGAGAGAGAGACGGGTGGCATGACGTAGCTTAGAGCCGAATTAAGATGAGCGCCTTTGAAAGAGAGACTTTAATGGACTTCCACTAGGAGTCCTTTTAATAACCACTAAACACCTGGTCCCTCCAGGCGGACCCAGGCAGAGCGGCCCAGACCAGACCAGACCAGACCAGCAATAATTCAGCACGTCTCATTTCAGCAATCAATGACTCATTTGGGCTGGCGCAAAAATGAATGACACGCGGCGTCATTGAGAGGTGCGCTTCCCTCCGTCCATTTCCTTTCCCTCCGCGTCTGCTACTGGAACTGAGAGGTGGCTGCCAGCCACAGCCACAGCCACTCTGCCACCCGCACCACAGGAGTCTTCCCGCCGAGGAAATAGGATATTGGGTTAGTTTCCTCACGCAGGCTGCTTTATGGCCGCATTCACGATATTTCAGGGCACTAGGCAGCAGCTTGAAGGAGATGGAGAGAGAGTAAGAGAGAGAGAGAGAGTGAAAGAAAAGAAAAGAAAAAAGGAAGTGTTGATACCCATGCCACCATGTTCTGAAAGAGAGTTCTTGTGCCCTGATTTTTTTTTTTCCCTTTAGGGCAATCAAAGACAGATTGGCTGTGCTGGTAGAATTTGTGGGGTCACAGTGCTAGTGCTTCAGGAATTTCTTTTCTGACACTGTGTGTGTGTGTGTGTGCGTGCGTGCGTGCGTGTGTGTGTGTGTGTGTGGGCATGCATGCACACTTGTCTCAGCCTGTCTTTGTGTTACACTGTATTTAAGTTTGAACATTATTTATTGGCTGACATTTTCCTCCACCGTGACTAGCAGGAATATGACTTTTATTGGTCTCTGTGTTACTAAGATGCACACCAAAGACCTTGGTGTTGTCCCCAGGTTGCTTTGCCAGATGATGAGTCATATGAGTCCAAGTTTATAAACCAGCTGGCATGATTAGGCCAGTGTGTCATTGGATGACCACAGCATCTTGTTTATATAAAACTCTGCCCCATTTGAATCCATACTGTGTGAATCTACTCACGCTTATAAAGACACCTTGGTATTGTGGTCATGGTCACAGCCTTTTAAACTTTTGCTACCGTGGCTCCTAGGGGTCATGATGTTTGTTATGAGGAAACAGAAATGCCATCTGTTAAATGATGTAATACGTATGGTGTTTTTTTTTTTTTTTTTTTGCTACGGTGAGCAGTCACTGTGTCTATTTCTGGGCTCTCCGCATGGTACACTGCAGGCTAACCATCCTCAGAGAATTTAAACAAAACCTGATCCAACTCATCTTTCAGCATTTGTGAAAGAGAGAGACTGCACTAATGTTTATTGTGGATCTGTGCTCTCTCTGAGGTGCACTATTCAACATCCATTCCATTTCAATATACAAGAGAATTTCTCTTTATTATCCTTGTCATTGCATTTCTTGAGAACACATTCGACACAGAGAAACCCTCCTTTCAGTGGGAGATACACACACAGGCACACACACACACACACACACACACACACACACACACACACAGTACGAAAACCCTGTGGAGTTTCATCCACCAGTAGTCATTCTTTCCCAAAGATAATAACAAATTGACAAGCCTTTCAATTCTGATACAAGTTACAACAGACAGATATCATGGTGATCTCATGGTGATGAACTTCATATGCACAATGAAAGGCCATTGCTCCGCTACATGTGTGATATGGCCAGAAATAGATATGTCTATGGGTATGTCTAAGAATTATGTAAATGTTTCCCAGATCATCCTGAGTGTTTTTTTTTTTTAACACTTGAACACAATGGGGCTGTGTAAACCAATCAGAGCGTCTTTAAAAGACATAATGTGCCTTGCGCACAGCTCTGTTCGAGTAGTAAGAAAGAACATATTGCTCCTATAGCTGTGGTTAACTGAATGTAGCCAGCCTGTACGATGTGGTAGATTCCAAGGACATATACGGGGCTACCATAATTGAAAGGCCATTCTTGCACAGCACGAGCACAGTCTTGACTTGATAACCTGTGGGTAGCATAGTGTAAGGACTGGAGATGTTTTGCTAGCAGCTGAGGTGGAAGCTAGCCTGGAGGGTATTCCAAGAAGGTGGTTAAGTGGCAAACCTGGTGAAGTTAAGCCACAGGTAGTGGTAAACCTGATAATAGAGGAGCCTGGAGTCTTCATTCTCTGAACTAAACAAAGCCAGTAGGGTCCTCTATTAGTAGGTTTGCCACTCTCTCTGGGTTAACTAAGCCAGGCTTATCACTCAACCACCTACCTGGATTACCCCCCTGGTTTATCCAGTCTCAGTCACTTTGTGAAGAGAGTCTAGGTTGAAATCAACAAGATCTAGGTTGAAATGTGCCAAAGTTCTCTTTTTGCAATCCGGAAACAATGTATTTACCTTTGTTGTGTTACAGTAATTTACAAGATTAGATATTAGCCAGCATTGATTCTACCCTTTACCAAAGCCACTTTTGATTTGTAACTAACGTCATTGCGTTTAGATGCTGACTGAGCCACCTACTGGAAATGTGCATTCATTGGTTTGGTTCCAGACTAGTCTCTTTGTGAAATTTAAATGACTGTGTCAGGCTAAGTAGTGGAGGCATGTTAAGCACACTTTTATTTTCAAGCTAACTCTCTGTGCAGCCCTACAGTTTTAAGGAAATCGAAATGAAATAGTTCCCATAATGCCTTTTTTTTAATAATTTCCCATCTCATCTCATCTGCTGTGTTTGTTGGTAATGCTGGAAACAGATGGTGAGAGACAGGCCTGTGTCTGTGTATGTATGTGTGTTTTATTTGTGTGTTTATGTGTGTGCATGGTACATAGGGTGTGTGTGTGTGTACTTGTGTGCCTGTGTGTGTGATTAAGTGTGTACATATGTGCCTGTGTTTGCTTGTGTGTTCTTTTTTTTATCTTTGTGTGTGTGTGTGTGTGTGTGTGTATGTGTGTGTGTCCGTTTGCATGAGTGTCTCTGTGTGTGGGGGGGTGGGTGTATGCACAGGTGTGCTTGTTTGTGGATGCATGCATTTTTTTGTGTGTGCATCTGTTCTCATGTGCATGAGCGTATGTGTGTGTGTGTGTGTGTGTGTGTGTCATCAGATAGGGGTGCTAGAGACCCCAACCCAAACACCAACTTCCCTGATGAGCACACATCACCCCTAATGAGGTCCCAGGGCAGTTATGTAGGTAAAAAGGCAAATGTTTATCACATAAGAAAAAAATATGGAGTCTGATGGTCCAATGAGAGGCACAAATCACTGGAATGGTGTGAGATTGCTTAGTACACTGCTCAACAGCTGGGCGTTCCTGTGTCGCTTACTGTCCCTCCGACAGAGCCTCTAGAAGGAAACTCACCCCCCCCACACACACACACACTCAGCAGGCAGTTGGGCTGGACTAGAGCATACATACAACAAACAGGGGTATGGCAGTCAAACCCAATAGCAGCACGGTTGCACTCATACTGCGATGGTCTAGAGGGGGAACGCAGGATGTAAGAGAGCTTGGGGCTTACAGCATCAGGCCATGGTGGACCAGCACAGTGGGCCAGAAAGGCATGAGTAGACGAGGGGTAGGGAGCAGCACAACAAATAAGTCAGAGGCTCAGTATGACAGCACGATGGGCCTTGCAGGTCTTTTGACTCCGGTGTAGACTATGCAACATAACCATTTTTTATTTTGGCAGGTTGCTGTAGAAATCGCTATGGTGTAGGCTAGTCCCTTATTCGTTTTCATTTGGAAAGAGGAAGGGGGATAGTACTTAACCTGAGGAGTTAGCAATCTTGTCTAGAACATGCAATGCAGCAGTATCAAAGGGTGTATTGGTCATCTAGTCATCGTCCAGCTTTTTATCCTGTTTCACTTGTGCTGGCTTGGGGTCTTGTGATTTTATGTGGCTCGCCTCAGTGCAGATCGTGCTAACCTTCCAATACTTCCAATACCGTTTGTGTGTGTGAGTGCACATGTTTATCTATGTGTGTGTGTGTGTGTGTGTGTTTGTGTGTGTGCACCTGTATCTGTGTGTGTGTGTGTGTGTGTGTGTGTGTGTGTGT
Organism: Tenualosa ilisha; assembly: GCA_015244755.2. Taxonomy (NCBI): domain Eukaryota; kingdom Metazoa; phylum Chordata; class Actinopteri; order Clupeiformes; family Clupeidae; genus Tenualosa; species Tenualosa ilisha. The sequence continues at coordinate 985,725 of PYXC01000452.1, read as the reverse complement.
GTGTGTGTGTGTGTTGGTTTGTGTCTAATAGGGCAAAGAAGGCTTGTTGAATAATGGAGCTATGTGTATAAAACCCACACCAGGATAACACCTGCTCTGTTCTGATAGCCTCCTGGATCACAAAACGAGGCTGAGGATCAGAGACAGTGACTCCGACCCAAGCTGTGAACTGTGAAACAAAACATCTGTCTCCTGTGGCGCTTCACAAATGCTGAGACACATGCAATTTCTGTCAGAGTATGATGAGAGTCAAGACTTTTTCATGTAAGATTTTAAGATGATTTTTTTTCTTTTCTTCTTTCTTCCTCACATTCAAGGGAAAAGGGACAAAAGAAGTCAATAAAAAGACTAAATAAAATAAAAATAAATCAAATAGCAAGGTACAAGACAGACAACGGCAGGTTTAGCCGTGGACATCTCAGTCTCAGCCAACACACCTGTCTTCATACTGACAGTCAATCTCTTGGGGCTGCACCGTGTGTGAGGGTCAGAGAGGTGTATGTAAGCATGTGTGTGAGTGTGTGTGTGTGTGTATGTGTGTGTGTTGATTGGAGTGCGGCAAGCCCACTGGTAGCCTGAGTGAGAATTACCACAGTGAGGGTTGCTTTTTTTTGTCTTTTATTGGGCTGTTTTCTGCAGCAGCTAATTTGAAGAGACCGATATGACATCTGCTCCCCCTCCCGTTTTATAGTTTTTCATTTCAAACCCAGACACTTGCAGCGCTGATTTCAATTAAAACTGCAGCCAAAACCCCGACTGTGGGGTTTCTTTACGGCTTTGCATTTCCCCAATAATAAGCCTTGATTGTGTCTGTTTTAATAGAACCGAGTCTTGCTTAAAAAGCACGGATTGGTCATTGTAACTGCACATGAATTAGAGATGAACACAAACAGCATGGAATAGAGTAGATGCTTACAGACATTTCATCCTTTTTGGACAAAATGATGCAAGAATAGACCCCTCCTAAAACTGGTAAAGGCTCCACTGAGGGGCCAAGACTAATCACAGAAATGTGTGTTATGGGCCCATTTGACCAACTAGACTGAATTATATTTCTTTTCTAATGCTTCTAGTGCTTGGCCTTAAATGCCCAGTTTTGTTCAAAAATCCAAGAGTATAAAAGAGAGGAAGGAAGGGAGAGAGGGGTAGAAAGAGAAAGAGAGAGAGAGAGAGATTGGGGAGACAGAGGGAGAGCTAAAGATAAAAGAGAGTAAGAGAGGTGCTGCGTGTTTCGTGGCCTTGATCTGTGTGCTGTTGGCTGGAAATGAGGTCGCTGGAGAGCATGCGCTTGTCCCCATGTCGTACAGCATTAGCGGCTCAGAGTCTTTCTAAGGACACATTATGCACATTACTGCTGGGACGCCAGGCACACAAGAGCAGGAGCCGCATGGTGAACATAACACACATGGAGATGTGGCAACAGCAGACTAGGGCAGGACACCCTCTCCTGCTTACACATGTGCTACTGACATACAGGCAAACACACACACACACACACACACACACACACACACACACACATACACACACAAATAAAGAAAAAAAAAAATAATAACAGACAAATACACACATATACCCAGTGTTTTACTGTTGTAGATGAATGTGGGGGATCCTTACTTCTAAGTTGGGTCAAAACAAGGGTCAAGGGAACCTCACCAACCTCAGAATCCAAGATGGCTTCCCCCATGTAGCAGCAATATGAAAGCAGAGCGTTTTATTTTGACTTCATTTTCAGTTCTAGTAAGTCTATCACACATGTGTCACACATGAGTCTGCTGGGGAATTTAAAGCTGCTCTCTCCTTCCCAGCTCATCTGGCCAGAGTGCCTGAGTGTCTAGTGCAGAGTGGCTGCATTCAGTAGAGGCCCCTGAGGCCGTCTCCTCCCGTCCAGTCCCTTCTCACCTCTGTGGAAAGCCCCTCTCAGCACTCAGCGCCTGCTAGCTGCCTCTGGCACACACCTCCTACGGCAATCCTCTGGCACCGTGACAACAGCATTCAGTCATACCCCCCTGGCACACACTCACGCACACACACACACACACACACACACACACAAATGCACTCATACAGACATACACATATACTGTTTGTATGCAGACACAGACACACACACACACACACACACACACACAAAGAAGTCACAGACTCAATATGGAGCCTTCTGGCTGGGAGCACAAAGGACTCCAAAGGCATTTTATCAAGAAGGGAAATGGGCCTCCCTGAGATCAGCTAATTGTGCTTGGGGTCTGATTCCATGGCCAAAACTTTCTCAGGCCCTTTAGGGACTTTTACAAAGGATATAAGTTAGAATAAATTTTATTATGAAACTAGTTATAATTAATTTACTCTGAAACCATAAATGAGGGTTCGAAAATAATCAAAATATTCAGTGCAAAATATGTTAAATAGAGACAGACATATGCATGAACCTAACTAAAGCGTGACAGTAACTTAGTTAACAAAGACAAGATTAGTGTAATCAGTGAATGAAATTTGGGAAGCTGATTAGTTGATTATTATGATCTCCAAAGTAGTTATGAATTGGCCAGTACTTACCAAACCTAAACAATCTTCTATTCTAATGCCAACGTGTAAACAGACACTAAATATAAACTCAGTGCTACTGGGATACTAGTATAGTGTTCCATACTGGAGATATGCTTTAACATTCTGGAGAAATAAACTTTGCAGATAGACTCGGGCTAGCAGGGACTAGTAGAGCCTTTGGCTCCTAAAACTGGTACAGAGATCTCTCCCTCTGGTTGGATGGGTCCCTGTCGTGCTGATAGTGATGCATTTCCAGCCAAGTCCTGCTTGGGACTTTTGAATTGGTACCGCATCAGGAGGCTTGTGAAATATCCCATCTTGGAACTGAATTAACTCCACAACTGCCTTCAAGGCTTCTCTTCTAGAGCTGACGCTCTGTACTGCTGGAGATTAGATGCTTCTGATGACCTGGCTGTCAGATTGACTTAAATGATCTAATGTCTGCTTTCACTATGACTGATTATGATATTTAATTACAGTTGCAATTATACACAATATGACATTCTATTATAGACACCTATAATTTCTCAGTCTGTTTTGCCCCTTTGTTCACCTAAAACATAAATCATAAGTTCCCTATGGATATTGAATGCACCACCTCACATTAATATATGCTGAATGCATGACCTGTTTCTTCTTCCTCCGCCCTCTCTCTCTATACTCTTTCTATATCTCTGTTCTTCCTAAATCCCATTGGTCCCTTTGATGCTGTCACTTACAGCATACAAAACACAAGTACTGTTTCTGTTTCATGGTCCCTTATGTGACACCAATAGGGCTGTATAGACACACACTACACAAAAACAGCCTCCTTTCCCTCGTCTTCTCTCTGACCATCCCTCACATCCCATCCCCTTTCCCTCTCTCTTGCTCTCTCTCCAACTCTTCCTTCCCCTCTCTCTTTCTCTCCATCTCTACTCTCCTTCAGATGCAGGTGATTTGAAGAAACTGGGTCTTAATTAGCCTAGACCCCCCCATCAGTGGAGGTCAAAAGTGAGCGGGGTGGAGAGAAAGGTCGAGAGAGAGAGAGAAAGAGAGAGAGAGAGATAAAGAGAGAGAGAGAGATAAAGATACGATAACCACTGGGATCACTCACATCAGGCGGTAGCCTGCAGGCTTTGAAGAGCTTCACCATGAGGCTCCTGCTGCACTTACGCGATGTGTGTGTTTGTATGTGTGTGTGTGTGTGTGTGCATGTGTTAGGTGGTACCACTGAGTGTTGAGAGAATTGAAAAAAAAAACTTCTAATCAGCTTTTGCAACCTGGAGGGACCACACACACACAGAAACCCACCCACCCACCCACACACACACACACACACACACATGCACACACACACACACACACACACACACACACAAACACACACACACACACGTAGCAGCATCCCCTCAGCCATGGGTTCATCTCTGTGTTGTTAATCACAGAAGACTCCCGGGGCCCCAAAAGCACAAGAGTAGAGAGACATGGAGCCCCTACAGATAAGGCAAACACTTAACCAGCCTGACACAACGCCACTCTGCACAGCACGGCCCCTCTGGTGAAGAAGAGGCCACTAACGAGCAAATGAGTGGAAGCGAGAAAGAAGGGAGATAGAGAGAGGGAGGGAGGGATGGAGTGGAAGAGGGGAACTGATGTTCATGTTTGATGGAGATGATAGCTTTAAGGGATACTCTGATAGAGGGGACCACGTGAGAGGGAGCAGCTTTGCATGCACGTCTGAGGAAAATGTGGAGGAGGCAGTCAGCCAGACTATGAAGCCGTCTGTCGACACTTGAACAGATTCTCTTCAAATGGTGGGAGCAGCTTTTCTACTCTCTGGGAATCACTGTATGTATGTGTGTATGTATGTACTGTATGTATTTATTTAGCTATAGAATGACCTCTCACAGACACACATATGTATATAATATATATATATATTTTCCCTTCTTTTCTTTTCTTTTGCCCCAAGTATGCAGGAAGCACTTATAGAAATGGATATTTTCATCAACACTGTACGTGCCAACCACTGCTACTGCGCTCACGGCATGGAGACTATATTTTGCCACTTTACAATTACTTCCATCCTGAAAAGTCTCTTGTCTCTCTCTCTCTCTCTCTTTTCTGTAACAGGCATGTTCCCCTTTGACATGCAAGAGGCAAGCGGAGAGCCTAGCTGGGGCCAGAGAGATGCCCACACCTGGGCAGAGACACACTTTGTTAGACCGTGGTCTTCCATTAGTCGAGGCCATTAAACATGAACAAGAGAGCAATAAAACAAAGGGGAACCCTACTGAGTGCCACTAGGAAGGCAGGTGGGCGGCTATGACTGTAATGACTCATCACATAGACATATAGTCACACACACACAGAAACACAAACACAAACATACACACAAATGTGCACACAGTCTCTCTCACACACACACCTGCACACACACACATCAGGAATGATGCATGAAACTGACATTACTGAAATGCCTGCCGGGGCTTCAGCAGTGCAAATGTAATGTACTGTATAGGTAATGGTCATTTAGAAATGACAGTGCTGATTCACTGAGTGGACAGTGGAGTTTGGGAGTGCTTTAAGTTCATATTCAGTTGGTGTGTTAGGGCTTCATTGCATAATTCATGTAAATATGAATACGGATATAAATTTTATAAATTTTCTACTTCAATACAATTTTGAATCTCTCAAGTTTTATGCGTTTCAATAAAATCTGATGTTGTCTCAAAGTGCTTGACAGAGCCCAGATGAATCAGATGAATCCCCTATACAGCAAGTACTAACTCCCCTCTAATGGGTTAGGAAGTTACATTTAGAGCCCATCTGCAGAGGGGGCATCTGGATGGAGAGAATATGAGTTACAGCAGCCCTATACAACTTTGTGCCACGATTTTCCTTTCATCGGACTATTCATTTTGGTATCGTCTCCAAATTCATTTGGATAGCATATAGTCGTATGAAGGGTGGATAAACACAAGTGTTATTCCCACCAGTCGTCCAGGATATGCAAAACATGGGGCTGCTTTAATGTAAAACTAAATTTTAGTTTAAAAAAAAAATGTAGTTTTAAAAACATGCGATTCTTATCCGTCCTAATAGAATAATGACCCCCATATAATTCGTATAATCCCAGCCAACACTTTTATGTGAGAAGACTAACACTTTTTAAAAGAAAGTGCGCTCAACTCCAAAAAAGGTTAATGCAGACTTTGGGTGCGTGAAAACGGGTTATTACATAGAGTGGTAAAAGCCGCACTCTCGAATATAAATCTTATGATTGTGATTTATTGGGATGAATGTCAAGACAAACGTCTCGGCCTAAGCCATCTTCAGCGTCTAGCGGACTAACACTTCCCAGGTATTGTAACGTCCTGTTCTATCCTGTCCCCTTGTACCCTTAGTTTAAATTCTTCTGTCTCTTCCTTGTGTTACTTGTCACTTCCTGTTGCTCCTTGTTTACTTCCTGGTCCTGTGCTCCATGTGCTCCTTTGCTTATCCTTGCCCTGTGTCCCTGTCCCTAGCTCCCCCGTACCCTGTCATGTTCATTATTAGTCTTGTTAGTCCCTGCCTTGCTTCACCTGCGCCCTGTTCCCCAGTTTAGCCCTGTGTATTTAAACCCTCATGTTTCATCAGTCCTCTGTCGGTCATTGTCCATGAATGTTCATACTGTTGCATTTCCTGTGTAAATTTCCTGTGTGTTTCCTAGTAAAGCCTTCTCAGTTCTATGTTTGAGGTGTAATTGGGTCCTTACCCTTAAAGAACTGAGACAGGTAAACATGCTCTGTGTTGTTATATCCAACCGGAGTATGTTTTGACTAGAATACCGCAGGTGTAACAAAGTTGAATAAAAGACCCAAAACGCTATTTTTTTAATTATAAAAAATTATTAAAATGTGTGTTGTGTGTTTAGATAGCCTGTGTGAACTAAGTCATGGAACCAATCAAATTAGATTAAGTACATTTGAGAGAGAAAAATTGACCAAAACACATCAGGAGGGCTAGGGGCAGAATCAGCAGTTGTCTGGATAGCAGTTAACTGGATAGCACGACGACCAATCAACACTATTTGCTACCGCTAGGGAGCGTCCACATTTCTCGGCGAGCATATCAGTGCATTAAGCTCAATCTTGTCTCAGTGTTTGCCTCAATATTAAGGCTCATGGTGTTAAAGAAATAAATTGATTGTGTTTGGATATTATCACTGCCGCAGCTTAAGCGGACCAGTAGGCAGTGTAGGTAGATAGGCAGGTAGGTAGTGTTGCCGGGTTTCTGTTATTATCAGTCATCTTGGTCATCTGCTTCTGGGTCACCAAAATACTGGGCCACGTGAAACACACTGGGCGTGTAGATCCACCAGTTCCACTATGTACCTCCCTCCCAGACCCTTTTGGACCCCAGTCATGTTATGCTCCACTAGGTAGGGCATCCAGTTTAATTAGGCTTGTATAACATATGACTCTGCTCTTTGTCCATCATGGAAGATTTGCCACATGGAGCATAAATCTCCATAAATAACTGAAAAGATGCTGAAAACAAAACAACAAAGAAACAAAAACCGTGTCAAATGTGTGACATGACAGTGTGAAGTTGATGCAATTCAGTGCAATTCAACTCCTTCATTGTCATTGCACAGTGTCCAAAAAATTGATGTGGCTCTTGTGGTCATAATGGACATCAAAAACATACATTAATCACTGAACGTGCCACACAGTGCTCTAACAGTGTGTTGATGAAAAATTCAAGTGCATCTCGCCAGCCACCGCACTGGATGTTGTATAGCAAACAAACATGTTTGTACAAGGGGAAGCTCATTTCAAATGACTTATCATAATGCTAGAGGCCAGTCAGTGTGTGATCACCATGACTGACAGGAAATCATTCCTCATAACACAACCCGAGGAGGGCAAACCTGTAGAGCTGAATAATGCATAATGGCTGCCTGTTACACCCTCACGTTGTCAGATCAAGGCCACAGCACTCATTTCCCACAGAATCGCTGGGAAAATCTGGAACAATTGAGATACTGGTCTTATTGCCCCTCCTCAAACATTCCAGTCATTGCTTCCATGAGTGTCCTGAAGACCGTATGGGTGTGTTTCAGCCACTCTTTAAACACACTGAATATTTAGCCCTCCAAACTTTCTTTCTTAACACATGGTTAACATGGATCCCAAGGGAAGTGTCACAGATTCTCTCAAGCCGTCTCTCTCTCTCTCTCCCTGTACTTCTGTTTCTCTCTTCCTCTCCCTCTTCTTCTCCCTCTTTCCCTCTCTCTAGCTGGCTCTTCCCTTATGTGTCTTGTCAGATTGAACTGAATGTGACTTCAAAAGAGCTGCTTCGATTCCCTGTGGAGCGCGTGGCACTCAAGCGCTGAATTCACAATACCGTGGTCGGTCTTATCAGAACCCCAATCTTCCACACGGTGGCTGACTGAAGTGCATGTAGCCTAGCTCTGCTAAGGCCCTATAATATTCCATGAAAGACTTGTCCAAGCGATCTTTGACTCGCGCTCACTTACTTGCAGAACAGACCCAGCTAAAAATACTGCTGTGGAGAAATGTGTATGTGCGAGACATGAAAATATATCTTGGGTTTTAGGGGTTTAGGTGTTGCCCCTCTCTCTCTCTCTCTCAAACACACACATATACATATCATACACTACAAAGGTGTGTCTGTCAATTAATTGCTGTGGCAAAGCTATGACATGATGAATGTTAGGGTGGAGTGACACCCATGCCACCCCAAAGGAAGTCACAGAAAAAATCTCTGTACTAATTAAATCTGTTCCCCTACTAAGCATGAACTAAATGGTAAGATTAACCTTGAGAGGACCCTCTGAAGATCCATGCTATTTATTTTCCATGCTCTCACTGTAATGAGCTGTCAGCTCTATATGGAGATGCCTTGTTGCTAGCTGACCCTAGGACACCCTTATGACAATGCCCATGTTTAGTGATGGGATGCTTTACTATGAAGGACATTCAGGCATTCGGGAGGACTTTCATCACAGTTTCACGGGAGGAATGGAGATAACACACCATATATGTGAGGTATTTAAGCAACAGGGCATGAATTAGAGGAGAGTTGGTAGAGATATAAACACAGCTATGCTTTGGCATTAGGTTCAACATAGACTGAATAGTGGACTGGCAGCCAATGGTAAGAGAATAAGGTACAGGAAAATGAAACTGAAAGGCCCCTTACAGACTTGTGTGAATGAAATTGTGGGGCTTATTGTGTCTCGCTTTGCTTCCAAGGAACCATAAACAGCACTTGTTGACCTTGAATGACAGAGCTACGGGTTGAAATACTCTGTAATATGGCTTTACTCATGATTCTACCTGATGAGCAGCATATAGTGCAATTTCCAGACGCACATTGGAAGTGCAGACATTTGGCATGTTATTAGTCAGTGGAGCATCAGAAGGATTTTGAAGGTGTTATTTAAGGTCAAAGAGCTGTAGTATGTTGCTTAAAGGCATGCATTTTTTTCTTTTCAAGAGAGAGAGTGAAGTAGACATATTCTATATACAATTAGAGGCCCAGGTGATAAATGTCTTGCGCAGTAACAGCTTGAGGAGTGTAAGCCTTTCATGTGGCCAAGCAGGCAGTCAGAACAAAGGCACGGCTAAAATGAAATGTCTGGCGTCCAGGCCCCCCCTGGGGTTCAGGAGTCTCTCCCTGGTTCACAGAGACTAGCTGTCACCGAGCTGAGAGGCCGGCAGAGCTCCTTGGCTCCTGAGCTTGTGGCGCTTGAAGGGTACTTGAGGGATGATTCATTGTTGCACTATTTTTCTCCTTTCTTTTTGTCCCCCGCTAACACCAGCCCCACCCCACCCCACCTCTTCCTCTTCCATTCCTGTCCTCCTTCTGCAAACTTCTGCTCAGCAAGAGCCACCTCAGCAGCAGTGTGAGACATTTCTATGCACTCCCACACATGTGACGTGCGCACACACGCACACACACATACAGGTGTATGCACACACACACACAGAGTTCCCACAAACAGGTACACACACCTACTCAAAATACACAAAAATGGCCTTATACATTCATTTAAACACCTGTACACACATTCCTACACACAAGCATACAAGTGAAAACATTTTCAAACATATACATTTCCACTGACATCTTTTCTCACTCTCACACACACACACGCACACACACACAGACACGCACACACACACACACACACACACACACACATACACACAGAACTGCCAAATTTGATATGGCAATGCTGTGTGTTTTCTGGTTCTCTGCCGCTTAGTCGACAGGTGAGTCAGCTGTTTTAGTTATGCTCCATAAGCATCTCTGCCCGGCTCGACAACTAGCACCTGTTCTTCCACCATCCATCATCTTCACTCAAGGTGTCCCTGCAAAGCCAAAGCCCATCATTGGCTCATGATTTCCATAATTCAACCAAGTTATGAAAATTATGACACAGCATGCTCTTAATTAAAATGGGCCACGTTGGAATGTAAATGGAACACAGACAGATGTCGGAGTGGTCTCCAAAAATGCCTTGCAATAAAATAAGGACATTATGATAGAACCCATTTTGGCAAGGACATCCCTGTTAGAAAGCACTTCTCTGTGTACACTGTGTCTCTTTAAGGGGTAGCTACTTAAGTTCACATACTGGTCTCAACACAGGGGTATTGATTATCACCCACTGTAGTGCATAATCAGCTTCGAGTGGTTTGGTGTCCTCAGATATGTTCATTGATCTGTTTTTCGCCCATCTGTTTCTCCCTGGTGGGGGTCAAAAGCTGGACTGAGCTCATTTTGCCCACATATAATGGTGTTCACAGAAGGAGTAACCGTTTGCTGGGTTTTGATTTTGATAACATTTTTAATTATTTAAAAAAGTAAAAAGTTGTCAATAGAAAAGCTCATACCAAAATTTTGATTTTTTTTTTACATGGAACATAAAAAAACCTTACTCCTCCTCTTCCTTCTTCTTCTTCTTCTTCTTCTTCTTCTTCTTCTTCTTCTTCTTCTTCTTTTTCTTCTCTCTTTACCACCTTAGCACAAAGCATCAGCCTTTCTCTCATGCTGTCTCTCTCTGTCTGACTGCAAATTCACAAAATGGGTGAACTTAAATGAACCTGCCAATACATTCTAATTTGCACTGCAGGTCTGTCAGGAATCAGGCCCCCTGCATCTGTCATCTATGACCTCCATCCACCACTGGCCAAGTGAAGCAATGTGAGAGCAGCCTTGAGAGAGGTTTGGCCTTCTGCAGCAACACCCCTCTGTTTTGATCCTGCTCTGTGTAATCTCAGGCCATGTTAATGTGCACAGCCATTTGCTCACTTGATTACAATTTCAGCTTTAATCAATTGGATTTCAATAGCTGAATTTTAATCACTGGTGACCTCGGTGACAGCTAATAACCAAAGCCCTCCATGGCAATAAACATTCCGATAATGAAAACATTCCAACCAGGGGCCTGGGGTTTAGAGCAACTAGTGTTTTCTCAATTATAAGACATGGAGACTGTTAATTGCCAGGCTATGGGTCTCTATAATGACTTTTCTCTGTCTTTTTTTTTCTTTTTCCCACAGGGGCAGAGGGACAAGATTAGCATTCAAGTCATACGGAGTGTTTCAAGGGAGTTCTTTTAAGAATAGTGCAGTCTACTTGAAATTCTGAAAAGAGGCTTTGCTGTACTGTAGTAACCCTCTTTCACATCTCATCAATAGTTAAAATATGGAGGCAGTGAGTGTGCTGATACCTATCATGCATCAGACATGATATGAGTGAACATGTCTGCACTGAAATTACAAAGGAGCCAAAGCATCACTTTCAAAGACTGTTCACCATCTTTGTAACAGTAAGTATACAGTATAAAGGACAAGTTGGATTTCTCACTTTTTAATTATTATCATTATATATATATATATATATATATATATAATTCTTTTTTTTATTAATTGTCTTAATTTAATTGTTATATATATTTTTAAACTGTGGTGAGAGCTCATGATTTGAAGCTGTGGTGTTGTTGACAGTCTCATCCTGGCACTGATGTCAGAACTGTCACGAATCATCTCCTGAGTCAGATTTTCCTGCCAACGCACCTTCCTCCCAGTCACTGCTAGATTGACCTGTCAGAGTAAAGGGCCTATGGTAGCTCATTACTACCAGGAGAGGCGGAGTGGCACACCTGCCTGTTTCTCCGCTGAAGCTGCCCTTGCTGCTATACCCAACCCCCCAAACCCCCACCACCCCCACACCCCCCGCCTTTGCTTCTCTGTTGCAAACTTTGTGTATTTATTGTGCAGAGTACTTGTGTGTGTGTGTGTGCGTGTATGTGTGTGTGTGAGAGAGAGAGAGACAGAGAGGTGGTCTCTATCCTACCCTTGCTGCCAATACTACCACATTTGACCAGTTTCTCTGCTGTCTACATAAAGACTACGCTGAATATAGTGAAGTAAGTGATATTTAGTAGACGCTTCTTTTTCTAAATACATTTCTCTGTTGGCATCACTACCACTGCTTCACCAAGTCCCTCCAAAATGAAACAGAAAGAATATAACAAAACTGTTGAAGGCTGCTGAGAATGCAGATGAGTATAAGAATGATGTGTCATCTGATGTGTGAGTCCTTTTAATCTAAAAAACAACCAATCTTTACAGCCATTTACCGCTAAATCACTTCTAACTTGGTTCTAATGGTGCTCTCCCTTGCTGCAGTTATGCACCAGGTTTCTGATAAAAGCATTTCACACACATGATCTGTACAATTTATCCCCACCCCCCGTGGGAGCCATACAGAACCATTTTGCAGGTTATGGAACGCAAATAAAGTTATGCTAGTGCGTGCATGTGTGTGTGTGTGTGTGTGTGTGTATGTATGTGTGATAAGATAAACACAATGATTCTTTATCTCCTGTTTTAAATGGAGCATAGTAGGTTGTGAAGATGCTGCACACATCCCCAGCGGGCTATAACCACAGCACTTCCTCTGTCTGTATGTGTGTGTGTGTGTGTGTGTGTGTGTGTGTGTGTGTGTGTGTGTGTGTGTGCTGTATTATGTTGCTCACTAGATGAAGCTAATAAATGCCTGCAAGACAATGTGAAGCTTCATAAGACTAAAGCAGTGGTTCCCCAACTTTTAACTCTTGCATACTAGCTGTGACACTCCGACTGAGTCCTACCGAGTACTCCCTGCATCACGGACTACATGCTATAACAATTAAGATCTTGCATAGTAGGCCTAAACAAAATGCTACAGTAAAGGTGAACACATTATATGGTAGTCTATATAACAATGTAGAAGCAGTTGGGTTGTATTGATTGTTATCTTTATGCTGGTGAGAGCTAGGAACCCATTCACAGGTATATTCTGCGTACCCCCAGGGATACTTGTGCCCCAGTTTGACCACCACTTGTTCAGAGTCTCCTCGTCTGGAAAATCAGGAAAGAAGGTGTCAATTAGTCACAAAGATGAGGGCCCTGGGACTGGACACCACACTGTCACTGGATATTTGATTTTCTCACTAACCGTTCACAAGTGACTTATAATATCGAAACACAATCCTTTTATTTATTTAACATCTTAATAGAAATCTAGACGCTAGATTTCTATTAAGACAGACGGGTACGTCTAGCCACGCACCATTGGAGCCTTAGCAGGTCTATCATTGGTCTTACCAAAGGCTTGGTACCAATCACCAGACCAATCACAATCTATCTTTGAAGAGAGTCGTTGGGCAAGCTTAGCACGATAACGAGACCATTTCATTGTAATTTGTCATTGTACAAATATAGTTTAATTTATTGATGCTTATAGTGCTGTTGAAGGCTCTTTTAAGCCAAATTTGGTGCTACGATAAATGTCTTCTGTCAATTCAAATAAAGAGTTGAAATGTGTGTGTGTGTGCGTGTGTTTGAAAGAGAGATAGATAGAAAGAGTGCAAGAGAGAGAGAGTGATATATACAGTGGATAAATACAATAAATACAATGATTCACTATCTCCTGTTGGAGACAATGGAGCCTAACAGATTATAGAGATGCACCATATATTCTCATTGGCCAACAAAACTGATACCCTCTCCTTATGCAGGACATGCATAGTGCTCATAGTATGAAATGCACTGCCTGACAAAGCAGACCTCCATCCATACTGTGTGTGTGTGTGTGCTCCACACCCAGGAGAGTCCCCCCATATATTTTTATTTTAAATTGCACTCCCGACTTCCACTTCATACATTATGAACAAAACACTTAGAGTTGAATGGAAAAGATATGTGCTGTGATCCAACATGCTTGAATAATTAAAGCATCTCTTTTAATGCCCCCCCCACCCCCCCCCCCCCCCCCCCACACACACACACACACACACCTCTGCCACACTCGCTCATGAGTAAAATGTCAGTAGCATCTTTAAATAGTGCCACCAGAGTCAATCAGTGTTTTTGTAACCCAGACAAGGTCCCATTAGATAGTATGGATTTCAAAGAACTTGAATCAGTCGAAGCATTTAGCGCCATCGGTTGCGTAGCCGTGAAGAAATGAGTGATTATTGTGAAGAAGAGGAGTGAAAGAATGAGGCACTATAATCTTGTGGGAAAAGTGAGAGAGTGAGAGAGGGAGAGAGAGAAATCAAGACAGACACCAAAGGTTAAGGAAAGGATGGCATCTCGGGGGCGCCTAAAGCTTGTTGAGGTTTAATCAACAGGCAAAGTCACCATGGCTGCTCTGAAAAAAAAAAAGGTTGAGCATTAATCATATAGCTGATTGCCTGGATCGTCTGTCGGTGTCACTTTCTTTAGGACAAGACAAACTCAAGCCTAAGGAATATATTGCTTGCCATTGCCACACACACGCATACACACACATCCACACATACACACACACACGCACACACACAAAACGAGTCTTCTACCACCAGGCAGCTAGATGCTAGCAAGATGCCAGCAGCTATTCATGGGGATGGTGTGTTTTTCTCCTGTCTCTCAGAATGAGAGCAGTGCCTTCAACACTGCCTTTTACTTCTCCCTCACACTCTCTTTGTTTCTGTCGCATTTTTTTTCCTGGCTCTCGCTCTTGACAGACTATCTACTCTAATGCTGACATGAGTGACAGCAATGGGAGTGGAATGCAATGACTAGTTCTCAGGACACGTAAAAGGCCTTAGGTATTTGGAACACTCATTCTTTCTTTTTGTGTTGAGTGGTTTAACAAGATTCAATTGACATTGTGACACCTTAAATAGCTAGCAATGGATTGTGATAATACACTGTACAGAGATCAATAGCATAGGCTGGAAAAGCATGGTGGTGTTTCAAATCACTCAAGGCGAACAGCTGCAATTATGGTCAGTTGTGTCCTTGGTAATTACAAGGGCATTTCTTCACAAACACAATTTCTTCACATTTTATTCAATGGGAGTCAATCATGAAGAAAAAAATTCTAGTGCAATTCTGGAATACTGATTAACTTCGTGGAAATGGTCAATAACTCTCAAGGACTTTAGCACTGAAAGGTTACTTTGGAGAGCACGGTTTC
This sequence comes from Tenualosa ilisha, assembly GCA_015244755.2. Lineage (NCBI taxonomy): Eukaryota > Metazoa > Chordata > Actinopteri > Clupeiformes > Clupeidae > Tenualosa > Tenualosa ilisha. The sequence goes on along the minus strand of PYXC01000452.1, from coordinate 970,668 downwards.
ACAACTTTATGGGCAAAAACAAGCTGCTGTTTTCTGAGCAACAATAAAAAGGCATTACCATCCTTACACTGATGAAAATTAAATTTCAGCAAGACAACTTGTCGTAGAATGTTATCTGTGCAAAAGCATAATTGGCATATCTTTCTTTTTGTTTGAAAAGGATAGGCCTGGTTGGCTTTATTTAGAATCACCCTCTTTCACCCCCCTCTTCAAATATACAATCATTCCCTCCAATATCTTACCACTGGTGACGACCCTCTTAAGCAGCTTGGACAGATTCACTGTGATTGGTTTTAATGAGAGTGGTTTGTTTGGTCCTGAGTGTTACGGAGGGTACAGTAAACCCAAGTAGAAGGGCCAGTGAGAGAAGGGAGTGTTTGATTACCCCAAGACTGATGTTAGCTACTGTTTATTTTACCACCCTTCCCCGTGGGACACAGTGGAAGAAGCTCCTTCTGGGAGGAGACGCGACACTCTCCATTTCCTAACAGTTGCATCACGCTAACACTTGAGACCGTTCCTTCATTTGAGCAACAGAGATTTGCCACACACACACACACACATGTCAGAAAGATGACTTTGCAGTAAACTGACCTGATAAATTTGAGCTTGTGTCCCCAAACAACACTAAGCTGTTAGGCTCAAATTTGGCAAGAGTGATGGATCTGAAAAGTTTTTCTGTATATTTTTTTTTCTGTCAGTTGCTCTTCTTTCCAGTGCCCTTGAGACTTCTCAGACCAAACCTCAGACTGGCCCATAGTGCCCCTTGCTCTCGACACTCACCTTGACAACAGTGCCTTGTTACCGTTGCATAATGAGATGATTCAATTAAACCGGGGCAGAAAGTATTTCTTCACCTTGAGAAATCTTCCAAGGAACTCTGAATACCTGCTGTTCTTGTTTGGGGAGGCAGGAGGGGGTGTGGGGGCTCTCAAGGCTCTTGGGTTGTTTTGACTTTAAAGTTTACGAGTGACAAATCTGGTGTTTGTTCAAACCTGTCGTAAAAACGAATGGGTCACCGCTGTCCCATTTCACCATCATAACCCCATAAAATATATAATACTGACTAGTGAGAAAAAAATTCTAGAAGAAATGTCATCAAGATTTTTTTTTAAGATTTATGGTTTGAAGAGTTATTGTTATTGATGATTTGGATGATACAGAACCAGACAGTACTTAGACAGTATTCTAATTTTCTGTATTAGGAAAGTCTGTTAGTTCACTTGATTTGGTCTGGACCAAAATACATTGTTTTTGTTTGTTTGTGGTTTAGTGCAGTAGGCTTTCACATTGCACTTTTTACAAATGGACCAGAATCCGTAAATAAAATCACATGTGTGCTAAGGTTGTTCAGTCATTGAACATAAATATTAGGGGCGGGGGAGGCAGAGAGGCCAAAGTGGAAGTAAACAAAGTGGAAGTTATAGAAATCTTGCTCCGTTCTTCACTTTATTAACCATAAAACCATCTCTGATTTAACAGCTACAATCATTTGTAGCCTTTTTAAGCATCAAATGAACTTTATTAGGCTATAATGTTGGTTTTAAAATGCTTTTAATATTGCAACGATGGCTTACATGAGAGCTGTAAAGAATGGAATGTAAGTGCAACTGTCTACTGAGTGGAAGACAGATCAAATTGCATCGAATGAGATGCTACCAGAACAGATTTTTAACATTTATTCCACATAATGAATAAGGGTTCGTTTGAAACCACGTCAAGACTACCTGCTCAGCTAGGTCACAGTATGCTGAGTCTGCGCAGAGTTTGATTGCTTGTATTTATACTGGCCCAAAAGGTCTGAACCAAGGGAGCAAATGAACTTTAGTTTGTTTTAAGCTAACTAAATGAGGCAGGTGTGAATACCCCCATAGATAACATGACAGGTCTGACCAGGGGGTCAAAAGACTCAGATTAGCTTCAGCCAGTTAGCACACACCATTTTCAAGTATGGCACGGCATGGAGCATAGAAGGAAGCATGAAGGTCTGTATTGGGCATGAGATCTCATGCACATGCATGTTGGTAGGCGGCCACCCAGCAGCTACAGCCAAACGTTACTCTGTGCATTTCTTGAGGAGTCTAGGAGAAGTGGTGTCTATTATGTTGTGCTTTTGAGCAACTCCATTTTCCCTTTCCCGAGCAACTTCTTCCACGTCTCACTATGTTCTTCCATCAAGCTAAATGCATTATTGCCACCCTCTGGAGTGGATAATGACTCTTTTTTTAGAGAATATCCAATAAAATTGACGTTGGTCCATTTACAGCTTTGTAACTTTGCACGTGGTCAGAGCCGACTGGCGCTGGATCCGAGTCCCTGTGTTCAATATGGCATTTATCATGAATTGGCTGAATTTACTAGCCTAGCCCCCAGCCATTGACATGTATGGGGGCGGGACTGAGTCACTCTCTCCAGGTATTTATAATACCTCCATGGGGCTGACTTATACGGACTGATAAATATTTCATATCTAAATTAGGCAGTTGGTGGAGTTCTGGAATCATGTTCACTAAAGTGTTGTCTAGTCTAAAGCACAACAATTCATGCTTAGTAGTGTTAACAAAATGTGATGTTGGAGTCAATTAAACCTTCCACTCTGTTTTTCAGTCTTCTAAAACACAACAAACCTCTGTGTGACCAGCACATGTTAGGACATTATAATGTGATTGAAGAAAAAAACAATGAAAGAAAAACTCTGACCTGTGGTAGTAGGGAAACTGCAATTTGATGAAAATGAGAAGAAAATTATTTAAATGGGTCAGCATTTTAATGAAGTGGAGGTAGCTCTCAGGCTTTAAGTCATATGAAGTCACTGACAGTGTGGTAAAGGTCCAAAATAATTTGGGGGACACACCAAGTGTTCCCTCGTAAGACAAGACTCTGGTTCAATGTCACGACCGGCTACATCTGTCAGAGAGTACTTAACTTCTCTTCAGGGAGGTAAGCGTAGGTAAGGGAGGTTTGTCAGATATCAAGGTGACCAGATGGAGGTTTGGACCTGGCACATACCCGAGGCTCTCTCCACTGCCAGGCGTGCCAAGGTAGGACTTGAAGATGATCCAAAGGAGCAAATGCCCAGCAGGACAGTGACAAAATGAGGAAAAGAAAAATTACATTTCTGTCTGTGTGTGTGTGTGTGTAAGAGAAAGAGAGAGAAGCTGAGTTTTTATATACTCCCTGAGACCCTCACTGATTTAACTAACTCACGCTGTCATTGTAAGTGAATGAGTTTGCAACGCTGCAAGCACTCACCTTGCTGTTTGCATGACTGAGACACCACCTGTGACAAATCATTCAATTAACAATAATTAAGTCACGTTGCGGACACATTTCCTTTTCTGTTTGATGGTAGTTGTTCACAGACACTTTTTTGACATTTCCATGCTTCTCCAGTGTTTCACGTCACCATGCTATGAGCTGTGGGCAATACCCTTTAGCAAAGCCTGCATATGATGCCACCTTAAGGAAAGGACTCAGAAAGGGTGCAACCGAACCCTTCAGATTTTGCCAGCGGGACACTCCTAAACCCTCTCAAACTTAGTGTAAAAGCACATTTAAGTCTGTGAGTCTATAAAGGTAAACAATGAGACTGGGCCAGAGAGTAGTAGATAGTATGAGTCTGTGTTCCTTACAAGAGCCATGCAATACTGGATCACATGTTACCAGATTAACTACTGGAACATACTGGATCACATGTTACCAGACTAACCACTGGAACATACTGGATCACATGTTACCAGACTAACCACTGGAACATACCGGGTCAACTTGGGTGTTTACTATGTTCAGTTTCCAAAGTGTGTGTGTCAAGAGTGTCAAAAGAAGAAGAAAGTAATATTTGCACCAACGTGAACAATACTCAGATATTAATATTCGGTATGTGTATCATTGGTTGATGGTAGCAGAAAAGGTTGAATGTGTTAAGGTGAAATAAAGAAATAAAAGAAACATTAGGGGAAGAAACACTATGGGAAGCATGGCAGTGTGCAATACAACAGACCTACATGCGGAAGATAACCCATACGATGTGAGTGGCTTCAGAGAGGCTAACAGCATATCATGCTCTGAAATTTTCACTTCTCCTACACTTTTTCTCTCTCATTCTAACACACCATCACACATAGACATATGCACATGCACTCTTGTGTTTTAATGGTAAAAGGAACTGCTCGGTAGACAAGTTTGCTGGAGAACAAGAGCGGGAAAAAGGTGAGGAAAAGTAGGTGTAGGTTATGTTTTTGATGGTTCTGTTCACAGACGGCAAGAGCGAATGAGGAGAACTCTAAGATATGAGTGTCAGCATGGAAGTGAAACTGCAACGTTCCAGAATATTCCTCTCAGCAACTCCACAGTCTCCCCATGCATGCACTTCATTCTAGTGTCATGCGTGTCACACATTAAAGGATATACTTTTTCCTTCTTCTTCTTCTTCTTCAAAAAAAAACTTTACCTTTGCATTCTCCTCTCCTGGCCTCGATGATCATCTGCCTACAGTGCTAGTCTGAATTTGATCCCATTGAGATTGTTGTCTCAGGAGGCATTTTAACCTGTTCAATCAGTGAACAGAGGGAGGGGTTGTGGATGCAGAGCTAGAATGTAATCTGTCAAGGCAGGTCAAGGGCTGATCCGATCTTGTTAAACTTAAACACCTCCAGCAAGCAATTGAATCTCACTACCGAATGTCCAGGCCCTCTGTCCGAAATGAAGTAAAGAACGAGGGCCTGGTTTCATCACCAGGCTAGCATACACTAAGCAAGACTTTGAAATAGCCATAATAATTCCATATGTGTGCTGTCCCAGTGAGAAGTGGTGAATTTTTGATGAAGTTTTCCTCAGAAGCCTCGCACATGTTTGGGGAAGCTGTTGGAAGCTACTGTAGTGCAAATCCAAACAGCTGCTGCAAAGATCTTTCTTTCTTTCTCTCTCTCTCTCTCTCCCTCTCTCTCTCTTCCCCTCTCTCTCTGTGTTTCTATCTATCTCTCAAACACACACACTCTCTCAAAGTCTATCCATTTCCTGGGTTAATGATTTAACCCTGCTGTGATATCTATCTGTGTGCGTGTGTGTGTGTGTGTGTGTGTGTGTGTGTGTGTGTGTGTGTGGTGTGTGTGTGAGTAGTGTTATGTTTTATTGAAGATTCTGACCAGCAGTGTAAATGTGTGATCATATGGAAGCCCCTGGGTGTCACAGTGTGTGGAGTCTGTGTGTGTGTGTGTTTGTTTGTTTGTGTGTGACAGTTATTTGTCACATGCAGGTTAGTCAGCTGACACTGAAAGCAAAAGACACGTTTACACGCCAACTGAAAGCAAATACACTGTACACCCAACACATTCCTTACTGTCGTCTGAGTATGACCTTCTTTCAGCCTACCAGAGACTATCTAGCCAGGATAATGACCATAGCCAACCTCTGCTCAGTATTGTATTTTTCTAGTACTACGTCAGGGTATCCCAACTAGATTTCCAAGCAACCAGTCGGCAAGCAGGAATTGAAGGCAGCACCAATAGGTCTGGATATCAAACAATATTACATTGCATTTATGCATTATGCATATGCATATCAGACTCTTTGCGAAAAGGAGAGCAAAGTTAAGCGAAGAGTCTGGTTCACCAGGCTAGAGAGTATCCACAAACTTCTACAGTTAGAGTTACAGTATTTACAAGGAATACCACAAGGCCTGAGATGAGAAGATGAGTTATGGCTTTGATCACAGGCAGCTCATGGCAGTGAACACACAGAGTTCGAAATCTAAAACAACATTCAACTAAAATCAGAAACAGCTGGTGGGATGTGGGAATAAGTACCACATACAGGTGGGAATGGCAACAAGCACATGGGAAGTGGGAATTACAAGAAGTGGAAAAGGGAGTCACATGCAGTCCATAGAGGTGAGTATATAGAAGCGGGAATCCCAAACATCACATAGACATCGGAATAAAATGAAGCATGTGGAATGGGGAGTCACAATTAAAAAGAGATCTTTTGAGATGTGTGCGCTATCTTTAAGGGCTCATCTACCCCATAAAACCCCCAACAAGCATTCTCTCCAGAATCTGATTTAATATGCAATTGTATCTGATTCGCCAAATCTCAGATAATTCATTTTTTGACCTCATTCTCTGGCAGCTTATCTATGTGCGCAGTTCATTTGTCTTGTTAATTACAAAGCATTTTGTAAAGTATTAAGAAGCTAAATTGGTTTGTCAGAAGTGGTTTAATACACATGAAAACATCTGATTAATGACATTTGTGAAATGAAAAAAAAAAGGAGGGACATCACAGTTCAGTATATGAATGTTTACTTAGTTTACAAAAGGTAAATAACATGGCCCATATAGGATCAGTATTCCCTTTACACAAAGCTTCCAATGATGATGTCTGAGTCGTGTGTGTATCCCAAGACTTAAAGGATGTGCTCAAACCATATCCCATATCTCCTGTCTTATTGTCATAAAGGGCACTGCTTCTTATGAACCTCTCCACAATTAGACCATGGCTAGTATGAGCCTCAAATGCTGAATTTGTGCTTTATGTGTGTGTGTGTGTGTTTGTGTGTATTAATTGTGTCACTTTCTGAGAGTTGAAGTACATATTACTGTGCAATTTATATAAAATGTATGTGTATGTGTGAAGAGGACTGTTATGGTGAGGGTATGATTGAACGTGCATTAAACGTGTGTGTGTGTGTGTGTGTGTGTGTGTGTGTGTGTGTGTGTGTGTGTGTGTGTGTGTGTCTGTCTGCATCTGTGTGTGTATGTGTGTGTGTGTCTTGGGGTTAGCTCAGGGCCCCATCTGACATCCTGAGCACTGCTGTCTGTCCTGTGCTCCTCCCTGACATAGCAGTGTATTATTCAGGCCTTTGGCAAGGACATCCGCAGCGATTGAATATTAACGTGTTTTCCAGCCATGCTCTTGTGGATGGGGAGGCCACTGACATTACCCCTGTGTATGGGACAGACCCCTGCAAGTCATGCTTTTCATTCCATTTTATTCTATCATTTTCTCTCTCTTCCTTCCATCTCTCTCTCTCTCTCTGTCTCGTTCTCTCAGTTGTATCTGGGCGGCTATGGGGAGATTAACATTCTCCTGTCCTCCCTCCCATGGGCCGCTGGAGCCTAATGGCCACAAGATGGATGAGTTGGAGCAGAGAGGTGCAGACAGCTGTGCTGAGGTCTACCTGAGAGAGAGAGAGAGAGAGAGAGAGAGAGAGAGAGAGAGAGAGAGAGAGAGAGAAGAGAGAGAGAGATGCTGTTAACGCTTCTGAGGTCATTTTGGCTTTCTGCAACACTAACCCAAGAACCACACTGTTCAAAATGCATAAAGTATGTATGCTTGGTATCTCTCTCTCTCTCTCTCTCTCTCTCTCTCTCTCCTCTCTCTCTCTCTCTCTCTCTCTCTCTGTGTGTGTGTGTGTGTGTGTGTGTCTGTGCATGTGTGTGTGTGTGTGTGTGTGTGTGTGTGTTGTTCATGCATTTACTGGGATATTTTCACCATCCATGACGCAGGCAATAGGGAAGAAATAACCCTGGCCACTGGTCTGGGTCTAACTTCTAGATCTTTCCTCACTTTTATTACATTCATTCAAATACACACACACACACACACACACACACACACACACACACACACACACACACAGACATCAACATGCACACTCCTTCATTATGCAGGGTGGGAGACGTATATTTCGATGACCCTGATGAAATCAGATAAATATTCAGATGTGCTGTGTGATATATAAAATTTCTCAGTAAGCTGATGTATAAGCACTGGAAATAAAATTCAGCAGTTCAGCCAGCAAATCACAACTCTCTCTCTCTCTCGCTCTCTCTCTCCGTTTTTCTCGCTCTCTCTCTCTCTCTCTGTGCATTTTAATGCTTTCCACTCTAAAATAAAATTGCACATAATAAATAAAAGTGTATTCCCTGGGAGTGCTTAGTAGTGCCAAAATATCAACACCCTCTGAATCTATTTATAAAGAGCTAGCCAAAGTTTGACCAACCCAGTGTGACTGTGGTCTCGTCACTTCTCCTCTGAAATATTGAGATAATATCCTCCATGCTGGGGGTGAGCTGGAGGTGAGAAGGTCTGGGTTGTAGCAGAGGACGCTGGCTGATGAATCAGGTCCAAATAGATTACATCAGTGTGTGTTGTGTGTGTGTGTGTGTGTGCGTGTGTGGGGATGGGGTGGTGGGAGGGGGGTGCTAGGCTTCTTAGGCACATGTCCATACATTTGCTTCCTGTATGGAAGCAGATACTTTCTGAGACCTTTAAAACTATTGGTTCTACCTTCAGTCTCTGTTCACTGATTGGATGCTAAAAAAATCTGAAACCACCTTCGGAGAGTTTCCTGACATAGTACGGTTATGGAATATGATATCGAGCAGAGGTACTACAAAAGCGCGAGCCTGGCTCCCGATGAGCAGTTATTTCCGCCTAATTCAGCCTCCTAAACACATTTTTCCCCTTAGCAAACACATTTCTGTCTGTCACAAGGTCAAGATTTTCCTGTGTGAGTTTAAACTCCGTCAATGGCTACCCTTGTTCTCCCTCATCTTCTTGTGGAGCGTTGTGTTAAAAAAGAGACATGTTGGATGGTTGTTTCTCAGTGTTTATTGCACTGGACTTCATCATTTTGTTTCTTTGGGTGTTATGATTCATTTCTCTCTCCCCTGTGTGCCACCAAATTGTTTCAATTGGCCTTTTTAACTCTGCTGTCATGCTGAAGAGGGGAAAAACATGTTAGATCAATCTACAGAAGCCTTCATAGGTCAAAATATAATTATGTTTTTTTATTTCTCCTCTGTCCTATTGGGAGAGCATGATGAATTGTCCTCTGATGTTGAGATAACTTTCTTTCTAGCCATGCAAAGTCTAGATGCTATTTTTTGTTTGTTTGTTTTTTGTTTTCTGCTTACACACAAAATCTTTACATGTCATACAATTTATGAAACCTGTCACTCAGACACCATAACTCCATAGCACAACTGTAAAACACTACATGCGAACTAATTCTTGGGCTTGACACAATTTTCAATTTTGTTCAACACAGAACTCTATACCTAACACACAGAAATCTGGCAGGAAGTAGCTTGTTTTCTGTTATCACACACAACCTGTCAAAAATTCCATACTTATTCACCAGTGCTTCATACTCAGTCTTCATATATGCAAACACTCACAGTGTTACTGCACACCAAACAATCATTTCAATGAACATTGCAAAAATTATTGACATAGTTTCACCTGTGGTTATTTGTCCCTCAAAATCTCCTCAGGTAAATTATGTATTGTTTAGCTGTTGGCTGTTGTCTGGTCTGCGCAAAGGCCCATGGCATCCATCTCACATCAATGCATTCCCACTGACTGCATGCTACAAAGGGATACTTGAATCAGACTGATATCGAGGAGATTTTTTATTTAGGCCAAGTAGGTGAAGTATATGACTGAAGTGTTCCTCTTGTGTCAGTTATGTAAGTATGTTGCTGATGTACCTGTGGCTAGGTTGGGATCAGCAGTTTACAAAATAATATTGTGAATATGTAGACTCATCTATCTGTAAGGGAAGTCTGTCGACTGTTGGTATTTGGTCAATATTCCAGGTATATTGGCCTGATTGTAATAATCATATATAGGCTTATGAATTGGCCAGATGTCAAATTACAAGTTTTGATCGGTGACAATATCATGATAATATTGAAGAGCAGCTGCAGACACACACAAACACACACACACACACACACACACACACAGACAATCTCTATTTGGAAAGACAGCTTTTTTACTGTATTTCTATCCACGTACATCTGTTTATTATACTTTGAAAACAATGTTTTATTCTGCAGGAAACGTGAGACATTTGGCATTTTGTGTGAGTCATGGATTTGTGTGTAAAGTTTTGGGGAAAAGGCAAAGAGCTTTGAAAAAGTGTGTAAGCAGTTGAAAAAAACTGGAATGTACTGCTAATGTACTTCCATGAATTCAGCTTGTGGGATTACAGTGTAAGTACTATCAACTTTCCACAATAGCTTCACAGATACAGGTATACTGGATTGTGTGGGGTGAATCCCGTTACAAATGAATTGCTAATAAACTCCAGTGTAGTGTCAATTAAAAATGCAAACAGCTAAATGTTTTTAAACAACTAAACATTGAGCGGGTGCCACTGTTGCAGAAGTCTGGATGAAATTCTCTATACCTGTAGTACCTTCACATCTGGCACACTGTTTGGCAGAATAGCAGAGCTCCCCCCAGTCTCCTTATAGGAGCTGACTGCATTATTGAGATTGTTTCACCTGTGGTTATTTGTCCCTCAAAATCTCCTCAGGTAAATTATGTATTGTTTAGCCATTGGCTGTTTGACGTCTAGTCTGCACAAAGGCCCATGGCATCCATCTCACATCAATGCTACAGAGGGATGCTTGAATCAGACTGATATTGAGGACATTTTTTTTTATTTGGGCCAAGTGGGTGAAGTTTATGGCTGCAGTGTTCCTCTTGTGTCAGTTATGTAAGTATGTTGTTAGCTGAAGTACCTGTGGCTAGGTTGGGGTCAGGAATGGGCTAAATAACAATGTGAATGTGTAGACTCATCTATCTATAAATGCAAGGGATGTCTGTTGACAGTCAGTATTTGGTCAGTATTCTAGGTATATGGGCCTGATTGTAATTAGCATGCCATTTAACAACACCTTAGCTTGGGCGATCAGACTCCTTATCAGGCTCTCCTATTTCACTTTATGCACAGAGTATGGACACTCACATTAGGCATACATTTGCTTTCTGGTGGGTAATTATCTTCTGTGAACTTTAAAATTATTGGGCATGCCTTCAACCATTCACTACCCCAAGAATTTACGCTAACAGTTATGTAAGCATTTCTTAATGTAGCCGTTTCAATATAAAATGTGTAATGGACAGCACATCAGTTATCATGTTTCATATGTACTTTATCACTCTTGTACCTTATGAAAGTTTCATTAGAATTTATGGTATAGTGTCTTTAGTGCTGTAGCACCTCACCGGTGACATGTTATTGGTGTATTCTCTCATCCTTTGATAAGCTCAACACCTCCACCAGGGCAGCTCTTTGCCCTGTCAAACAGACGAGGAGAGAGGAAATAAAGGGGCTTGATTTGTGTGCACAGCCGTCTGGAAAGACAACTAGGAGACACTGGAGGGTGACGCCGCCACCCAGCCATCTACACAGTGGATGCCTCTGTGTGGAAAAGGATCTCAATTATTCATAGGGTGAGTTAAAAGAACTTGTCAGGATGCTATGCTGCTCCAGCCCCCCCCGCAGCTAACATATAGCATACCAGCCATACCACTTGAGGTTCGGAGCTGGAAGTGAGAGGGAGGTGAGGGGTGGGGAGATACCATATGAACAGGGCTCTTCAGAACTGTGAAGTGCTTTATTTTTAAATGATAGGGTAACACATACACATACACAAGTGTTATGTCCTTGTGTGATTTCTCTGTGTGAATCATGCAATCTGCCAGAAGCCCTTAACCTGCCACTTACACTTGGTTCATGTGAAAGATAGAGAAACAGAGAGAGAAACATTCACACAGACAGGTTTGGCTCAGACCCACCATCACTGTTAGCACCTCTGCTCAATATTGCTGCTCCAGTGGCCTACTGGGTCAGTGTCTACTCCTAAGGCTTTGGTTTCCCCAACTAAATTTTCTAGCAACCAATCAGCAAACAAAATTTGAATGCAGAACCAATAGTTTTTCAAACAAACCCATCACGAAATAAAGGTACGCCTATCAAGAGTGTCCAGTCTCTGCATAAATTAAAGCGAAATGAAAGTGAGTCTAGTGCTGGCTACATCACTGTTAGCCATGAGAACATGAAATCTGAGGGTCTGCTGTTCTTAAGCACGCTGCGCCACAGAAATATATGTTGCTACTATTAAAACCTTGAATTTATATGATCTGCATTGTTGTTATCAAGTAAACCAACAGCACAAACAGTATATATACATTATATAACATTAGACTGTATAAGCTATTAGTATCCATTGTACATGGTAGCAATATACTGATATTGTATGTGAGCGTGCTTGCTTGGTGTTTTGATTGAAATAATATTCAGTCCATATCTTTCATATTACCTATTTATAACTAATGTGCTTTCCAGTTATAATACAATTACACTTTGTTGTACTTAGACATAATATATCCAATATTTTATTGATAAGAATAATTCATTACATTCATCTTGCATTGTAGGCTAGTTCCCATTGAAGGGCGTTTGCTTAGACAGACATCAGAGATGGCCACTTGTCATTCAACGCACGTCCACACCATCATGACTAGGGGGGTGGGAGGAAAGGAACGGTGGTGACAACAGGGTGTCATTGCCCATGTCACCCCTGTGTGTTGCATGGTGCCAATCTCTGGTTTACACACGTGTCCTGTCACACACATGCACACACACACACTCACTGCCTGTCACACGCACACACACACACACGTATGCACATGCACACCCATATGGACAGACACACCAGACGACTGTCAGCTTGTCGCCAGCTCACACCCATCCTTTGGAAGGAAGATTACCACAGACCGCAGCCGTCCACTGGTGTTAATGTGACTGGGTCTGGTCCTCTCAGTCAGGCCAAGGTTACAGCCATTATCACTTACTCAGAGGGAGTGCTGGGATATAGAGACCTCAGTGTCATGCATTGCCACTTATCACCGCTGAACAGCACTGCAAAAGACCAGCAAATATATGCTTATAATAGTAATACACACATAGGGAGGGAGGACACATTCTCACACTCTCTCCTCACTCACACACACACACATACACACACACACACACAATAATAATGTGCTGACAACTTCTGTATTCAAATAGCTATTGACTCAGGGAATAATGGCTGTTTCCAAGAGGTTGTTTGCCGTCATCTCCGCGGCTCCTCACCACAATCCTTTTCAGCTGACACTGAAGAGGCCTTTCAGCGAGACTCCAGCACCGCTGCTGACGCCGGTCAGATAGTGATATAGCTGACGACGATGACGGTGGCAGCGACGAGAGGGGAGCAAATATTATTTGGGAAAGTAATTACAGAGACGCAGACAGTCTGCCCTGGCTCTCGCCACATTGTTGTCGGAGAACACAGGAGGACATTAAGCCCCCTTTGACATTCAGAGGTAGAGGATTAGGCCTAATGCACGTTATCGTGGGCCTAAATAAGGGAGGTATTATGAGAGCCTCATTCGTCATTGTGTGCGTTAGAATGTGATTTCTGTTAGCCTGCATAGTGAGCTTCCTCAAAGGCACAATTTTCAACCGTCGGAGGAACAGAGGGTTTTTTTTTTTTGAGGGGGAGTCTTACCTTTTTTTGAGGTGATAACTATTGGGTTGTGCACAGGCAGAACACAGTCTGGGTTGGGATTCTGAAATCATAACAACAATGGATTCTGGGAGCAACTTGCCAATCTTTCTGCTTTCATGTTGCTGTCAATGACAGTGTACGTACATTCGGTCCTATGGAAGAAGAAGAAAAAGAAAAAGAAAGTGGAGTCTGAGTCTTGTTCTGTTTAAGTCCACAATTGCCTTCACCAGTGCTTTTAAAATAATTTGATCTGTCTTCTGAAGATAATGGCTCCCGCTGTCTCACTCTGATGGTTCCCAGATAAAAACATAAGCACACAGTGTAGTCTAGGCATCAGTATCATTCATCTGTAACATAATTGTAGATGTAGACTCTACAGCACACATCTACAGTCAATATAAATGTTACACCCTTACCAAATGAGGGATATCTGATATTTAGAGAAGATATTACATAGAGGATGTTATCCAGGCCTATAGACCTTTAAAAATTCTTTAGCATGAACTATTTACTACTATATTTCTACTGGTCAGCTACCTGATCGTAAATATTCTGCTTCAGTGAAAGAAATATGGCATAAAAACAGCTTACAACACAGCCCAGAGCCCTGATCTACCTGTTCCTAAAGGTTTTTTTTTTTTGAATGTCAGTGTGTGAGCAGACATGGCAGAAGAGCTACTTCACACAGCTCAGAGGGTGTTGGTGTATTCACATTTCACGCACACATCTAAAAATATGAGTGTTATTCTCTAACCCGTTCAGCTCAAAAGGCCTTGATTTCCTCTTGTTCTGCAAATGTTGTGCAGAGGCACTTGGATATTATGGAGATCACCAGGAAAGCAAGCCAAGGGCTCAGAGGAAATTAAAAAGCTGTGTGCGTGTGTGTGTGTGCGCGCATGTGCCCGCATATGTGCCTATCGGTGTATTGCAGGGGTCGGCAAGTAATTTAGGCCACGGGCCAGATTTTTTTTCTCACCACTAGGTGGCGGGACAGAGCCCGGCCTACGGCTTAGTTAAACGCCCTGCGGTAAGAACCCTCAAAGTGTTTCTTTTCAGGAGCATCCGTGACCGCCACCTCATCCATCATCTTAATTAATTGTATTTTAGTTTGCGTCAACGTGCTACATTGAGTTATGCCAAAACGAAATATACTGTTTTGTTAGAATTATTGGTTTCTTTGTTCTGAAGCAAATAGTTTAATGACGGATTGGATATTAAGTTAAACTTAAAGCCACAACCAGGGGGCGGGCGCTATTTCACTCATTACAAAATACTGACTCAGGCTAGGCAGGAATCACAGCAGGCGGAATAATAATAAAGAAGACGTGCTCAGAAAAAATCATGGAATCAGCTGGAGAATGGGCCCATATCTGGCAGACGTTGCGACCTGTGGTGTATTGTGTGTGTTCATAAATGTGGGTGACTATACACTATACCTGTTTAAGTACATGTCTGTGCAGATAGGCATAATGCACGCATGAAGTGCAGTGAGATTTGCCTGCCCTGAACACAGAACTTGCATTCTGGATGAACAATGGACAATGTGTGCTTCACATGACCATATAGGTCTAAAATGACTTTGGAAGACAAAACACTTCAAATGGTAGGCTACATCTACCCTAAAAAGGCAAACTTCAACCAATTCAAAAATTTGATTGTTTCTCACTATCTATAAGACAGATATATTCCATTCTAATAGGTCCCTAACAGTCTACAGGTAAGTGGATTTCATTCAGACAAAATATGCTGTTACATTGCTGACATGAAATCATAGGCCTACATTTCAGTCATATGGACGTGACCACTGCATAAAATGCTGCTTCAGGTTACAGTTGAACTAGGTCACGGTCAGAAAAGATTTTTTTCTGGTTGTCAAATATGGTAAGGGGTATGTGTGTAAAGGGTGCTTATATACTAAATGCAGCACAACACTACCTAACTTTTGCATAGTGACAACAATATGATTAATTTTCAAACTTTAAAAATTGATTTGACATTGCATGGCATATTTTATATGGTGAGTCTAGATATGTCCACACATAACCTAAAGATGAATTACAGTAGTCAGATTTACAGATTTATATGGAGATATTTTCAGCAATTTCATATCTTTTGTTTTGCCTCTCTCTTTCTGTCTCTCTCTCTCTCTCTCTCTCTCTGTGTGTGTGTGTGTGGGTCTATGTGGACTGAGCTGATTAAAAAATCTGCAGGAGTCATGGAAGATGCTTATGAATCTCTCCTATGGAGAAAAGGGTGATTTGCTTGGCCAGGAGGGGGAAATTATGAAAGGTGAGGAGAGACTATTGCAACTACTCTACTGCAATCACCTGACAAAGCAAATTGCCTCTGGTTCATGTAAAATCGTGTGTAAAACACTAGATCTTGTTGCAGTGCAGCATGTTTAGTGATGAACAGTATTTAGTATTAGACACAGCTGCTTCTGAAATGGCATATTGTTGTACTACATACTGCATACTACAGACATGCAGCCTTTTTGTATCAAAAGCCTGTGTGCTCGTTTGATTAAATAATGCGCTCACTTTAACTCGTTTAACAAAATGAAGGCTCTGTTTTGTAAATTAGCTCAGTATTTAGAAATAATGAACAACCATTATCTCAATACGCAACCAAAATAAATGATCTAGCGATGGTACATCCCAGCAGCATGTAATACAGCAGTCTGCTTTCGGAAAAAGCCTCAGTCTCATTGCTAGTGTTGAGTGCAGCCCCATGGGACTACATGCAGAAGCTTTGGTTTAAATGATCCTCTATAAAAGATCCACAGTCATCAAGAAAGGCCCATGTGGTGACGGGCATCTGAATGTACTGCAGGACATGCAGGCTACTTGCAGTTCTCATCACGTCCTGTGTGAGGAGATGCAAGTTGGCTAGTACATCGTTCAACAACCGCCTTATCACCAAATACATTATCGAACCTTAAACCTTAAAATATCTCTTCTTGTGATTTCTTCTTCTACTACTGCTTTTCCTTCTCTCTCTCTCTCTCTCATACACACTTCAAACACATTTTAGGTAGTCTTACTACTGCCAGTAGAGACTGTGATCCATCGTCAGTTTACAATTTAGTTATTAAAAGCACTGCAGTTATAACCGCTGGAATCTCAGTGGTTGGACACAGATGATTTTTGTGTGTGTGTGTGTTTGTTTTGATGCATTGCGTGTTTGTGTTGATGCAAAGCTGCACTTTGCTTGATTCCTCTCTGGCTGATATTTATTTCAAATGATGTGAGCTTAGGCAAGCAGTGGCTCACACAAAATGGCAGCCTCTTAAAAAAAAAAATCCATCCATTGCATCCAGGTCATATTTTTGTGAATAAATAGATTCCATTTGTTCTGAAAACACAAGCTGCCAAATAACAGGGAACAGAACTTTAGGCATTCAAGCATTTCTGCCATGAGTTTCCAAAAACAAAATTACTTTTGATTGTGCTGCTTCATTGCTTTGGCTGAGCAAAAAGTCGAATGCAGTGCACTTTCAGTTTAAGAGGGGGAAATAGGTATATTTACAATATACATTACTTTTGTGTTCCCATTTTCCCGTTGTATATCTAGGAATCCTCAGAAATAATCCAGGACTACTCAGAAATAAGAAACAGTCACATAGAACACACACTCACACACACACACCGACTAGTCCTAAATCTCCCTTTTCTATGCTGTTGTTTCCCTCTTTTTGTCGATTGGTTGAATAAGCCACTTGTTATGTTTTCCGTGTGGTACCCTGACCCAAAATAGATTATAAAGGGAAAACCTTCATGTTGAGAGTCAAAGCACTTTCTCCAAACAAGAGTCTGCTGTTTACAATTTCTCTGGCTTTCTCTTCTCTCTGGACTACTTTGTATCTGGGGTACGTCAGGATAGCAGTGAGCTATTTTAGGGCAGGCTTTGATGTCACCCTGTTTCAGGGTCACAAGTGACACAGTGTGTATCTCCAGGCATCAGAACCCAGATCCGAAAGGATTTTGTTGTGTGAGTGTGTGTGTGTTTTTTGTGTGTGAGGAATTGGGACTATGAATTATGGTAGTACACTGCAACTCAAAAGTAGGCTGTGTTTTTTTTTTTTTTTTTTTTGTAACGTGTCTTTAGTCTTTGCGCTAATCTCCTATCAGTGCTCAAGCAGCCATCGACTGCCCTGCACTTTCACTTTCCATTTCATATCCCCAAACCTTAGACTATATGTGAAACATCACTATTTCATCTGAGGTGATGAAACATCCAGACCTTATTAAGTCACTTTAAACTCCTCTTTGTTGTTTTAAATCTACAATGTAGACGTCTGTCAATATGGCAAACGTCCCGTCTCAATGTGGGTGTAATCCGGTAGGTTCCAGAGCAAGAAAAATTGTTTGAGTCTGGCTCTGTGTGGTGTGCATGCAGGAGCGGGATATGTAAACCAAAGGGGCTTGTTTATGAGGTGGGGAGAATAGGTAGGCTATAGCATCCTCTGTTCCTTTCCAGGGTTTCGGATAATTAAATTAACCGTGCATGTAAGTGATGCGATGTCTCTTTGGATTTGGCCCGTCTTGTAAAAAAAAAAAAAAAGGAGGGAGGAAAGAGAATAAAAATCAGTTTGGTCCTCTCTTAACATGCAATCACAGCTGTTAAGCTTCACTGGATTGCAATTGATGGTGTTCTCTCGAGACTACTTGAGTCTGGGCCAAATTTGTCCCAATACTGGGCCAGATCGAGTCCAGAACAGTTCCCTTAGTCATCTGCTTCCTGGGTTCACATCTCTACAAACTTCAAAGTGGCTAAACTGATTAAATTTCTTTGTTTTCCGTCCCTCTTGTGTGCTTACTGAATGATAATGGGTGGGTTTCTGTACATGACCTTGTTAGAGTTTTTCAAAGAGACACACAAAACATATAACATAATGAGATGTCGAGGACTGTGTAATCTCCTGAAAGCGATGATGATACAGTAGCTCAGGAGGTTAATGTTACATCAAACACCAAACCATTCAATTATTAAATGTGAAATCATTGTTTGTTTGACACTTTGTTCTACGAGTTATCAGATTTGCTTTGCTTTGCAACTCTGGTGATTGGGAACAAAATCAGATATTAGGGAAGGGTAAGAAGAGAGCTGGTTGAATCTATTCCCACAAACAGAGTACTTAGAAAAGCATTTGGAAGAACACAAAGGAAAACTCTGCTGGCCTACACTGTGTAAGGCTATTTGAGGAGGAGATGTGCATTATTACCCAGGACATTCTAATACAGAACTTATTGTTTGGTACGAATGCCTGATGAGACCTGAGCAAATGCTAACAATTATAATCCTGTATAGGATTCACTAGAGAACACAATAATATAGATCCTGCTGGATTAAAATAAAGCTTACATTATGGACAATGCACACAAATATTCTCTCTCTCTCTCTCTCTCACTCACACACACACACACACACACACACACACACACACACACACACACACACACATACACACACGCACACAAGCTCACATTCATTCTCTCTCCATTTCTCTCTCTCTGTCTCTTTCTGTCTTTGCCACTCTTCCTCACTTCTATTTCTCAATTGCCTGCTCTCTCTCATTCTCTCTCTCTCCAAGCAGTTAGTCTGTTCAGCAGTTGGCATTGTGCAAGCACAGACCTGTATTTGCCCCTGCACGTGTCAGAAGTAGGTGTTTGGCCATCTCTGGGGATGCTGAGGGTTGCTTCTGGTTGTCAGCACAGTGGCACACCTGTGAGGGTGTCGGAGGGTCTGTTGTGACACGGTCCAGGGTGAGTTGAGAAAGAGGAATGTCCCGCCCGGGTTGCCTCAGTTTGAAGGTTGTGGACCCTCTGAGGCATGCCACAGGATATGATGGCTGTGTGAGAGTGTGTGTGTGTGTGTGTGTGTGTGTGTCCTTGTCAGAGGCATCAGACAAAAAGGCTTTGGAGACAAAACACCACTCCTGAGAGTCACCTAAGTTAAGGGGTTAGGGGGTGAGGAGGCAGTGTAAAGACTGGGGGTGGGGGTGAGGGGTAAGTTAAAGGGTTAGGGGGTCTCTATTGGGTGGGGGTGAGGGGTAAGTAAAGGGGTTAAGGGGTGAGGGGTAAGATAAGGGGTTAGGGGGTCTCTATCATGAGGTAAAATCATCACCTGGGTTTTACTCTGTTCCCTCACATTTCTAGAGCCATTAAGAGGAGAAAGGAGGTGAGGTAATAGTAAAGAAGTGAAGAATCTCGTTCTCTCTCTCTCTCTCTCTCTGTGTGTGTGTGTGTGTGTGTTTTGTGGAGGGGGGGGGGGCTCACTCCATTCACACTCACTGCAGTTTTGGATTGTTTGGGAAATTCAGGCTGGGTTGTTTGTCAGTAGATGTTCTGGCGAAGTCGGCATTGTGGTGAAATTGGTTTCTGGGCTCTGAAGGAATCAGCTTGAGTGGCATGTCGGCTGCTGCTGTTTTTTTTTCTCTAACTATGGTGTACTTTTTTGTTGTTTTCAAGATACATATTTATTAAAGTGTGATGCCAGGTCTCAAGTACATAAATATTAAGAGGAGAGAACAGCTATAAATATGGATGACTTTCCCATGTCACACTAGAGGCTGGGCCATGAATTTTAAAAGGTTTGCTGTGAGCTTCACTCCCAAATCCTGCCGTAAACTTGCCCACGGCAGGACTCCATTTAACGGGGCCTGTTTGCACAGACTAAACAATATCCAGCAGGGGTGCCTCCTTTCCTCTTCTTCTCCCCCTGGCTCAACTAATGCTGTCACACTCCTTTCATTTTTTTCTTTACAGAACGCAGGATATTTTTTTTTCCTCCTGAAAGTGTCTATTTGAAGCAATCAGTGGTGATCAATTTAAAGCCATTCCTCTTTTTCAAGTAAAGAAAATGTTTCGAAAAAAGTATAAACACCCTCTTTTACAGCAACAGAACAATGAAAACAAGTTTCCTCTTTCCGGCAGAGACCTCAGTCTATGAATCTAAATAATGAATGGCGCTGGTGCTGGTGGTGGTGAGACACAGGTGGCTCACTGAAGGTCAGAGTTTATAGACTCCTACTGGCCAAATGACTCTAATGTGCCTGTCTGTCTTTCAGCAAGTATAAGGTTTCTAAATTAAGACCGCCAAGAGGAAAATATCTGTACAATGAGTACATTACTCTATACTTTCTCTCTCTCTAGCTCTCTCTCTCTCTCTCTCACTCACACACACACACAAACAGACACACACAAACACACACGGACACTCACACAAACATACACAAAGAGACACACACACGCACGCTCACACACAAACACACACCCTCTCTTCAGAGGGTAGAGAGGTAGAGGCCTGTGGTACAGTCAGTGACCTTTGGGCTATTCTCCGTAAGCAGTTTATCTTCTAAAGTCCAATTTTCTGTCAGTGTTGGTCAAAATGCCAGAGAGTGACTTGAATGACTTTGGCTGAATGGCTCCAGGCCAAGAGAAACAGACAAAGAGAGATAGACAATGAGAAAGAGAGAGAGAGAGAGAGGGATAGTGAGAGAAAGAGACATGATAGCCTAAATGTTATTGAATGAAAGGCACAAGGAAATATGTCAGTTTGTGTCAACTGGTAGCCACATGCAGGAATGTCATTGAGCCTGCAGGCTACAAGGTCATCTGTCTCTTAAATATGAATCTGTGGAGTGACTATAGGACTATAGGCCTGCTATACGAACATCAATCTCACCCCCAAAAGAGTGGAGATCTAGAAACACAATACAATCAAGCAAGACCACTGGCAGTAGGAGCCAGTTATATTCATTACACTGTCACTGCATATCAGTGCACATCTCAGCCAAGTCAAGCTAGCAAAGCAACATGATGTAAATGTGTCCTTGCAGGAGGAAAATAAAGCCAGTGGCTTTGCTACAGCAATTTCCCAAGGTTCTTCTTATCGCTGACTGTCCAGGTTTGGCCTTGTCTGGGCTTCAATCTGTCTGCTGCCGGCCTGTCTCCCCCTCTATCGCTCGCCTCAGAGGGAAATTGGGAAATCCTGCTGGACAGTAAGAGTGGCCCTCGCCCCCTCTCTCCCACTCCCTCTCTCCCACTTCCTCTCTCTCGCTCCCTCTCTCTTGTGTACTGCATTATCTGGCAAGAGTGACTGATAGCAATCTCTATCATTCCTTTGCTGTCGCACACACACTCTGATACATGAGTGCACAAACACACACACACACACACACACACACACACACACACACACACACACACACACACACACACACAGGCCTACAGGTGCAAGCACAGACACACACACACACACACACACACACAAATAGAAACAAACGTCTGTTCAAATACTACTATGTATTAACTATGCGTTAAAACTTAGCTAGTCCTCCTTGCAAATTCTTGGATTCCCAAAAATTCCCATTCCCATTTATAATATAGACAATTTCCATCTAAAGTGAGGTCTATTACATAATATGCAGTATAATACTCAGTCAATTTTGCATCAGTAGGAAGACTTCCACCCTTGTCAACATACTTAGTTGCAGAATGTCTCAATGACATATTATCCAAAAGGTCAAAAAGAGATCTGCACACTGTTTCAAAATGACTCTTGAATTTTTATAGAAATATACCAATGTTACGATCTCAGTCAGATCTTCAAAGCTCTGACTAAGACCGGAGTATTGTTTATTCTAATACGCTTTGATCTTAGTCAGATCTTCAAAGCTCTGACTTAGATCGAAATATTGTTTATTCTAATATGCTTTGATCTTTGGTCATCAAAACATTGTTTTTCTTTAGTATCCTTGTAACTTTGCAGTGTCATCAGTGTATTACGTTCTTCATCAATGCCATCGGTTTTTGATTTATTTAGTCTAGCCAGTATCTTGGATATCACTGGTTTCCTTCAACCAAATTCATAGCCAAGACCATCAGCTAAGTCACCACTATGTGTTTCTCACAGAACAGCCTTGAAAAGGGAAAAGAGAGGCGGAAGGGCACAGAATGGGACGGCTAATGCCATTGAATGTTCCCAGCAGCAGCGGGAGAGGTAAGCAAATGGACCTCTCAAAACCTACTTTGAGACAGAAAAAAATGAAAAGTAGACTGGATCATAATCGAGTCACAAAAGAGTGTCCTGCTGACAAAAAAGCACAAAGACAGACATGTTAATTTATGAAACCTACTTTTATATGAAAAGTGGTCTCTCAGACATACACCAAGATGTTGCAAGTATACTGGTAAAGGATGCTGAAAAGTATTACTTCTCGTAATGGATGTGCCTACTACAGACTTTGGCATCAGCATCAGAGACACCAGCAGAAGTGTTACAAAGTTGAAAGAGAAGAGGAAAGAAAGCATAGAGCACAATGATGAGAAAAAAAACTGCCACTATTATAAAGGCAAGAGAGAGAGATGAGAAATGCACAGCATTGCCTATAGTGCAGATAGACTCCAAAATTGCAGGATAGCAGCTGAGTACATATGCTCAATAAACAGTTTAGCTCACAAGAAATATATCCCCACTCACCCAGTATATGACAACACTAGCCACACCATATGATAACTAACACCACTACCATACACAGACTTTGAAAATAACCATTCTAACAAGCACTGTGGAAATAATAAAACATCTCAGGGTAAGATTTAATCATTTGCACAGGTATGGGTGACCATATGTGATCACAGCTAAGCTACTCTGTGTGCCACTGACAAGTAACTGTCAGGCTTTATTGAGTGAGTGAGTGATTACAGGAGGTGGTTATGAGGATATCCTTTAACCCTGTTACTCAGAGATCAGAGATGCTGGCGTGCTGAAATATACTAATATAGCATGTATTTCATCCATTATTAGTGTATGATTTGACTTGTTATCTGTACAGAAACTACCTTTGCTGTTTTACCATGCAAAGTCTTGTCTGTCAGAAGGATCTCAATCAATCAATTACACACACACACATACACCCCTCTGTCTTCCCCCCAACACTCACACACACACACATGCAGAAACAGACACAGATTCCATGTCGACAGAGGGCAGCAACTCTAGTGTTTTCCTTGTGCAGGAAACAGATCCCAATTTGAATTCCTGTCTCGCTTGACCACGTCACAAGGCAGCACACACAGACAGACTTGCGTTTGTTCCATTAAGTCCCCTTTGAGGGCAGATGGTACATTAATCTGTGCAGGACTGAAATCAGTAGTGCTGCCCCACTGAATATCAATGTCCATTCATTAAGCTCTTCAAAACCAAGGAAACTTCCATCAAAAGATCTCCATCCTCACTGTCTGACATTCATCCTTGAATGTTCCTGTATTTTGTATTTGTGAGTATTACAAAGGCTGTTGCTACTCTGTCTGTCATCTGCATTTTGTATCTCATCTCTTTGTTTTCTTTATAGATTTGTTTCATACCTCATGCAATGGCGCGTGTAAAAGGAATGCCAACCATGAAATGCAAATGTAAATAAAAACACAAACCAATCAACCAAACAAACAAACAAATAAAACAAAACAAGCAATTTGTTGGGACAGATGGCTGCGGTCAAAGCACAGCATTGCTGGTTGCGTATAGTAAACACTGCCCTACTTCTTCTCTGCCTGTAAGACTCACGACGCGCTCCACTCCTGCAGCCCTGTTTCCTTTTCCGCTCGGGCACAGATGCATCAAAACGAGACGCCTGACTCACTGCTCTGAAGCGCCTGAACACGCCGACTGCTTCCAACCAATGGCGTCTGCTCACCTGCACTTAACCTACGAGGTCAGGCGCTCTGCTACTGCTGCCGCCGCTGATGTGGTGCCGCCACCATTGCTGTTGCTGTTACTGCTGCTGCCCGACACTTTGCATTTAAATGGCCACTCGAGTAAAGCACTTGGGAGGGTCTGTACAGACGATGTTGATGATGGGGCCGATGAGCTCACTGCATGACCAGTGTACCACAACGCAGACAGAGAGAGAGAGAGAGAGAGAGGGAGGGAGAGAGAGAGGGAGGGAGGGTGTGACATACAGGGAGAAAGTTTGTCCCCTGAAGTGAGTGCACTAGAGTTAGCGACGCCTGTGTGAAGTCTGTGTGTATATGTGTATGTGTGTTTTCCCCTTTAGGTGTGCGTGTGATGTGTGTTGACAGCCATTCTTGTGGGGCCTGCATTTGTCCTATCTGTTTCCCTTTCCCTGGCTAGAGGGAAGTCAAAAAGTAGAAAAAAAGAAAAAAAAAAACACACAAATGGAAAGACAGCATTTAGTGCCAGTGGCATTTGCCATCCAATTCCAACAACCACTTGACCAGGCTTTTTAGTACACTGCCACAAAGCTAGGCAGAGAGGGCAACTCATTTTGAACACTACTACACTGACAAAAATGCGATTAAGGAACCTGAAGCGGGCGGATAAGACTTCTGTTTTTTTTTTTGTTTTTTTTGGTGTGGGTTTTTCTGCCATACAATTTTTTTTTATCTTTGCTATTTAGTGCTTGTGAATAAAGCGTGACAAACTGCTGCTTTTAGATGTGTTCTTGTGTGTGTGTGCGAGTGGCGTTGAGGTGAAGTCGCCAGGACGTGGGTGTCGGGACTAGAGACAGGCTAAATTTAAATGGCTAAATGCTTTGGAAGTGGAGGAGTCTCCTCCAGCAGCCTGAGAGCCCCTGGCCATTTTTCCCCTCTGTTTAACATTGCCCCTGTACCGCGGCTTTGCTTACTTCTCTTTAAAGGATTCTGTCTGGCTGATGCAATAAGAGCTGTGAAGGTAGGCCATGTTGAATTCAAATTCAGCTTGGCAGAATAGAGTGCTACTGAAATGCATTTTGTCTTATGTGCTCTATGCAAATGCTATAGCAAATCATTATGTATAAATAAATTTGGATATATTAGTGTATAAGCAGTACTAAAAGCATGTTTGCTGTTCTAACTTAGTTATTAACATACTTAATGCCTCATAGACACAGTAGTTACAGAAAAACTCAAGAGCCGTAGCATCCTGGACGGGGAAACATTATTGATGCATACAGTGGGTCTCAAAGAGCTGCCTCCATCAAGCCCACAACCACCCATGCGTGATGTGCACCAGCTAATGACAAACAAACAAACAAAAATATTCCCATGACAATAAAACACCACACCTCATGAAATTTTCTGGGCTTGTAAATCCACCTGCCTTTTAATGAACACTAACTTTTGGTCGTGGGTAAGAATGTCCATGTATGTACCAGGAACCATTTGGCTCTGTGCCACCATTTACGGCCATTAGAGGAAAATCAAACACACACACAGACACACAACGTTATACGAATTCAGACTGTGAACATGTTCAAAATATATGTAATATATATACATATACATATATATAATATATGTATATGTATATGAGTCGGGATGGAGATTCATATTGTTTAGACGGCATATGCTGCAATGTGCAGTAGTCGTATTATATACCAATTAGCCATACAGCTAAGTTATTAACTGAGTTAAGTTTATTCCATTTATGGCTACATAGAGATATGCTTGTTCTGAAACCCTAAAGAGGAGTTGACAAAGAATAAAAGCTTAAGAAGAAAGTGAACACTTAGCATTAGCTGAGAAAAGCTTTTGCAATGAAAAATAAATAAATAAATAAATAAAAGATTCATTCATTCGGTCGATTCCGAAATCCTTAGCCTAAACTGACTGGAAATTCTCTGATGTTTAACAGACAACATTGACCCATTACTTTCAAAGCAGTGGTTCACCTCAGGGTCTGTTTGGACGGCGATTACTATTAAACTGCCAGAAAGGCCTGCAAAAGCAATGGAGAATGTATAAAGCTTTTCCACTCACTGATCAATACAGAGAAATAGTCTTTTCCTTTGCTTCTGACCTAAAGCTACTATGTCTCAACCACTTAGAAACTCCATGCTCCTGGCCTTCTCTCCATAGCACACTTAGACCAGGGCCAGTTTTAGCCTTGGTCAGTCCTGATTAGCATGGGCTTTTAAATTAACAAGCAAGGTCTCCATTAATCATGCAATGACTTAGGTCTGCTTCCCACTTTTTACTACCTGCAAAATGAACTGCTACAAAATAATCTATATTGCTATGTAGTGTTCCACAGTGACAGCTGCAAAATATAGCACACTGTCTGTCCTCCTAAAGCAATATACACCAACACACACCTACGTCTTCTAAGGTACAGCAACATTGGCCTTGACTGTTGAAGTGTAAAATACATGTTTTTCCCTGTCAGTCATGGTTCAACGTTGCCTGGTGGGCCAGACTCTTTTGCTTCACTTTGTGTAAAGAGTCTGGCTACTCTCGAAAGGCATACATTTATGGTTCAAAGGGGACACAGAATGGATGAATGGACTATTTTACCTTGTTCTCTGATGTTAAAATAGAATATATTCAACTTTGATTGATCAAAAATAAGCTCAAGTGCAATTGTGCAAGCCCGTTGGGAAAAAGTTGGGCAAAGTAAATGGAACCTCCCGCAGAATTCTGGAGAACCGTATAATAAAACACTATATTTGAAATTGCATTGGGTTTTGAAATGGTCCTTTTGGCTAAATGGCACCCTCTTTGGCAACCACAACTGAACTACAATTGCTTTGTGATATTTGACATCACATGTAGGTTTTGTTATAATTCACCCATGTTTTAGTTGCCATTTCTAAGTTCAGGATTTCCATGTGAAGGAGCTTCATATACATGATAGCTTTTTGGCCATGCACAACCCCACTTAATTCATCAAAGACAAGGCAAAAATATATTTTTTTCATTCTATGTCTCCTTTAATGTTCATGTGATTTGAACATGACTGTACAGCACAAAAAATGAATGCGTGAATATAAAACTTGGACAACATTGGGTTTAATTTCCCCCTCCATAACACTGGTTGTTACTTGGCACCTGGTTTGGTAGTGAATCCGTTCCCACTGATCCATTGCCATCATTAGTGCTCCTCGGGAGGCTAAAGGCAATGGTAGGAGCTGCTTGGATCTAGCATTTTGATCTGAAGATCCCTTTGGGGTGTGCGTCTGTTCAACGGCGTGTCCCTTACTCCCTTGCTGCACATTATCTGCTGAAAGAATTGAACAGAGTTGTGTGGGAGACCATTTTCTTCTCTATCTCTCGAACGCTCTCTGTTCTCCCTCTCTCTCTATCACTCTTTTTTATTTTCTCTCTCACACTCTCTTCCACATCTTTCGTTACAGAACCGTGTAGGCAGGAGGAACCCAGAGGGTTTTCTATTTTATTTCCCATTATTTCCCTGTCAAACTCTTAGCACAGTGCACTTCAAACACCCTGACTCAACTGAGTCAACATACCTTCAAATAAATGAGAGGAGAAGCAAGAAGGAGATTATAAAGGATTCCTCTCCACAAATCTCAGTTTACATACAGCAGATGTAAACATAAAATACTGAGACTCTTGGTGAAGTATTACAGAGCACACTGATTATGAGGTGGCACCGTTGGGCTGGCAGAACAGGAACCATCCCTCCTTGCGTAAATGGCACAAGTAGAGACAGAGACCTAGAGTAGGCTACTCAAACACTCCGCTCCTATGAAGAAATTTCTTCTATATTTGATAGTTTCGGCCCTTAATTATGATTGGTGAAACGCGATTGATGCTGTTGTAAAATCCTATGACTGCATTTTATACTAAATTTACATTTATGCGTTTAGCAGACGCTTTATCCAAAGCGACTAACATTTGTCTTGACATTGACACTTGCCTTGCCCAAGGGCACAACAGTGGCAATTCTGGGATCCTTGACCGCTACACCACCACTGCCCATTCTATATTACAGTTAAATGTTACAAAAGTAACATTTGCAGTGTTTGAGCATTACTTGGCAAGCATTCAGCTAGAACAGTGGTTGTCAAACTACCTACGTTTACATGTACTTCAGTCTCCCGAATAGGAAGTTTATCTCGGTTTTGATCACATTCGGGATGAAGTGTAAAAACAGAGAAATTGGATTATTAAAGTCCCTGTTTACATGGTAAATACTAATATTCTGGTTACTGATTATTGCATCCTTTGTGGTGTTTTAGGATTCTAAAGAGCGCCGCTTGATTGTCTTGGTGCTTATCTGCATTTAATTTTGCAATTTGCACTCTTGAATCTTTCAGAAATAGGGATTAGGTGTTTATATGCTACAGCAGGGGTGGCCACACTTTTCTGTTTTCGGGCAACATACTGAAAAGTGCTAATGCAAAATTAAAAGCACCAGTTTTTAACCAGTGTCAAGTGAAAGGGTGAGTGGGTTTTTGATCAGAAGACCCCTAGGCTGGCTAATGCTACAGATTAATGTAACAATGAGCCATATTACATTTTATTTTTTACTTGATGGCGGGCCACATGAAAGAGAGCAGAGGGCGGCAACTGGCCTCCGGCCCATAGCTTGGCCACCCTGGTGCTACAGTATCCCGGTTTCTTTTGGAGTAGCCTACTCCATCTAGCATATCCCCGTTTCTCAGAAACTGGGTTAAGGGTTTGTTCGGAATACTAAATTCGGGAAAAGGTGTTTACATGTGCAAACACAACCAGAATACTTAATATCCTGATCAATTTTGGGATTCTGAAGTGCGTGTAAACAGAGTCACTGGAGCAGGCCTACTAGTACCCCTGGGAGTACTTGGATCAATTCTAGGGGGTACGCAAAATAATTCTGGGAAAGAATTCTCAGCTCTCATCAGCATAAAGATAACATGGGAAAAGACACTTAGACACTTACACTTAGACCATCCCCAATACAATCCAATAACTACTACATTGTTGTGTACTCATGTACCACATACTATCAGTTCACATTTTGTGTAGCATTTTGTGTTTTTATGCAAAAATGTAGATTGCTATAGCAAGCAGCCCTTGATGCAGGGGGTAGCTTACTCTGTACTCGGGGTGCTTGGTAGTGTCACAGGGGCTCCGCGACAGTTATATGTTTGGGAATCACTGAGCTAGAGGAAATGCTGTAGGTAGAGTTCTTTGTAAACGACCGTAAGATTGAATAGTCATGACCTGCTTTATACATACAGTACATGTGCATAGGTTAATGATGTAAAGCTGTGGTGAGACATACTACAAGCGGCTCGTAAACACGGAAAACTTTTTGCTGTATGCAGTAAATATCTCAAGTCCCACTATTCTCTGAGAGAGGGGGGCAACACTTTTATGTTCAGTGTTGCATACCCCACCTTAAATGCTGCCAATTCATTTTACAGTATAATGTGGTGTAGCAGCATTGGTTTACAGTTGAAACTCTTTTAAACTCTAAACTAGCAAAGCATCGCTGTCTGGTGAAAACCCTGTTTGTCCAAAATAATGTTGTGAAACATGTATTTTCTAAATCAATGAAAATCAATGAACATCATATTGTCATGTTGTTAACTAACATGATGACTGAATAATAGCATTGTTTTCCGTAAAAAAAAGAACAAAGATGGACTCTAGGGGTTCTCCCCACCAGTGACACAAGTTAAAGGATGCCAGTGGGTTCACATTTAAACATTTTTATTTACATGAAGCAATTTATGTAACATTCCACTGGAAAGCAGCGAGAGAACAGCAAAATAAATAATTCAAGTGTGTGTCTGCATCTTTTCACAGCCAGTCCAACAAATAACTACATTATTATTAGTTGACAAACATTCTAGCTGCCCCTGTGCACTGAATGCATTGCAATAATAATAGCTGACTGTTAGTTTTGTATAATTTATGTCATATTCACTCTGATTCTCTTTCTTAGTTGGTGTCTCTAAAAGCGGAGGCACACTTCTTGTGACGTGACCTAAATTTAATTGAATTCTCTCTCTTTTTTTTTTTTAAGCAGCACTTGTGTTGCTCCAAGCCCAGGTTCTGACACTTTGTTTAAATGTGTTCTCTCCAATTTATCCAGCCGGTCCACAGGACTGCTGTGCATGTGTGGTCTCAGGGCAAATCTTACTTTCTTTCTTCTTCTCTTCTTTTCGCTTCTTTTTCATCATCGTCCTCCATGTTTTTTTTCCTCCAGAAACAACAATCTCAACTGCTGCTTTTGCATAGCCAAAAAAGGAAAGAAAAAAAAATGTCTGTCTTTGCCAGATACACCTCTGTAAACGTGTAGCACCGTTAAATCATCAGCGATAGAGGCGATTGAGATTAAAGGCTCTCTTCCCCTCTCTTTTCGTCCTCTCTCCTCAGTGAGTGTGGAGAGATGTGATGTTTGTGAAGAGGGCAAGGCCACACTTATCATTTAAATACACTCGCCCACGTTGCAGCCCACATGGCTGCTACTTCACCCGGCCTTAATGGTCATATGATGTGTTTCAGGCTGCTGGAAAGCATCTCAGAAAATTGTTGTGAAGTCAGAATATGTTACAGACAGAACTGGTGAGGCCCCACATTATCATTAATTTGGCCCATTCTATGTTTTCTCATTCCTTAACCTTGATTCAGTATGCTGACTGGGTGACATATTATCATGGCAATATCATCATCATATTGTTGGCATTTACAGTAGGCCTACATGTCAAACACAAAGCAATCGCTGTAATGTGGAATGGTTATTTTTTTGTCCTTCTGTCTACTTTCTCCTGACTGTATCAGATTCATAAAAGATATCTGTGGATCACAAGTGGTCTAAGTTATTTTCTCTTCTCAAAGATATCTGTGGATCATTAGTGGTCTTAAATAGTTATTATTATTATCTAATTCTGATGCACATGCAAGTGACATGTCCCCATCAATATCCAATAAATCGCTAGATCATCCCCACCAATGATGTAGATCTGGGTGACCAAAGGGTTAAATCATTAAAATGTTCTACTCACTTTAAACACAAAAGCGAATACAATCAGTTTTATCTTTTCCTGCTAACATCTACCTGGCTTGTCAGATGCTTCAGAAACCTCCATCAACTCTGTGTGCCAAGATAGCAGCAGCTGCTCTGTGCAAGAAAATAGCCGCACCTTGTTTGCAGGCAAAATGTTTCCCAAGCGAACAACCAGTAGCCTGCTCCTAAATTCAGCTTAAAGCATAGCATGTCAGCATGTTTTGGCCGCTTTGGAGATGATATACCAGCAAAAGAGCCAGGGCAGCTTTTAACCACCCACTTAGTATGCAGGTATAGCAGTCTGCTGAAATGACAGCTGATGTTTTAGCAGCAAGCTAACTTTGATATAGGTAAATTAGTCTTTTTTAGTTTTTTTCTAATTAGTCTTTTGTGTTTCTCCTTTTTTCTGGCTCATGTTAGGTATATTTGTTTAATATGGTTTAGTATAATACTAATTGAATAAAAAAGAACCTGAAGTTGGACCAGAAAAAGCTTAGCAAAATAACACAAAAGGGATTAGTATTATACTATCCATCGTCATTGCTCACCACAGCATCATTGCGACCACAGCATCTGGTCTGTGTGAGAGTGCAGAGTTAGAGTGCTGTGTTGTCCATGTGTTCATGAAGTGCATGTCATAATTAATTAAATAGTAGCTAAATATGGACATGTTTGTAGCTTGTACAAACTAACATGTATTATATGTATTGTATGTATTGTAATTGTCAGGTCTGCATCGGACCTGGTCACGGCCACGCCCCCTCACTCAACGTCACAGACTCACAGCTCGTCTCCTCATTTGCATTCACCTCCTCGTGCACGATCACCTTCACCTGAGTTCTAATTGGTGTCACCTGGTCTCCACCCTATTTAAGCCTCCCTCCTGCTTCACATGGTGTCTGGCCTCGTCGATGTTCCCTCGGACTCCTTACGTGTTGATTGTACTTCCTTCGTTTCCCGCGATCTCCCGTGTCTCCTGCCCCGCGAGCCTAGACTCCCGTATCGGTATTGTTACTCTCTGTGTGTCCTAGTTGCCTGTTATTGTACGTTAGTGTTCTCCTCCTTATTCTCCCGTGTGTGTGTTTGCTTTAGTAATCTCCGTTATAGTAACGGACGTGGCCTTGGTTATTTCCCCCGTTATTCTATCTTCTGTGTGTTAACCTTTATTCCTATATTATATACCTATATTAGGGGTGGTGGTAGCGTAGTGGTTAAGGAACCTGGCTAGCGTATAAGTAGCCTGAAAAGTTGTGGTTTCGAATCCCGGCTGCCACCATTGTGCCCTTGAGCAAGGCACTTAACCCTAAGTTGCTCTAGGGGAGACTGGCCCTGAACAATTGATAGTTGATGAGTTGTAAGTCGCTTTGGATAAAAGCGTCTGCTAAATGCATAAATGTAAATGTATTCCCTCCGTTACAGTAACGGACGTGGCTTTTGTTATCCCCTGTTTTGTTTACTTGAATAAACTTGCGTGCTTGAATTTCTGCCTCCGCCTGTCTGTGCCTGACAGTAATACTAACATGTATTAACACTGCATGGAGATCTTTGTTGATTTGATTGTCCAAAATAAGACTGAATTATAAGTCAGTAAGTTGTAAAGACATAATTGTTATATGAAACATCATATAACAGTATCATATTTATCAAATTAAGGTATAGTAAATTACACTTAATCTTGCTAATCTAATTAAGGTGGCAATTCAAGTATCAGATACAGTCTTTACAGTCTATTAAACGGATCAGGCTCTGTATCATGTATATAGTAAGAAAAAAATGTAAACTTTTTTTGATAGTGCTGTTTGTTCTGTGTAAGGGATTGCCCTTACGGCATGGACTACTGGGCAAATCCACTTGTTAATAATTTCATACAGCTTTGAATAACTTATGATTCAGTATCACAAAACATCACCCAGACCATCATAAATTTATACTGCTGGGATGTCTGGCTCTATGTGAATACCTCTGTTGTTTGTGCCATTTACTGCATTTCTGGTTGTGTTCCCATCATCCTGTGAAGAAATCAAATGCTGGCTATTTTCATGTGAAAGTTTTTGCTGACGTGCTCTTTAGTGATTGTGATTTAATGCAAAAATAATGAATCCATATACAGCTAAACTTTTGGGAAATAAGCTTGGGATGTCAACTTTGTCCACAATGTGCAGGGAAATCGTTCCTAATCTCGTGGTTGTACTTTTTTTACCTCCCCACTTCCTAATAGAAAATCCAGAGAAAGTGCCAGAGGATTGCCAATGTGCTAACTACCACAAAAGCCAGGGCCCACATTTGTGTCCCCAAACTAAGCCTCAGCCCCAGGAGCCCCCTCTCTGTTATCCAGTGACCTAAAATTTGTTTTTTTGATACTGTACTTGTTAAAATAGGCCTTCTGTTATCAGCCAAAGTCATAATGTTCCCTAAACATTTAAAAACTTCAGTTTATGTTGCAGTACAATAACTGTATTCTTTGTTTTCTAATTAAAGATCATCAAATTTCATTGACCTGAACCACTGAATATGTCTAGAACAGGACAACAATTATGGTATAATCCTCAGACAGACATACATACAGACAGACAGACAGACAGACAGATAGATAAATAGATAGACAGATAGATAGACACGTTATCTACCCATAGGAAATTCAGGTATCCTCTACCATCCAAAACATCACATACACATACACACTACATACTTCTGTGCCATTTAGAGTGATAAGTTTGTGTGTGGAAATGTAGAAGGATGTTATGGTAACCATTAGGGATGGAAATTGGGAAGTGTGAACTGGGAATCGAGGATTGAATGCTTCAAGTCACTAATACCATATCCCTCTGACATTATCAATTCCTCTTATCAATGCTGACGTGTTTACCAGGCCATTGTCAATGGTAGGCTGCGGGCAAAATAGGGTCAGAGTGCACCGACTCCCAAACCTCTCAACAAAACCAACTCTTTTTGCATGCTCTGGCCATGCTGAATGTAAATTTGAATGTTAACAGTGAACATTTTGGGAGGCACTACCTGTTTCAGTAATGCCTATTGAAAACAATTGTTTTCTTTCCATCAAAGCCTATTGAGTTATCGCCTATTGGGATATCGCCTTTGGTGATACCTGATAACCTTTGGTGATACCTGTTAGAGAGGATTCTGCTGAATCCTCTCTAACTAAGCCTGTCACAGGCATGAGCGTGCATGCACTGGTCTCAGCCCTCAGGCTATATAATGCAGGCCAAACATGCATGCTTCCTTCTTCCTCTTTTACCTTTCTTTGTACGAATGTCCTTCAAGTGCCTCGCCGACCAGGAGGATGAGGCTGCTGCCAATGGGTCTTTGAGATACAAAATCGAAATGGATAACACAGCTGTACATGATTTTCCTCATTCTAATAAGCTGCTATTACCACCTTAGTGGTATGGTATATATATATATATATATATATATATATATATATATTATATTATTGGCCTATGTGGTGATACTGAAAACCTGTGTGGAATACCTTCTAAGCAGTAAGGAATTGCTAAGAGAATTGATAAATAATTGTGATTAATCGTGATTAACTTTTTCTATTGTGATTAATAAGATTAATGTTTTAATCGATTGACAGCACTATGCAGAATATATAGAATAAGTGGCTGACTCAGCTGCGGAAGCCTGCTGAACACTGGAGCACTTCAAAGTCTTAGCAGGAAGTCACGTTGAGGGGATCACGCAGTCAGAGGATGCTAGAAGATGAGCGAGGAAGATGGCGAGCATGCACCTGCATTTTATAGCCTGAGGGTTGAGACCATGTGTTGTCATGCCTGGGACGACAAGCTTAGTTAGAGAGGACTCAGCAGAATGGTATCACCAAAGGCAATAGCCCAATAGGCAATAACCCAATAGGCTTTGACGAAAAGAGAACAATGGTTTTCAGTGGGCTTGCCTGTAAAAGGTAAAATTTTCACTGTTAACATTCAAATTCACATTGAGCATGTCCAGAACATGCAAAAAAGTTGGTTTCTTTAAGAGGTGGGGGATGCACTCTGACCCTGTTTGGCTCAGTATATTGACAGCAGAAAGTCTGTATTATGCGAAAGCTTCCTAAATATGCTCGCAGTTTGAACTGCATGCGAATCTGTGAGTGATTTCATGACATTGTTAAACACCAGTGGTTTGGGAAATGCATTGGCACATTTTATTGGTTTCCGATGCTTTTGGGAAACCCTTCCTCAAAACTATTCAAGATGTTTAGGACAGGAAAACATCATAGTCTGTCCCCAGGTGGGTGAATTGTGTGACATTGTGGCCTTAATCTGACTGAGCTATGGCCTGGTTATGGCAATGGTACACCCTCAACTGCTATCTGTGAGAATTAGTGAAGAGGTGGCTCCGTCCAGCTTGCCTCTGCCTTGATGACTAAGCATTAATCTTCACAGCAGCCCGCTAAGCCCCGGGATGCTCCTTTGCGGCCTCTGTTGTTGCAACAATCCTCTTACGCGCTCAGCATTCCGCTCCATGCGCCCTGGGAAGCTCGCTGGCACGACGGGGAGAAAATTGGCCTGGTAGGGCGCTAGTGAGAGCCCATAGAGATGTCTGCTGACCCAGGCCGGAGGACTTTAGATCTGCTTAACTTTAAAACTCCACACAGCAGTACACTCTCTTAAACACACAAACACACACACACACACATTCTTCATAAGTTTACATACACAGATAGACATACACGTATACATCTCAGCACATGCACACCATGCTCACAAAGGCAGGACACACTCACACACACACTCTTGTCAGTGGTTCTAAAGTGGGCACAGTTAAACTCCACTTTTTCATTTCTCTGCAATTTCATTTCTCCAGCTAAAGACAGTTGTTTTGGTTCTCCCCCATACCCACAGCGCCCAATGACAACCTCTGAACCAGTCATACTATTAACAACTGCATTCTGGGAAAAGCGCCCCAAATCACTTTCAGTATTTCTCAATCACTGGTTTCTGGGCATCCAGCTTCGGGGCATCACGCTTGGGTAGCAAACGCACTTGGGCATTCATCCAGCAGTTACCTCTGTGGGTGCTAAAACACTGGGCGGAGGTGTCCAAAAACCCACAGACCAGCTGTGTTCTTTTGGCAGCGACCGTCATACACAAATCACCTAGACCGCAGGTCAAGGAATCACCTCTGATGAGTCTAACCAGGGTGAGGAGTCGCGGGGAGGCGGCAACTTTGGAGTCTGAGTCCGTGCCCACAGTGGCAAGGGTTGGACACAGATCATCTCACATCTATGGGAACACATTAGCGTTCAATTGAGGCATGCCTTGGCAAGCAAACACTAATATGAAACCAAACAAGGCTGTTGACATATATATAAATATATGTCATATAAGTCATAAATATTTTGGAGAGCAATTATTTGTATTAGTATCTTCCATCCTGTCCTCCTAGATTTGTATAATTCTGGAGCAAATCACAGACATGCACACACACAGACACAGATATTAAAATGCTGTTGTGCAATTATTTATATTGAATTACAGCTTCCTGCAGTGGTACTCTATTCAAATA
The DNA here is from genome assembly GCA_015244755.2 of Tenualosa ilisha. Taxonomy (NCBI): domain Eukaryota; kingdom Metazoa; phylum Chordata; class Actinopteri; order Clupeiformes; family Clupeidae; genus Tenualosa; species Tenualosa ilisha. The sequence continues at coordinate 934,039 of PYXC01000452.1, read as the reverse complement.
CATACACAACACTTACAGTGCATGCATACAGTCTTTCAGGCTAATAGTGTTTTTGGTGGTCTGTCTTAATTTTAGTTTTAGTCTAGTCTTTGAATAGAATAATTTATTCATCTTCTTAATCTATTCATATCTTTCTGCACAGAGAGGAATGGGGGTGCAGTCAACACAGGGCTGCATGATGTTTCTCTCTATTGCTTTTCTTGGTCCTGAGATGACATTTCTTGCATCTGCCCTGGTTATATGACACACAAGGGTCTGAGAACAACTTCTGATATGGAAAAGAAATTATTTATTTTTGAGTGGGGAGGAATGGTAGCCAGACTAGCACTGCCTAGTGCTTCCGCTCAATTTCTTTTAGCTAGACCACTGCTTCAGGGAGCCAGGTGTAAGTTTCGGTTTGCACCGAATCTGTTACTCTGTTACCATAACAACAAATAAATAATAACAGTTTTAGTGAGTGACATTTTTAGCATAGTTTTTATTTTGTAAACCACATTTAGTCTTGTTTTTATTCATCAACAATATTACATTATATATTTCATTATAGCTATCATCACAAGACCAGTATTTACGTTACATCAAGTCTCTTTCTGTCAGGTTCGTTGACGACGCTATTTAGTCATAATTTTCATTGACAAATGCAACACTTCAGGCTAACACTATATTTCTATAAAGTACAGCTACATACATTAAACTACACATTAGACAGAACCAGAATAGTGAGACTATATTTATGCAGTCAGTATCCAAAGGAATCGCTGTATCCAGGCACAGAGCCTCAAAGCTAAGTTGTTAGTTGTTTGGCTCCCAGAGTTGTTTGACTTCAAACGTATAATTTGCATTCACTTGATTGTAATGAGGAGTGGGGAAATAATGGCAAATCTGGCACACACAAAGCCACCTGTCCAGGAGAAACACATAGAGAAAAGAGGGCCAGGCAGAGCAGGTAAGCAAATAGGTGATAGATCTGTGTAGGTGCCGGTACTGAGCAGGTGTTTAATGCAACTTAATTAAGCCCTGTGAATTGCATAATTGACAGAGAGAGGGAGAGAGGGAGGATGAGTGCAAGAAAAAGAGATGAGAGAGAGAGAGAGAGAGAGAGAAAAGAGAGAGCTCTAAGCTCTCTCATACAGACTGGTGTCACTTAAAAGGGAAGCTAATGAATGTTAAGCTGCAGTTGGCCCCTCTCATAGCACACCATTGCATGCCACTCTACCCCCGCTGAGGGCCCATTTAATGACACAGCATTGGGTGCTTCAAATGAGGAGTGAATGCATGAATACATAAAAATGTTTTGACACTGTGCGTGTGCATGTGTGTAAGCGCTCTCTTGTGTGTGTGTGTGTGTGTGTGTTTGTGTGTGTGTGTGTGTGTGTGTAAGCACTCTCATGTGTGTGTGTGTGTGTGTGTGTGTGATTGTTTGTTAGTGTGTGCTTTGTTGTTTTGCTTGTAGTGCTTGCCATTACAGTTCACCAGCCACTCATTGAATTTAAAATAGCACATGAGCCAGAAAGGTGCATCTCTCAAAGGCCAGCTCAGACCAAATGCTGTGCCTGTAGAGGCATGTCAGTAGTTTTTACCATGAACATGATGTGGAGGTGATAGACTCAAGCATGTCATCTATGTACAATGTCGTACTAATCTACCGTGTTATCCATGACAATATCTGTCTTTAAATAACCTACAATCAAAGTACACATTTTTATTTATGTCCAGCAAAAGCTTATCAAGTCAGTGAATACAAAGGGAGGTGTGATAACCTGGCGAGAGGGTGTGACATTCACGTGCTTATCCATTTCTTCCATTTCCAACTATTCTATTTAGGAAATGTTTCACACTTTTGACCTTTTGACCTTCTTTTAACATGATGACTGCAATCATGCCCACCTCCTGTCATTATAGGTCATCTCAAAATCTAGATGTTTGACTCAGATATGTAGTTCATTTTCTGAAAACACTGTTGGTTAACCTCTGTCTTGCTCTTGCTGGTCATGCCATCTTTCTATAAATTTCTATGAATGGAATCCAGCACTGGTATTGCAGGCCCAGAACAAAATGGAATCTGTTCCATCCCAGACTCAAGTAAAGAGGAGTCGTTTCTCTGGGAAGAGTGGTCATAGCCACCTATAGCTTGTTGGGTGCGTAGCCTGAACTCTGTTGTCTGTGGAGCTGGTGAGATCTTGTAATAGAGACTAGCCTTATGAACATGTTGGGGCAAAGAAAGGTCTCCCGGTTAGAAAACAACACTATACACATTGTTTGGAGCCCCAGTGTGTAGACTTCCTGTCACATCCACCTGCAGAAACTCTGCATAGACATTGCTAGTCATGCAGTCAAAATGGAAAAGCACTGTAATTACCTACTAGATTCATTCTGGAGGGTTGCAGGTTTGAGCCCCAGCTCCGCCTTACCCCATCGAAGTGTCCTTAAGGAAGACAACAAACCCCAAACTGCTCCTGCTGAGTGGGTTGCCACCTTGTGTGACAGTCTTAGCCACCAAGATGTGAATGTTAGTGTGAAAGGCTGAATGAGTGCTCAAAGGAGTGGTAAAGCACTACATAAATGAAGACCATTTACCATTTTATTTGACAACAGGTTTAACACGTAGTTTCTGTTTATTTTTTTAACACTGTCTTCTCTCTCCATCTCTTAGTCATTCTAACTTCAATAGACAAATAAACAAAAAAAAATGAGCTAATTCAACCTGTGCTGCCAAAATCCTGCTGTGTGGCAGAGTGTGTTAAATCATTTAGTAAAATGGATTATCTCTCGTTTGGAAGCAAGATGTTTGGAGGGGAGCCATTAAATGTTCTGAGTTGAAATTGGCGGCCATGAATGTAGCGTAATGGATCTGGGACTAAAGAAACCTATCTGCCAAAGAGAGAGACAGAGGGAGAGATGGAAAACACTTTATTTGTTGGTTTGGTTTTTTTGTTTGTTTGTTTGTTGATTTTTGGAAAAGGCTCATTGTTTCTCCTAGATGCCAGTCTTTGGACTTGGATTGCACACACAGCTGGAGAAAGAGAGGCACTTTGGAGAAACAAGGACAAATAACTCCTCAGACACAACTTTCAGTGTCCTTGAGAGGAGAACAGTCTTGGCTCTGTGATAACACAGGGCTCTGCCTGAGTGGCTGATCTGCTGTTCGATGTTCCTTCTAGATCTTTCAAAGATCAAACCACTTTTATCTCTCGCTGTGGTGCCCCCTTGATATCATTCTCATTGGAGGTTTCTGGTCAATTCTCTTGGCAGCTGATGGAACTGAGGGTCTTTTATAGGCTGACTTGAAGCCAAAGTGCATCTCTCAGACCTTTCAGGACAGACAGTGCACGGCCATGTGAGCTACAGTATCGTGGCCATCATCTCTGCACAATTAAACCAGTGCTGTTTGTTACGTGCTGTTAGCTTTGGGGTGATGATTGCTGCCATGATTCTGCCCCCTGTCACTTCCCCTGCCATCTCACTGAGAGGTTACAGAACAACATGGAAATTTACTGCTTCTAATATGGAGGTCTTAATCCCATACATCTCCCTGCGGGGGAGAGGGGAGCTGTTTACTGTTATGGAGGCATACCATCTCGTTCTTTCTCTCTCCCTTTTTAATCTTTCTGTCATTTTAGGACAAAGAATATGCAAAAGCTTCAAAATGAAGGCAGCTCTCTGATTCTGTGTGTGTTTCAATAGCAGCGAGGCTCAGTAGAGTTTGGGTAACCTAGTAACAGCAAGCGGAATGCCTGCATAGGAGCATTTATGTAACTGATGAACAATTGTTCATCAAAGTGACTGAAAGAGGTTTTATTTTCCATCTGGAATGTCACTGGCATTCACTGACAAAGCCACACATCACCACATCATCTTCAATTATGGCGATTACATCCCATCTTTTAGTCCATAACCATTTTGAGGTCTCATATAAGTAGCTTGGTATTATGAGACACAAGTGTTCCGCAAAGGGGGGAGATTTTTTAATATTTGACCAGATTTTGATAGAGCTTTTCCCTGTTCCTTTCTCTGTTTCTCTGTTTTATTTTTCATCAGTTCTAACATGTTGATGCTAAGTAGGCTAATGCGGTTCAGAATGGGGTTTAGCATTTTAGCATTTGTGAAAAAACAGTCAGATATGATCTGCATATCAACAGTAGACACAGGACACTCATTATCATTACCTGCTCTTGAGAGAAAGAGTGTGTGTGAGAGAGAGAGAAGACAGGATGGAGAAAATGGGATGGAGAGACACACACAAAGAAAGGGGGGGGGGGTGAAAATATATGAAAGATAAGAAATGCAGTATAAAAGAGAGGGGGAAAGAAAGACAGTGATGCCAGGATGACAAGAGAGGTGGAAGGAGAAAAAGAAAGAGTAAGAGACAGGAAGAAAGAAAATGAGAAAAAGAAATTGCCCATGACAAGTCAAAGGTGTCGTTCTCTAATGAGGCAAATCACTCTGTGAGAAGCTTCTCTGCCTTGTCCTTCCCTTCCCTCTTCTCCTTCCCAGCTTCATGGGTCTCAGTACAGGGAGGGCCCCATGCTGGTCACTTCGTTAGCCCACGGTATGAACCGTCCTCTGGGGAGACAATACCGCCAGCTGTCACCTTCTCCTCTAGAGGTTCCTGGGCAGCCATTGCACCCCGTCTCTGATCTGCCTCTTTGCCTGGGAGCTGGAAAAGAGGGCTCCTAATTAAACAGGCGTTTTTGCCGTCAAAAACATTTTTTTTTAAGCACTGCATCTCACACAAACACTCTTGTAGTCTGGCGTACAGCGGTGCCATGTGTTCCCGCGGCGATAAGCCATGGAGAAAGGGGGTCTGTCCTTTTGTCTTGTAAATCACGTACGAGTCGTTCAAAGCCGATGTCTCCCTCGCTCTCTTTGCCTACTTCCCCTCCCTGGACAACAGTGAAAGAGAGTCAGGAGCGCCAAAATTGAAGTGTGCTTCAAAATACAATATTGAGCGGGTTCAAATGTTTGGCAGAGAGGACAACTCGACAGGGTTGCTTCGCAGTGAAAAGGGGATTTGGAAGCAGCCCTGCGGGTGATTTTTCTCTTTCCATTTTCTTCCGCTGCTGTTCTTGGTGTTGTCTCATGTTGTACAGCGAATCTTTCATCATGATGAGTGCTATTTATAAATTAGTTAAACGGCATAAACGTGTTGCAAAACACCAGCATTTCCTCTGAAGCTTTGGAAAACGAATTTGAATGGCATTCAAATACTGAATTAATGGGCAGTTTACTGTACCAATGCAACCCCCTGTCCACTGACTTATTGTCAAACAATCACTGAGGACAAGAAAGTTTGTGTGTGTGTGTGTGTGTGTGTGTGTGTGTGTGTGTGTGTGTGTGTGTGTGTGTGTATGTTTGTGTGTTCAAAACCAATAAGGAACATATTCCTGTACTACCCTTGTATGTTGCACTGTAGATTACTGTAATGTTAACATAAATTAGTTTAGCATACTGTACTGCTGTACTGTACTTTTGCATAACCTTGCCTAGCATAGAGTCCAGAATGCTATGACTCATAAAACAAGTTGTCTGGATATGTGAATGCACAGACCCAATGGTGCTTTGGGGTCCACTGTGGCAGCAGGGACAGACTGAGCAGCAGCGAATGAGCCCTCATCCATCAGACTTCCCCAAATCAATCAGGCTCTCCCTCCAGACCTCCGAGGGCTGAAGGCAGGAACAGCTACCTAATGGGGGTCACTGCACAGGGAGGCTGCACCACTAAGACCTGCCTGTGTGGGTGAGTGTGTGTGCGTGTGGGCATGAGTGTAAGACATAAGGGAATGTGTGTGCGTGAAACAATGAGGGTTTGTGTGTGAGAAAATTGATGTGTGTGTGTCTGAAAGAGTATATAGTGTGAGAGTATATTAGTGTGGGTATATGTGTGTGTGTGACAGAGACCGAGAGAGTTCATGTGCATGAACCTGTGCAATGCATGTAGAGGAGAGTGCTGTGGGTCATTAAGTGAGCACAGCAGGCACAGTCAGACAGGTGTGTCGCCTGAGGTGAGGGCACGATGTTGCAATCATCAAGCACTATAGCAATATGCGTCACCACTCATGGCAAAGCTCTTCATGCACTCACTATGTCTCCAGGCCACAGAATCAGAGCCACATAGTCCTACTTCATACTGAATGTAGGCCACCCAGCGAAGTGTAGATAGCCAGGAATAGCTGTAGTAGTTGACATCTAAAAGTATCAGTTGACTAGTATTTAGCAATTAGCAGACACTTTTATCCAAAGCAACACAGACTCACACTCTAACCTGTCTCAACTAATTGTCAGTCGACATTTGTCAGTGACATTACTATCACGCCTGTGATAACACATAGTATATATGTTACAGTTACTTGTTATATACCTCTAAAATTAACAAATAGAATGCAGAATAAGTCTAATTAAATGTTCTGTCAGTGACTGCTGTTAGACATAGTGCACATTTACTTTGCAGAATGATATCACTTATGATATCACCCAGAGAAATTAAATACTGATTTCTGATTGGCTGGGAGGGTGTGTGTTAATTCTGTATAACACCCACCTATGAAGTAGATCTGGTGAAATAGTCTTATTCTCTAATCACTGCTCTTTTGAATGGTAAGTATAACAACCATAGTAAATGGCAACTGAACTTGTCAATAACAATGGAATTAGCTGTCATTACCTAAAACCACTGTTGAAAAGACAGTAGTACAGCAACTGAACAGGTTTCTTTATAGCTGATCTGCAGGCTTTTCTATGTTCTAATAGGTGGAGTTATTTGACTCCGCAAATAACCTTACATTAAACATAGAGTGGCTGTGCTTATCCATTGATCGTGTGTTGAGTACAGAGTGCATATGAACAGGGAAGTGTATGAAGTGGAGTCCACACTTATCCCTTCGCTGAACTGACACTGATCAAAATTGGATAAGGCATGGTATTTATCTGAATAGACTGACAGACACAATCCCCACAACATCTGGAGATCAGCTGGGGATACCAACAACAACAAGTACAAAAAAGCCCATACTAGAAATCTGATATGGGAGACAATATCAAGTTTGTGCTTTGTGTATTTTTTTTTATTATTATTATTTGTTTGAGTCCATCAGGACTGCCGTGTGCAGAGAAATCAATGCCTCAGATGGGCATCTGGGCCTGATAGCTCACTTGGCATAGAGGCTCCTCTCTCTGAGGTGGCTGCTAATCAGACAGCTAATTCTGCCCTGTGGGTGAGATTAGGGCTTTACTGCTCTTGTGTCCTTTCTCTGTGTAATCTGCCAACTTATTCCCAAGACGGGCAATTATAACCATCCGTTATCATGTGTGTGTGTGTGTGTGTGTGTGTGTGTGTGTGTGTGTTTGTGTGTGACTGCTGCCCTGGACGATTTATTTGTTTGTTTATGTATTTTAATGAGATTTGTCTGGGAAACAGATCACCAGTATGATCATTACAATGCTCTAATTATCCACAGATTTGGAATTAACACCAGCCTGATTTTCAAGTGTTTAGAGACATAACACATTCCTCTGAGATGGAAACAAACATCCTCTGGCCTGCTCAGAGACACCGTATATGTCCATAGAGTTTGCTTGAAAATGCATGTAATGTACTTATACCCAAGTGAAAAAAAGCATTTTACCCACATGCAGTAATTGTTTAAACAGTGTGCGCTTAAATTATGCACACAAAGTACACTAACACCTAACTAACTGTGGTCTTTAGGAACAACACACTTGTTACAAACACAGTTTAGTATGTGCTACTAGTACTGCTAGTCCATTACTACTAGTAATATACTACTACTTTGGAAGTATACTCCAAATGGAACTGACAACGAGAACACATGTAAGAAAATGGAAAGACTACATAGCAAAGAAGCATTTCTGTCGTAGATGGTGACACTAAATGACCTTTTGTCTGCTTTCCCCATCTTCATTGCCTGCTCCTGGGATAGTTTCCCCATTATTCTAACAAGAACAAACAGCTCTCAGCAGAGACCCTGCTGCTTCACATACAGACAGTCGACTTTGCCAAGAGTTTAATTGAATGTTTATGTAAAAGGCTGCGTCTCCTTTGATCAATGCAAGCAGGAGTCATCCCCTCTCATTTACTATGTTAATGGAGATTGGTTTTGTAAAGCCTCACATCCACAACACACTATAGCAGTTGGTCCCATTTCAATGCCTGTAAGAATTCAGCTTGCAAAATAGCAATGACTAATTTAGCTTGTGACATAGGACTGGCTTTAATTTATTTTCGAAAATGAATGCAAAAGAAAGCTCAAGTAAGATTACAGCTAAATTGTATTAGTGTCACACTAAATTAGTTTTTACACTAACGCACCAGACAAGTATAAAATAAATTAAACATTCAAGAGGCAACATCTAAAAATATTTTTTGTTTTCCTGTGCTTGTGACATGTGTAGCACATGTAACTATGTCAGTTTTTCTCAACAGGAAATTGGAAATATTTCTTCCTTAGCAGTCTGCATAAATGGATATTTGCTGGATATTTTAGTTTGGAAGTGATCCCCTTACTGAAATGGGCAGAGCAAGACTGGGGCTGTACATAATCAAAACATGCATTGTATTTGGATCACAGTAGAAAATAAGAATGCACCCTGAATAGCACTGGTAAAGTAGGCAGGCATTCATCACAAGTTTTCACTGCAGAGGACAGGCCAGGTCAATTGTCAATATTTATTGACTGAAAAATGTGACATGGTGCATGAATGTTTCTTTCACCGCTCAAGACACATTTATATACAACATGCTTATATACACCTGACATGCTTATATACACATATGTACATAGGAAACCATACGAAATTAAGCATTTATGTACGGTTTCATGATTTTTTCTATACCCTCACTTGTTCCACTTGTAACATGATACCCAAGTTTCTATATGGTCCACCTCAGTGTTTGGTTCCAGGTCACTAGACTGTGGTATTCTATTAACTGAATCATTAAACTACTCATTATGGCTAATACAACGGCTATGGCTAGTAAATACATACATACATACTGTACATACACGCATCACACATACACACATCCAGACAAGGGTGTAGTAAGCATTGGACATGGGGGACGGAGTCCCCCCACTACTTGGAACAGAGGTACCAATAAGTGCACATGAAAAGCAAACCTCACCAATAAGCCCTCTATTATCATAAACTAATGCTTATACATACAGACATACATAAATGCAAACATACATACATACACACATACATACATACATACATTCAGGTACATACATACATAAAAACACTGAGGGTTTCTAGTCAACTGCTCTCTACAGTAAACTGCATTGTTTTCTAAGGAAATCGGGGAGAATGAGTTGATTTAAATTGCTGTGAAATGGGACAAGTATGTATCAGAATGCCTGCTGTATTCCCATTTTTCTATATTTTTTAAATTTCACAGCTGTCACAGTTGGTATTTCCTCATAACCATGTACGTTAAGGTTTGACACTTACTTTTTTATCATTATTTTTCTTAAGTAATTGCCTTCTGTCTACATTTTCCTCCTTCCTTAGGAGACACCAAATGCATAGTTCCAGATACCTCCCTATATTCATTTTCTTTCACCCCCTCTCACTCTAACTTTTCTCTCTCTGTCTGGTTTTCTGTTCCCTCTGTTCTTCAAATCATTTAGTCCGTGTGCTGTTTGTTTTACTCCATCTCTACTTTCTCTATCATTGCTTTGTCTCTCCATCTCCTTCTTTCTCCTCCTGTGTTGCTACCCATCCACTGCAAACGCTCAGCCCAAATGAGATGACAGCCACTCAAAAGGACAGATGTTTTACGGACGCTCGCCTTGCACACCGTCACAGCTGGCTTTCATGGAGAGACCAGTGAGGCAGGACAGATTTCACGCAGATCTGCTAGCCCTGCTAGGCTTCTGTGTTTCGCTGCCCACTTAAAAATTGCATACTAGCAGTTTCATAACCTAATGTGTCACAGCATGAGGATATTTTGAAGATACCCCTGACAGAGCCAGACGGCACCCCAGAGAGCCAAAGCCAAAGCACCTTGGTTGAAAAATATGACACTCTCATGGTATTATTTGCAGCTTCCTGCCTTATTTCTATTCATACATGTTCATATTATACAGATATACACAAATATATGCATACAGTATACATACATAATCACAAACATACAGAACATGGACAACCAGCTGTACTGTAATTTCCTGATTATTAACTGAGAGTTTCATCTATGGGGTTATTACATGGGGGAAGAGTAAGCTATACGGGAATGCCGTATACTCTCTCTTTACATCATGATCTGATCCTAAAGTAATGCTTCATAAATGCCATTTAATATATGGTGTGGTAAATACATGGGTGTGGTTAATGCAAAGTTTTATTTTTCCAAGTTTGCATAAAACTGTTCTGTGGTTTTTACATGGTGCAACTTATAGTCAGGAAATTACCACATTGGCTCAAATTTAAGTCAACCTTTTTTCCTGTATACAAAAAGGGACGTTCTCTCATATTCGCGGACAAGTCAAAAACAGGGGGAAAAATAAAGAGGGTGCAAAAAGCTATTTTTGTGTTACAAACCGGAAGCATCTCATAGGATGCGATTTAGAGGTAAGAGGTTGTCTTGCACAAATTCAAAATGAGCTTTGAGTGGTGTGAGTTTACACGCACTTCAGTTTCCCTTGAGCCGGTGTTGAAAACATTCAGGATACGGTGTTTAAATGCATGTAAAGCCGGGACACTTCATATCTGACCATATGTGGGATACAGAAGTGCATACGCTCTGTTGTGCCGCAGTCATTGTCACTGTGTGACTGAATGAGTTTACCCAGTGTCCGCACAGACTTCAAGGAGAAACTGTGGTAACGCTTTAAAATAACATGTGTTGATAAGGTATTAATAAGCTATTAGCCATTAACAATGCATTACTAATAGTTAGATAACTGTTGTTATCCTTAAATAACATTAGTTAACTGTTAACATGCAGCTTATAAGTGTTACCAAGCAGCTTGTAAGTCACTTACAAACACACAGTAAATGCTTAACAAACCAGAATAATAACTAATACACCTTTCTTATCGATCTGTAGTATGTACAGATAGTATGTAGCCCCCTAATCCAAAGCAAGGACTATAGCCTATACTTCTCTTAGCCTATTGAAAGGCTACAAGCTTGCTAAGTGTGGTACACTTATATTTGGCACAGCTGTGAGTGATAATATTCTCCAATATCAGCCTACGTCTCCAGCATCTTAGAATGATATCAACTGAGCTAAGCTTCAGTCTTTAAAAATTATGAAACTACTTGTATTCATTCTAAATTTTAGTAATTTTCATTGTTTTACATATCAGCTGAGATACAACCTAGTGGAATGACACATAGTGTGTCATAATTTAATTCCTTATAAAAAGACAACAAAAACTTGAGTAAAAAAATGGATAAGAAAATAAGGTATAAATAATATATTTATTACACTTTTCTGAATGGGGTAGTATTGGTATGAATAAACTAAAGGCTACCTACCTTACATGCCTTTTCTATTTCTATCTGAAATGTTCTCTCGCATAAGAACCGGTAGAGTAGGTAAGATGGCAGATTAATATGCAGGAGACTGTGGAAATTTTTTAAACAAATGCATCTCTTAGTAGACTACCCCATTCAGACAAACTGTCAGGAGAGGTGTAAATATATTGTTTATACCATACGTTCTAATCCACTATTTTACAGTTTTTGCTGTCTTTCTATAATGGATTATTTTGCATTGTGATACACAATGTTTCATTCCACTATTCTTTACACACCCTTAGGTTGTATCTGAATTTAGAGTAAATACAAATAGTTTCACAATCTTTAGACTGGAACTTAGCTCAATTGGTATCATTCTAGACCTCGGTTAATATCCCAGGTACCGCAGTATGTTAAAGGTGGTATTTAGAGAAAATCATTACTCACAGCTGAACCAAGTGTAAGTGTACCACACATACCAAACCTGTAGCCTTTCAGTAGGTAAGTATTGTTTGCACTCTCATGCAATATTATCATTCATATGTGACAATGTGACAAATGTATCCACATTAATTCACTTGATCTTATATTTTAATCCATAGTAATGATGTTAAAAAGTAATTGGCTCACTGTAAAATATCTTCCAGTGAGTTTTCAACAGCATTTTCAAATAAAACTAGAAAAGCTCTCAGAGAATGCAGACCTTCCCCAAGGCAAGATGGGGTCACATATGCAATGCAAGTTCCAGACAGCGTTCCGGATCACCGCCAAAATTTAATCTTCTGTTCTTTGCCCTAATAACCACATTCTCCAAAAATTTCATGCAAATCCATGGAGTACTTTCTAGTTATCTTGTACACAACCAAACAAACAGACAAACATAACCTAATGTTAGTCTGTTTATTATTATTATTATTATTATTTTATTTATTTATTTTTTCCCCCAAAAAATTGTCTGGAAATGCGGGGTTGTCCAATGTGGTACTGCATCAGTCACTTTATATGACAAGTTCTTCTTTTGCATTTGCTTTGAGTGTCTGGTACTATCACACAAGCTAATTATTTTCTTAGCATCAAAGGATAGTTCAATATAATGTTGGATGTATGAGACACAAGACTGTATCAGTAGGCCTCAATGTTATTATTAAGGGGGGGGGGGCAGTCATGAAGCTGTTGACTTCCATGAAAAGAAAGAAACACACACATTCATTACACCTATTCATTGTTACGACCTCTTAGTCAAACCACAAAAGCAGATACACACAGAACAGATAAACACACGCACATTGACACACATGCAACACACACACACACATACACACACACACACACACAGACAGAGACAATGTTCCACCCACACACAGGAGCCGTTATTTTCTGGTGCCATGTGGGGATTCACCACTGTGAGATAATCAGAAGAGAAAAAGGAAATGTGTGTAGCACGTATCCCATGGTCCCCTGCTGTTCCATCCGCTCTCAAAGGATGCCTTAAAATTCAGTGACAGTCACCACTGCCATCACCCCCCACAGACATAGACACACACACACGCACACACACACAAACACACACACACACACAATCACAATCCACCCCACTCGTACAGCATGATATGATACAGACTGTTTTTTGTTTTCAATTATTAACCAATTAGAGGTGCAACTTATCCAGCCCAGAAATATTCAGTTTCCCATATTGTTTGTCTCCCCCGACACAAAAAAGGACATTTCCCTTTTCCATTTACACACACACACACACAGGCAAATTTTAGCATATTTAATTCATATTTTGCATCATGTTCTGCGGTGACTAAGACCTAATATTGCGGGGTCTGTGTGTGTTTGTGTGTGTGTGCGTCGGGAGGGGAAGGGGTTGGCTGAGGGCATGCTGAGTAAAGGAGAGGACATGATATGTCACCAAGATGAACCCTGGCAGCAGTGGAGGGCTGCTGGCAGTTGTCTGGACTTGCCTCCCTTCGCTGCTAAGTGAGTGATTGATGAGAAGCTAAGTCTGTGTCTCTTTGTGTAACACAGTGATTCTTGTACAAAGAACACAGTGAGGGAAATAAGGCAGCAAAAGCAGTGCTAAATGTCTGAAGATGATATGCTACACCATGTGTGCATTGCTATCAGAGAGAGCTAAAGCGTTATGGCTCTCATGAAAGCCTAAATGCATACCACAAAACACTATATTTTCAGATGTCCTTCCGTGTGTGTGCGTGTATATGTGTTTATGTGTGCGTGTGTGTGTATGTCAACTACATCACTCTCACAAGGCACTGGTATTTCCCTTTGGCCAGCAGATAACAATAAACATAACAAAGTGTCTGTCCTAAAGGTGTCTATCTTTACAATGCAAGCCGCTTGAAAACCTAACCTGATAACCTAACAACATCTGTGGACCCAAAACACCATTCATCAGAGCCAGGCCGCCATCACTACTGTCATCAATTTCGCTGTTATTCTCAACAGATCCTGCCTCAGTCCAATGAAACGTTGATCCAGCTTTTGTATGATGTCTTATTTGACACCACAGAGACATGCCACTTACAGCATCCCTGTTGTGTTTGCTGCTGTTGTCATCTGAAGCAGTAGATGGCTATAGGTCCTAGAGGATGCCTGTAGCTCCTATAGCCTATAGGAGCTATACGCTAGCTGTACCAAGACACTGCTAGTAATTATGCTAGGATAGGATACTACCACAGTGGACATTTCTTAGCCTAGTGGCCCTGACTCTTTCACTTTGCTTCACTTTGTGTAAAGTGTCTGGCTACTCTCAATACACATACATAATAAAATATTTAGTGGGAGAAGTCTACTATGGCTAACATGGCTATACATTTGCACTGAGAGGAGAATGGTATCCTCTCACTTAACTTTGAAGGCCAGCACCCACTGACCTTGGCGCATCAATTGCAAGTTATGGAGTGCATGATATTTCTGATATTTGAGATATTTGATATTCTGATGTTCTGATATTTCCATTCACAGTGCTGCCATCATAACGTATCAAAACATCATAATTTAGCACTAACAGTGACCCAAACATAGTTTTAATGCTTTAGACAATAGCTTTATGAATGATATTATGGCAGTAAATTACCACTTTTACCAGTCAAAATACAAGCTACGTTAGTTATTTTTGTTTACCGATGGCAATGGTTGCTAAGGGAAGAAAAGCCATGCATTTAAGGGTATTGTCTTGAGCCCAAATGGATGGAAAAAAGGATTTAATAGAAAGCCAAGCCATTTCTATGGGCTTGACAAACAGCTTTTCTCAACCAGCATGGCAGATGTGTGGCAGATGTGGCAGATGTTTCAAGTTGGCTTTGCTCCATTAAAAACAATAGACATTTTTTTTTCTTTTGGTGCACAACAAGTGCTTCTGGTGGGTGCTGGCCTTGAGCAAATAAGCTAATTTCTCCAAAAGTTGTCTGCTTCCTATAATTAGCCTGGGCGTTACACCCAAATGGTTTGCCAGAAGTGTGGGAAATTTTTTTTAAAAGACATTTAGTCTGAAGAAGTTTTAAAAATTGTGATGCTCAGCAGCTTTTGATGTAATCCTTAGCAGTTCTATAATGTTCCTCCAAGAGGAAGAAAAAGGACTGAATGCTCTGTTTGTATGTACTCAAATATCTACCTCTGTTTCCAGCTCCAATATACAGCCTGCAAATTTACTTGTGATAAAGTAGACTCTATATGCAAGAGGACATTTTTTTTTTTTTGCTCCAAAGGTTACAATAAAAACAAACTCTGATGTCTTTTCAGCAGAGTGGAAGAAAGGGTCTAGCATCAATCAAAGAATCCAGCAAACAGGAAAGCCAAGAAGAGGAGCATATTGCATAAAAACAATAACCAGATGAGCTCCACCACTAGTGCCTACCTGGCAACATTATTTAAAATGAAACTAGATTTCATCCATTTGTCCTTTGATTTCGATCCACTCCAGGATGAAACGCGTTGCTAATTCCTTCCATACAAATTGAGATTTAGTGTTATTACAGTGGTATAACAAAATATTACAGTCAAGACCAAAAGTACCAATATCATAGCCTCCTCAGGTGGAGATAATGAGGCCAATAGCCTATTTAGACGCAAAGCTCAATAAAAAAAAGGTGCATACTGTTATTCTAGTGAGATTTCAGTGTTCATTAAAGTGTTGTGGCATGCCATTTATTGAAAATCAGGTTTGGGTTGGTTAAATAAAAAAGTTAAAAACGTTGTGTTGGGTCATGATGTCATGCTGTACTCTGTGCACAGGTCAACTAGAGGTCACCACCCAGCACTTTAAGAACTGGATCAATACCCGAAGGTCACCAGACAGGCTGTGTCAATTCCATTCAGCTCTGCCTTGACACCTGTCCATGAAGCCCCCAACCCACAACCACTATCCCCCACTGACTCTGTTTGCTGACCTTGCTCCATACAATTATGTTCCACTGATACTCAGACCTACCAAGGACGCTTCTCTTAACATCCGCACACCCCGCCCTCCACCACTGGAAGAATGGCCCGTGTTATATGCATAGTGACAGGGGGTAACCAGCCGTGTGTCTCTGGAGAGGGGCGAGGTCGTGGATAATTGAATGAGATCTCATGTTGTGGCCTGATAGAGTAGAGGCCTGAGTCTGTGTCTATGCCTGTGTCTGTGCTTTTAAGGGCTCGGCTCTTAGGGGGAGTTATGCGTCTATATAGACACAGTCGCTTTCAGCTGTATCCCAGTTGAATACTCGGCAGAACGGCATTCTGGGTGGTCCCCAGCAACACGCACAGTAAGTGTATGTGCCTCCACTGCAATCTTTATAATTTATGCATATCTATTTGAAGGATCAAAGTGGACGAGAGATCAAATGTAGTCATAGGTCTCAAATAACCTCTCATGATGGCACACTTGGTGTGTTTGAAGGGCTTGTCCTTCTCCCTGTGTAGTGAGTCTCATGTGTTTGCACTTGGCACCTGCCGGGATAGATTTCTATTCCTCATCATTTACTCTTCATGATATATAACATTCCTTGCATCATCACAGTAGGTAATGCTCTCGCATGATTTTTTTGTTAGTTTGTTTTAAAAAAAGAAAACAAACTTGAGTTCAAATGTTAAATCTTCCATGGATGAAGCAGACTGAACACACAAAGTGTTTTAACCATCTTGTGTCTGTAATGAACATGTAACAAAGTCCCATACTAATTACTATGTCTGAATGTTATTTTAACGGCCGACGAGGTGACCCGTTCAGTGGAAATAATGGTGAGATGGAGGCAAAGGACACCAGCTGCGTCACTATTTCCATCAACTGGTCACCTCGTAGGTCGTTATCCCATTAATCTCCCATTTGTATTAAGTATATAATTTTATTTATAACTTTCTTTATACTTAGGAATCATGTGCTTGAACCACAGAAAATAAGCTATTGTAGCGACGGTTAAGGGGGAAAAGTCCAGCGTAAAATACTTTACCACAGTGGTTATGTTCACCATAATAAGCGCATTGATATGGAATGGTGATTCAAAATCATTTATGAAATAATTAATTAATTTAATTCATTCCCACCTCATTAGCCAATCAGAAAATAGAATCCCATTGTTAAGGGCGATAAGTAGGAATATTGTTTAGCTTCAAGTTTGTAGTATCTCTGAAGTGTAGAGTATGTTTCCTATCAGCTGCCCCTGTTGTATGATGAATTTTACCATGGTGACAAGGCCTCTTGGGTAGCACCATCCACCCTTAGGTATTTGAAGAAGGGAGGAAGACGTGATTAGGCTCCCTGATAGCCTGCTGGTGCTTGCTGGGCTAAGACCAATTCTTACCTTAGAGTTTAAACTGGCATATAGATGCGGATACTGGCTATGGGACCAATAACTTCCTTGTGGTCAAAGCTGACCTATTGCGTTCAGATATGACTGTGCAAAATCATACTGGCTATATGGCTGGAGATTCTGTAAATTCCTATCAGAGCTCTTTATACAGACAGTAGTGCTTGACAGAACATTTTGAGATCAAGATGAGGAAATGTCCTGCTGATCTCCGGTAATCTGTAATAAGGTCCAGTATCACTAAAGCACTCTTGCTGTTCGATGCATTGTTTAATAAAGTCCCATCTAATAAAGTCTCATTCTCACTTTAGGTATTATCATGCCACCAGGATCAGAGAAAAGCAGCTACGTTTTGCGCTCCTCATCTATTTTACAGATTTATGGCCGTTATTTTTAAATTATGCATTACGCATTACTAGGCATGAAATATTCACTGACTACTCGTGCAGAGCTAGAGTTGCTTTGTTGGGGACCCCGGCTCACTCAGGATGCATCTTGCACATTGTTGCCATGGATGCTGTAGCTGGCAAGGAAGGGGTAGGAGAGTCTGTGTACTAGTGAGATTGAGGCTAATCGGCCATCGCTTCCAAGCATACTTCTAGCCATTGTCCAATCTTTGGATAATAAGTTGTGTGAACTACATGCAAGGATCATGTTTCAGAGGGTAATGAGGGTAAACATCATCTGTCTTACGGAAATTTGGCTTTCGGAAGATACACCAGACCATGCCATTGTACCCACTGGGTTCTCTGTGTTTTGAGCCAACATCAAAAGAATTGTCAGGAAAAGTCAAAGGAGAAAGCGTGTATAACAATGCTTGGTGTAATACAAGTAACAT
The DNA here is from genome assembly GCA_015244755.2 of Tenualosa ilisha. Classification (NCBI taxonomy): domain Eukaryota; kingdom Metazoa; phylum Chordata; class Actinopteri; order Clupeiformes; family Clupeidae; genus Tenualosa; species Tenualosa ilisha. The sequence continues at coordinate 915,907 of PYXC01000452.1, read as the reverse complement.
TCATCTCCTCAAGTCTATTTGCTCTCCAGACCTGGAATATCTCATGTTTTCTGTCGTCCATTCTGGTTGCCAAGAGAGTTCACGTGTTCTGACAACAATCCATCGCAAGCCAATTCAGATCTTGCATTCAAAGGACTACACACGACAGTCAGCAAAACAGAGAAGTTACATCCAGAAGCCACTTTTATCATCACTAGGTATTTCAATCAAGCATCTCATCAATCCATCAAGCAGCACACTGATGTAAATACACGCAGAGACCACATACTGGACCACTGCTACTCTCCCTTCCACGATGCGTTCAAGCCCTTTGCCAAATCAAACCACTTACCGATCCATGTTTTGAGAGGCTTGTAAACAACATCATTTGCAGGATGATTCCACATACTCCTCATTCCTCAACACATCTGGAGAAAGGTACTTATGTAATGATGCTGTTTATAGATTATAGTTCTGCATTTAACACCACTGTCCCCAGTAAACCCCAGACAGCAATCTCAGGAGTGTTTGTCTATACACCAGTATGCAGCTGGATCCAGGTGGTGAGAATGGGTGCCATCATTTCATCCTCCTTGACCATAGGTGCCCCCCAGGGTCTTAAACCCTCTTTGCTTCCTGTGTACTCTTAACTGTGTGGCTATGCATATCTCTATAATATGGTCATTAAGTTTCTGATGACACCACTGTAATTGGGCTGATTACCAACAATGAGGATGACAGCCTATAGAAGAGAAGTCAACATAATGGTGGTGTCAGGAGAACAACCAGAATCTCTCATCATGGCCTCAAGATCAAAGAGCTAATTATAAAATTCAAGACAAAAGGAGACTAGTTTGATGTCAATACCATCAACAGTTCTACTGTGGAAAGGGTCAACAAATTCAAGTTCCTAGGTGTTCACAGGAGACCTGACCTGGAATGGTCATACTGACCAGATTGTTAAAAAACAGTCCAACAGCATCTCCTCCACCTCAACTAAGGAAGTTTAGTATGCTATCCAAGATCATGAAGGCCTTTTACAGAGGCACTACGCACTAAGAGCATCCTGACTGGAGGCATCAATGTGTGGTTTGGAAGCGGCTCTACAATCAAATGAAAAGCACTACAAAGAGTTATGTGTACAGCACAAGGCATCTGAGGATGATCCCTCCATCAAGGACTCATAACAGGTGGTGCATCAGAAAGGCCAAAAGAATCAGTATGGACCCCAGCCACCCTAGTCATGGGCTGTGTCAGCTGCTACCATGCAAGCCTCCAGAGCGTTTTTTTCCTGTAAGACGTGGTGAAAAAAACAAAGACAGCCCCCCCCGACACACACACACACATGCGCACACACACACACACACACACACACTTTTTAACATACTCAATAAATATATTTATTATTTATTTTTTTGAGAAGCAAAAACACAAAAAATTTTACTCTCTTATACTAGTATAATGAGATGTAATAAAGACAATCTTGACCCTTGACTCATCTGTCTCTATGAATATTACAGTAAAAGTACAAGCACACATCTTTAATGCTTCAGTATGTAATTTCACCAAATGTGCTGCTTTAATGAATCAATAATAAAAGAGGCCAATATTCTGTGCTTGATTGTACAAGGATTTAAGAAATACAAATTTCTTTCATGATCTCCCAATGCAGAGTGAGGTAACTCATGATTTATGAAAGTAGGGAATTGCACAGCCTGTCTAGTATTCCAACTAGCACTGTTTAAAACTGATCTTTGTCAGTCCTGCACCATATCGCCCTCTCTCTTGCTGCTGAGGTCTTTTGAATCTTCCTTAAAAACCAGTATTACTCCAAAGTTTTGTGCATTCTCTCTTACGTCAGCACTAATTCCAGGCTCTTCGGTCCACAAAAGTTTGCATTTTTTCTCCCACATTCTTCCTCTATGTATCTTTCTATCTTGTATCTCTGTATCTCTCTCTCTCACTCACACTCTGTGCACTTAAAGTCAAGGAGAGAAAGAGAGACTGTTAGAGAGGGCAATATGGGAGAGAAGCGAGAAAGCTTTCCAGCTTCCATCTCTTTCTGTTATTGTTCATTTCTGCTTGCCATCTGATTGCCACACGACAGAGCGGAAGGTCAAACCCCCCATTATGTTGTACAGAGTCCAGCATAATGTTCCCTGAGATGATGACCTTCAGCCCTATCATTTGTCATCCACAGTAAAAAGGATATGGGGTACTCTGGAACAAATGGAGTTGATATTCAGGGAAATGCACTACAGAAAGCATATCATGTTGTCATTAGGCTTCGGAGCTCTTGAGTGGGCAGATATCACAAACTGACAGAATGACGTAAAGGAGCTATGAGTAGGCTTTGGATTGTCTTATTCAGACCATTATGTCCGCAGCAGCAGTCTGTCATTGCACTGCTTCAAATCTACCGTGGTTTGGCCTTTTCCTTGTACTCTCAGTCAACGTCTCTCAGCTCTTTAATAAATGCCATATTATGAAGCATCTACAACTGTCATCAGTTGGTGGTAGCGTAGTGGTTAGGGAACCTGGCTAGCGTGCAAGTAGCCTGAAAAGTTGTGGGTTTGAATCCCAGCTGCCACCGTTGTGCCCTTGAGTAAGGCACTTAACCCTAAGTTGCTCTAGGGGAGACTGGCCCTGAACAATTAATAGTTGACAAGTTGTAAGTCACTTTGGATAAAAGCATCTGCTAAATGCATAAATGTAAATATCATTATGCTGCTTGTATTCAGTATCAATGATCTTTGGTGTTGTGTTGTCACTGTCGTTTTCCTGTTATACTTCTACATTGAGTGTGTCCATGTTTGTGTAGCACACTTCACCAAATTACTTTGAGTGGAACTATCTACCCTTCAACCACACAGTCGAGTCCAGCAAATTCCTTTCTCATGCTTTCATTTTGTTAACATTACAGTTAAAAGAGTCACTGCATATCTCAGCAACCTCGTTGTTCTCAAAAAATATATCAGAATTATTTATAAGGTTTCTGGGCATATTCTGTTAACAAGCAAACTTCTCATGATTCTTACAAAACACTGCCTGCTGACAAAATGCTGAATTGAAAACATTAAATAGCATGTTACTAAAAGTGCCCACAGTGGGCTGCTGAAATACACCAGCAAACAAAACAAGGCGAGTGGATGAACTCGACCAATCACAGTCCTTGTGAGGTGTGCATATGAGGAGGGCGCGGGCGAGTAATGTGACTTATGCGTCTACATGATTCATTTGCATTAAAAGAAAGCAGTTATGTCACTCAACTGACAATCCTGATTGATGGCCTGATTGGATAGTCAGTGATATGATTATATATCATATGCTTCTGTGGCCAGCAGGACAAGGTCAAAGGTTCCACAAGCTGATGACCATAGATGTTTATGCTGTACTGTCAGTGGCTTTAGATTAAAATTAGGGAGAAGATTTTGTTCACTTAAACCCCTGTCACATTCATTTTTTTCTTCATCTCAGGACCCTCCTGATAACACCCCCTCTCTGTCCTGACACAATGTGGTTCACCTATTTTTAAGCCTCACATTTCTTTTGTACTTCACATTCCTTCGTGATTTTATGGTGATTATACTCTGGATCCTCATAGGTTTTTACACATTTTATTGCAAACATCTTTATGAACTTTCAATAAACTTCACAGAAGGAAATTCATTAGTAGCAGACATAAGTTGCCATTTCCTCATTGCACAAGTTGTGCATTATGCCATGGTTTTCAAACATATCACAAAGAAGAAAATCTGACTCTCTTTAACCAGCCTCTAAAGTGAATTTCAGAGTATCTAGTTGCTTTAGATTTCCCAATGCTGAAAATAATTGTGGACAGATTTAATGAAATCAAATACATAAGCCCACTTTGGTAAAACTGTAGACAGATGACAAGCTCTCATGAAGACAGTTTCTCCTGGATATCCTGGGGGCAAATAAAATCTCCATCTCAGCTTCCACAGGAGGGGAAAATCAGTTACTTGTACCCCCTGTGCAAGGCTGCAGGCCATACTGTCTTTAAACTGGATGCATATAGCACTATACATCATTGTAGATGAAAAAAGATTATGCCATGTTTTGCATATGAATTAAAGTGTATGTTTGTTTGCATGTGTTTAAAAGTTAGAATGCTGTATGCCAATCTGGTGAGATGTAACATAAATTCCATTAAACTTTCAGAGCATAAATTGCCTGACTAAAAGCATCCAGTTAAAAAAAAAGTAAAGTGTATGATGCTGAAGTGAGAGAGTAACAGCCATTTAAAACAAACCACTGAGCAGCTAGCTGATTACACCACACAGCATGATTTACACAGAAGAGAGGCCTGAGTTAATCCCCTCAATTGCCACCACTGCATGGCCTATATGCATACACTAAAGACAAGAAAAGCTTTAGTGGCCACTTCCCTGATTGAAACGAGTTGATTCGAATAGTGTAGTATTTTACGTCAAAGTCATTCACACACTTGGCACACATTGTCATGAGCCTACCGTTGAGGGAGTGAACATGCCTTTGCTATGTAGAGCATACAGTTAATCAAGGTGTCATCAAGAACTCAGTTAATTAATAGCAGCAGCAAAGAGGGGAGTTATTTCCATGTAGTGCTCTTTTATAGACAGACTGTACACAGATCTGTAAAGCATCCATCAGACCCAGCCTAAGGTGAGAGTAAAGGTGGTAATTAATTTCCCAAATCAGTTTCCGTGCCAGCTCACTCATCATAGACGTGTGTAGCTGTGTGTGTGTGTGTGTGTGTACTCCTGGGCCTCAATGCGGTTGCTGACACCCTCGAGTAATGACTTTCCACATTGTTACGAGATTGATCAGCTAAAATTGAATGGGTTTGGATGGTTGACAATTTCTTGCTTCACATCAGCTTCATTCACTGTAAAGGATGTCAGTTTTGTTGCCATCAGTACTGATATTGTTAAAGCATGATTGAAATTTTATTTCTCATATATTTCAATGCTGATCTGATGGCAAGCTTTCATGTTCAACTATATGTTCATTTTCGGAATGTCATAAAACAAACAATTGTGCTTCCTTACTTTTAAAACCTGTGAACCTGCTTTGAAGAGTAGCATCAAAACATCAACATGGAATAGTCAATATTTATTGTCATGTGAAAATGTGCCTTTAACTGTCCACATTACACATCCATTTGCAACCTTATCCTTTATTGATCTCAGTGAGCTGAGAGACAACTGAATTATGTATATATGAAAGATAGTATGTACTCTTTTTCTTGACCCTCACATGCCGTTTAGAATGGCTATGGCTTGGAAGGTTAACAAAACAAACAGTAATCGAAAACTTAAATGGATTTATAAATAATAAATACTCCAAGGCTTCAGAGTGGCAGCTATTTTGCATTGCAAATTAGAAAAAGGTAATCAATGAGGGCTGAGTGTTATCACCCCATAGTGGATATTTTCTGGTGATCAAAAAATCAAACATGTAATGAGACGAGGGAGAAAGAGTCACTGCTAAGCTGCCCTGTCCGACTCCTCCACTGCACACGCATTCATGCAGATTCACTTACCCACAACACACACATACACGCACACACAAACAGTGCAATAAGGATCTTGTGCTCTCCTGCCGTGACCCTTTCAACTACCTGACCTCTGAGTGAAATAATCAATGCCCCTAATTAAGGGACAGTCCTACGCACCCTGATAAGATCACCTCTCCTCCCCTCTCTGTCTAATCGCTCCTCAGCAACATTGACAGGCCCCCAAATCAGCAGCACACTCCCTGTAATTGGGACCACCCCCTGAATGGGCACTGGAAGCAAGCCTTTAACTTGTATTAATATTAAACAAGTGTTGCTTCCTCTAGTCGGTTGCTCAAGCGAGTTACAGAGAATAATAATGAACTGGAGAAGACTGATGAGAGAGGACCCCTTGTGTGTTTTGGTGGGGTTGAGCTGAACGCTCCATAATTCATAGAAGGAGGGGTGGGGGGGTTGACATCCTTTTGCCATTAACCCTAATGAAACTGTAAACATCTTTTTGTTACCACACCGGCCTAATAGCAGATTAACTGTAGATTTATTCATGAAACAAAGATGTACACCCACGAAAGAGGAGCCGTTATGGCACCCGTGTGTAATGTCTGCTGCATGAAACAATGCAATCACTCAAGTGAATTTGTGCAACTCTAAGCGTCAGTGCAGTCCCACTGCTGCTGCACAGGCAGGGCAGGTCCTGGGATTCATCTGTCCCTAGTCTGCACACTCTAGTGCGGCTCCAGCTGCCTCAGACTGACCGACGGCGGACGAGGAGAGCCGAGAGAGACAAGAGGGATGAAGTGCTGCCGTTTCATCAGGAAATGACAAAGTGAGTTATTTCCCCACTGTGACTCTTATCTTGAATAGCCATCAAAATACAATTTAGCAAAATGCTTGCCTGCGATGCATCGCAATGTTTATTCATATCTATTCTGTTCATGTTTATCTGTACATATTTCGAAAGACACAAACTGTCAAGTGGGCCTAATTCAACGTCTGAAGTGCTGTTCTGAAATTGCCAAGGTAATATGCTGTGCATTCACTTCACCCCACAGTTTGTGGCTTATGGCATTTCTGTGTTTTAAAAACATTGCTTAACTATTCCAACATTCATAAAGCTATCAACCAGATTTGTGGAATACATGTAAGCACATTTCCTAACTTCAAATATTTCCATATTCATAAATCCCTGAAAGCCAAAAAAGTGTGGCATACTTTATATCCCTATCCTACAGCTTACAACGCTAACGGAGACATCTGTCTTAGCCAGGAATGACAAAAAAAAAAAAAGTCCAGCAATCAACTTGTTACACAATGTTGTACTTACAGGCTCAGAACGACAAATATGATCATTTTAGGGCAAATCTTGACCTGTCTTGTCCAAGGAATCCTTAGCTGTCTGGTCTGAGACACATATACACACACACACACACACACACGCATATACCACACACATACTCACACACACACACACACAAATCCGCAGGCTCTTATTCATGATTCTCGCTGGATTTGCATGCTGACAATTTAATCCTACAAGATATACTCCAGTCCGGCCTATCAAGGGCTTTAGGGGCCTGACCGGCCACTTTGTTACTGTCAGCGATGAGGTCACCTTCATAAATTTCATATGCCCCCTGGGGCAGACCTAAGCTCCTTTACACAGTCACTGCCACATTCACAGCCAGTGGACAAACCAAACTCTAAGACACCAAGACACAAGAGATCTTCTTAGCATAGTGAACTAAAACACAATATGGGAAAAAAGATGTCTGAGGAACATCTGCTGTTTTATTTAACTTTACCTGAATCACAGTTCATGTGGAGTATCAGTCAATCCATGACAGTAAAATAAGGATATAGAACTACATTGCTTTGGAGATAGATTCAGTATGTCAGATATGAATTCATGCACGTTTCGTGGGCATGGACAAGTTGGATATAAGAAGAGATAGATAGAGCACATTGTTGGTGTAGAATTTAGGCAGTTATTACCAGTTTTCTTTTTCATCTGTTTCCCCTGGAGCTGTTTTGCACTTAATTGGATAATTAAGAGGAGGTTGTGTGTTAAGATGGAACAGTCCTTAAATCAACTTAGTTAACCAAATTAAAAAGCAATTTTGTGTGTTCATTGATTCATGGAAAATGTTTATTCGAGAGTTTCAAAGTATTTTTAATGAGACTTCACATAGCTAAAAGGCCAGTATTAATATACTCTTCTTGAAACATATTACCAAAAACATTAACCCTGTATTTTTGTATTTATATTTAGTTTTTTTTATCTTTTTGGTAACAAATAACGTCATGTCCTTTAGGCACACAAACAGGCAGACTGATCGAGTTTCAAACTTCAGAGTACGCTGAATTACACCAGACATTAGAAGCCCTTGAATAATAAGTCTTCATGCTATATTCATGCTAAATTAAATTGCGCAATGGCATGAATAAATCAAGTCCATTTTACATAATTTAAAGTGCAAGGTCTCTCTTAATCAAGTCATTAGACATGTATAGGCTTAGATAAGGTTAACACAGACATATATATTTTATTTTTGGTTTAATGCCAACTTTACGCTAAAGTTGGTGCATTACGAAATCATCAATTTTAAATTCAGTATAATAAACGCATGCAATACTCATCACAGTGTTTCTTCTGTCACGTCAATTACTGCTATTCATGCCCCTGCAAGCACCATCGCTACTACTACTAATAAAGCCTATGCAGCTCCCTCTCTTGGTACGTCCATTGCTACTAGCCTGTTGTTCCAAGGATGAGGGCTGAGGTCTGTGGTGTGCAGTGTTGGGGCCTGCAGATAGAATGGATAAAGAGCTGATAATTGGGGTGAAAACATTCTTTTAAATCACAGAAAAAACAGACCCTTCTGACCCTTATGTTTGTGTTGTCATATGAGGACAGCTCTAATTCATCAGGCAAGCACAAACACACACACACACACACACACACACACACACACACACACACACGTCCTTACCTCAGTCTACCTCCACACATACAGTCACCACTGGCGGAACAATTGGAGACAAGGCCCAGGGGCAAAACGTCACGATCGGGCCCCCCTAACAACCCCCCCCCCCCCCCCCCCCCCCCATGACTCGCTATGTCAGTGATAGCATTTTTTTACGCCGACCCTCCCCATTAATCCGGGCAGGGGCGGAGCTATAGGCGACCACACTGTCCTCCTGCCCCCTGCCTACTCTGGACAGGCTCGTTGAGGGGGGAGGAGGAGCGGAGGAGACGTACGTTTCGCTACGTCAGGGTTACGTACGCGCTGCAGATGATGACCCAGAATGCATTACACTTTTAAAAGACAAATTACTCTGTAATAACTACATACTCAAACAGAAATATACGTATCACAAAGGGACAATGTAGCTTAGTTGTAAAACTACAATCGTTATTATATTTAGGTTCATTGTAGTGATGTTTACAAAGAATGATACATGGAAAAAAAACAGGCTTCCAAATACCCACCGTCAGCAACACAATCAATACAATGTCTTGGTATATAAAGCTTGGTGCTGCCGTTCTTTATACATGGTATTGAAATTAGTACTTTGACCGCAGCAATTTCACGTGAAAATGAATGTTCATTAATATGAAAGGCCCGTCTGCGATGGGTGGGTTTTACAGTGCCCAAAAGATCATTTTATGTTACATGACCATATATCATAACTTTGCTAATTGAATATCTTTATTTCCACTGCAAAACAAAACACATGAACAGTTGTCCATTCACTTACCCTGTGCACACAAATGATACAATCTTGGAGTGTCCTTGTAAGACCACAGATTTTGTTGGACCATCGCCTCTAAGATGTTTATAATCCTCAGGTCATCTGATTACGTAAATTGGTTTTGAACTTCAACTTAATTATTGACGTTTGTTGTCTTTCCAAGTTGACTTATAGGTTTCAGCAGTTGACACAGCTATTCTATAAATAACTATCTTTGTTTAAAATGGTCTGCAGCTGTGGATATTGCAATGCTGTGGGTATTGTAATAACTGGAGTTTTTGACAGATTGTGTGTGTTTGCATGTATGTGTGTGTGTGAGCACGAATATGTGTGTGTGTGTGTGTGTGTGTGTGTGTATGAGAGAGTGATTCATTTGTGCAGTTTTTCTGAAAGCATGCTGTTGCTAATGGACAAGCGTTCAAACAAGCAGGCGTAAATCATCACCCTAGCAGCAAGAAGCCCTGTTAGGGCCAGTGACTCTTGCGTCAGACTGGAAACATGGACATACATACACTACCACGCACACGCACACACACACACACACACACACACACACACAAACTGTCTTGATGTGCAACCCGGCACAACTCATTATCTCTCCCACCTGTGGCACATGCAGCACAAGCTGACAAGAGAGAGTGTGAGTGAGAGAGAGAGAGAGAGAGAGAGAGAGAGAGAAGTGGCGACTGAAGCGTATATATACAATATTTTTTAATTATTATTATTCCACAGCACCAACCTTGGGCACAGTATGTCCTACTATGAGGTGGAAGGGGAGGGCCACCCACAGTTCTAATTCATGTATAATGACATTCATGATACATACACCCTCAGGCAGTATTGAAACAGACATGGGTGTGCGGTCTTGTCATTTTTTGTGGTGGCGCAGGTGATCTGAATGAAACCACCTCATATAAATTCACTCCTGGTGCAGGCATTCAACCAATGAGATCCCACCTGCATTAACCTCATAGGGGAGTCCAGGCAGTGGTGAGGAAGCTATGATGGCACAATTAAAAGGGGAAATAGAGTTTTGCTTATGGTGTGCCTGGAATACCCCTGAACCAATTATCCACACTTCTAGCCATTACATGCTTCAGTCTACACAAACTCAGACACAATATTGGCTACAGAGCATTTTTAGTAAGAATTCACCTCAACTCCAGACTCTGCAGATGCCATGATTTGCTGTCTGTGTAACCTTAGTCTTTTGCGACCGTTACCTTAATCTGAGACTGAGCTATGCCTGCACACCTAGCTGTCATCTCCCACTTCTCAGAGGTGGGATCAGTGAATTTAGATCAAGAAAAAACTTCTGTTGGTTGTTTCTGATTTTGGTTTCGGATGTTAAAAGGGGTAAAAGTCAATTCTAATTGTTTCCCTTTCTCAGGCAAAGGACAGAAGTGTAAATGAGCCTGATGGCCATACTGAACTGTAGAGTGAAATCAAATCACTTGCAAATTAGGATTGGTTAGGAATTAATTAGAGTTAATAATGAACTTGAGAAACACATTGGTAAATGTAACCACAAGTAACAACAGGAGTGGAGAGTTGTAAGAGTGTTTGGCCCACTAGGGTTTGGCCCATAGCCAGCTGCACACAATCTTTATCTGTGCAAACAAGACAGCCAGAACACATGCACAAAAGCTGTCAGCTTGCAGGAAGCATTAACTTTGAATAATATCCCCTGTATTTTTCTCTCTCTCTCTCTCCCTCACCTCTCCCTCTCTCTACCACAGTACTATATGTGTATTGATGATGGCCGCATCCAGACTAGAAGACATAAAAGTTGTGCTGACGCACAGGCCCCAGAGTCTGAAGTGTTCCTGGGTGCTCAATAAAGACAGTGGGGTGTGTGTTTGCATCCTGATCATCCTTTGCCAAGTGGGATCACCCCACTGAGACACACTCCAGTGCTGCTGCACACTATGCAGTCCTGCACAGTACATTTGTCTTATTGAAAATGAATTGTAAATGTAAGTACAGCGACATGATTAGGGCCTGTATGTCGTGAAGTTGTCCTAAACATACCATTACCGTGAGTGTTATTGTCCCAAAAGCAAAAACACAGGTATATAAATAAATAGGTAAATACATACATAAATAACCCAGAGAGGCACTGGGAGAGCACAGAGCTCTGCTTAGGTGAAATGCTGAATCTCGCAATATGAAAAAGTGAAATGAAATGGAGTGAAACCTTCAGTAAGCAGACCCATTCGATAATTGAACACATTCTTGCTTAATCTGCACACTGTACAGCTCCACAAAATATACTTTATTAACTGCTTAAAAAGCAGGCAATGTTGAGATCACTGGGGATCTTCATCAGGCCAAGAATCTAGTGTGATTGAAACGTTGCTTATCTCTAAAAGTTACTGTGATAAAGTCAGCTATGTATATTTTGTGAAGCTGTACAGTGTTCTCACTTTTTAACATGTTTGTCTGGCACCTGTAACTACTTGACTCCTCTACATGGGTTCCTCCTTGACCCATGATACTTCATCCCCTCAGTCTCCATGGAAATCAGCCCACAGTGTTTGCGTGTTCCTACTTATAGAAGGATAAGCCGTACCCAAAGACCTAACCTTCTTGGCAAATGCAATAAGGCTGTTTTACATTAGGTCGTGTATAGAAAGTAATATCTGTGTAACCTGATCCTCAAGGACGTCTCTCAATTAATGGGTGTTTGCCTGTGTCGAGCTATCACACTTCAGTAATTATTGGCAGTACCTCCAGTGATTTTCTTGTTCTTTTAACTTTCACAGTGGATGATCACAACAGATTACTGAGTTCAGTTTAATATTCATCAAATTGCTTATGGTATTAATCTTAAAGGAATTACATGAATTTATATTTTGGAATGTTCTGGAAGTGGCAAAGAAATGGGAGCTTAGATGGACACTTGGATGGACACTTGGATGGTTATCTAATAGGCTGGTATTGCACTGTTACACTGATGCATTGATCTGGAATATCTTATAGACATCATCTTCTATTTAGCTTTGGGGTAATTTTTTAACAACAAAAGAGACAGAAATCAAAGTTCTACTCATCACAATGAGTATCAGAAGTCTGTTGTGAATGTGGTCCTCGAGGACTTCATTGTTCTTTTTTAGTTTTTGAATTTATTCATTTGCCTGTGACAATATCATCTATGGAATGTGTTTCAGAGGACTGCTCCACTAGAAATAGATAGATAGATAGATAGATTGATGATAAATAGATAGATAGATGTACTTTATTTATCCAAAAGGAAATTAAGGTGTTCAGAAGCTTATACACATCATACATACGCAAAGGCACATAGACACGACATACATATTTCAAAAACAAGGAAGAAATCAATTGTGTACCATTACAGTAAAGTTAAGTTGTCACATGTGGAAGGAACAGCGTGGAAATGTGCAGAAAGATGCAATGGAATCCATAGTGCAATGGATGACCACATGTGTACTAGGAGAGAGAGAGAGAGAGAGCAAGAGAAAAAGAGTTCATAATCTTGTGCTTGATCATTCTACTAATCATTCTTTGTAGACAGACATGCCTCTAAAGTCTGTTGGCTCAGTAGTTGTTTATTTATTTTTTGAACTATTTGTTTGTTTGTTTGTTTTGTTCTCGAGTGTACTTGTTTGAATACCTGCTCTCAATTAGCAAATTACCCAACCCAATTCACCAAACAACTTTGCTAAAACAGGACTGAAGTGTTTGTTTTCGCCCACAATGAGGTAAGAACATTGTACTTTTTGTTTCCTGGTCTCCAATCCAGTTTATGTTATGGCAGTCTTTCTCTAATTACCCTTATACTGTAATTACAAACTGCAGTCAGCAAAAGAAAAAAAATGTTTCACCTCTGCTATCGCTAAGGTTTATCATAGTGCAGTGTGTTCAATATTACAGACACATCTTAACATAACCTACTTGGAGGAGACGTGAGTATTTAGATAAATATTAGCACATACCACATATCACATTACATTCCATGTTTTACTACACCCACACCACACACTACTAACAGGTGGGTTAAAAATAATAATGACAGTATGATAATAACAACAAAAATTCTCCAGTGTTAAAATGTGAGACAGGTGTGCTATGATAATTATAACAGTGCAGTCAATTCATTGGATGTAAGATGGCAAGTTAAGTTTACACAACATTTAAGGATATTTAGAGGACATTGCTTCAGACAATTGCATGATTAGGGCTTATATGTAGTCTATATGTAGAAGTTGTCATCAGGTTGAACACGCCATGCCATAGTGCTATCATCCAAACAGCAAAAACCATTTTGGAGTTCCATTTGGGAGTTGGTCTCTCAGACTAGCTTGATAGAGACAAAAAAAAACATAGTCATTCTCCATCTGTCTTGTAAGTGTTAATTTAGAAGTCTGTGGATTAGTGCCATCATATTTCAGTCCTTTGTGGTCCACAAAACATTTATAGGCCCACTGCATTGTGTGTTAACACCTTCAGAGTAGCAGCTTGTAATAACCCTGCTGAGGCTGTACTAAAACTTTAAAAAGGACACTTAATTCAAGCAATCATAAATCACTTCATCCACACTGGATAAATAATACATTAGATTTGAGCCAAATCATCTATTATTTACTACCTTCTACGGATTTTAACCACCTTCCAGAAACAAAGTTTATGCAAAGCCATTCTTCTCAGTTGCTGAGAGTGCCATGTGAGTGTGATCAATATGCCATTTCTTCCACTACATGGGAGGCCCTGGGATGCACAGAGCTTTTTTCTCTTTGCCTCCACACTTCCTCCCCTGCTTAAATGTCCTCCACATTTTATTGGCCCACAAGGGATTGGCCGTGCATTAATGTAACACATACTTAAGATGCTGCACACACCACCGCACAGCTTGCAACCATACACCCCACATTAAACTTCATCTGAGTGACTTTGACAAACTTCATGGTCAGGTGGAAATATTGGTTGCTGGCCTTTATTTTTGAGAGGGAGAGAGAGAGAGAGGGCTACATTTAATGTGCATAAACTTTGGGGACTGTTATGCTGTGCAGGTCCCTTTAATATGACTTTTATTTATTAACTTATTGAGGTATTTACTGATTTATTTGGGGAGAAGGTGGTGTTTAGAGTCCATAAAAGCCTGGATGATTGCTAAATGATCAGAATCTGTTGTAATGAACAGAAGATAATCGGCTAAATGATGTGTTTTCTACAGAACAACATCCAAACTGTTGTAAAGAAGGCATAACAATGTTATAAAAATGTTATAAGAGATGCCACATATAGCCACTTTTTCACAATTGATTCTTTTGGGTAACAGAAGCACTGGTGATACCAATTACAAATAAAGACAAAACTGTCTTAAACTTTTATGTTGAGATAATAGACATAGGCTGTTTACCAATGCTAATAGATGAAAATTGTGACTGACAGTGAACTAGAACACTTGTTACGTATCATAAGACACTTACTGTTGAATATTTTATCCACCGTGACATTTAAATTGCAATATAAATGCAAGCATGGTGAAGCATGCAAGCAATTAGCATCAGCACCTGATAATGTGTAAGCCTGAGTTTACATTCCATCCCATTACACAAGCACATTGCACCAGGAATGTCTTAATTATTATATGTTAAACTGGACTGAACTGATATGAATCCATTATTGCTTTGGATAAAAGTGTCTGCAAATGCTGTTCACTTTACTTTCTCTCATATAATAAATGTTCCTATACAATTTTGGTATCATGAGCTACATGTGATGACCTGTTTGGGCCAGAACAAATGGCCCAGAAAACACTCCAGAATAGAAAATGGTGATAGTTGCATTGACGTGATCCGGTTGTCAGTCTCTGTTTCTAGTGTCTGTGAGCATAAGGGACAGACACAGTATTGGATTCTCATTCCTTCCTGTCTACTGGCTGCTGCTTACACAGTAGCTCCAAGTGAGACTGGAGAGAGCCAGAGGGATTCCCTCACAGTTCTGCTGCAGGAGTGGAAAACTGCATCTACACAGACAGCTATCTCACTGCAAGAGAAGATGACACAGCATGCTGCGTCCATCAGAAGAATGTGCTCTCTTGCTCTCTCTCTCTCTCTCTCTCTCTCTGTGTGTGTGTGTGTGTGTGTGTGCATGTGTGTATGAGCAAGTGTGTGTGTGTGTGTGTGTGTGTGTGTGTGTGTGTTTGCTGAAAGAAACACAGTTATTGTCACACACAGACAGCCATCGGGAGGTTAACTATTTCATGAATTTCTTCAGTCAGAACCAATTATAAACCCACCAGTCTCTCCAAGCTGGTGGATAATATCATGTTTGTCTTGGTCTAATCAACCAAGCTAATGCCATCAACACACAGTAGCGGAGCAAGACTTTTTTTTACACTGGGAGGCTGAAGTGAGGCCAGGGATATTGGAAAGGGGTCCATGGGGTCCTCCTCTGGGAAATGTTTAAGTAGCTAGATTTGATTTCCTGTATACTGTTGTATTTGGTGGCAAATCTGGTGGCATTTAGTGGTCATTCAATTAGGCCTAACTCACAAACAAAATCCATATGTGCGAAGAGGTCAGAAATTAATGTATCAATTTATTTATAATGCATATGTTGCGTATCCAGTTACTGTGGTAATGTGCTTTTGAGTAAATCACATGTAAATACAATGCCATATTGTTTCATTTGGCCAAAGCAACACAACTGAGATGATTAGATGAAACTGAGTCAGCAGATTTTTTTACTGCGTATAAATTGGAGGCCTGTGGGGGGGTCACAGCACAAAGAAGTAATATGGCTGAATAATATGAGTGAGGTAAATGAAGATGTTCCCTCCCAGAAGTGTAGTTCATCCCAAAACACCGATATCCAGCTAGGTAGACTTTGTTAATGCTAATCACTTCTCCATTTTTAATAAACACAAAGAACAGCTGCATACTGAGGCAAAATTACTGTAACACTTCAACAAGTCAGCAGAGCTTGAATATCCTCAGGGTTCATTGTCAGAGTTCATGTCTCTCTCTCTCTCTCTGTCATTCTGTGTTTGTGTGTGTGTGTGTGTGTGTGTGTGCATGTGTTTATGTCTGTGTTTGTGTGTGTGAGTGTGCATTTGTGTAGGTGGCTCTTTGTGTGTGTGTGTGTGTGTGTGTGTGTGTGTGTGTGTGTGTGTGTGTGTGTGTAATAACAAAAGTAACAGGGAAAGAAACAGGGAGTGAACAGAGAGTGAACAGGTAATAATGGAGGTGATTAGATGAAATCTGAATGAAAGTAAACATTCAAGTGATTAGTCTAACAATATTGATAGGTGTGGCAAGCCATTGAGAGTTTAATATCATTGTGATTTAGATTTAGAGAGCAACAGCAAGCAGACTGTTCAGGGTGAAAATTGGAATTTCCTAAATGTGTTGGCTGTTGTGAGATTAATTCTGGGGTGGTATCTCAGAGTAAACTCTAAAGGTCGGAGGCACCACTCACTTCTCCATGGCTCCGTGCAAACTAAACAGATGAAGCCCAGGTCCTGATGGGAGAAATATACTGAAAGATGTTAAGTTTAAGTGGTTAATTTGTGCCTTAGTCATATGAAGATTAATAATCTCAAAATATTGGGGCATTTCCTCTGTTCTTTTAAGCAATTTTCTTCTCCAATTAGCTCATTTCACCTTGAAATTTTTGAAAATAATTATAGGGATGTATTTATTTATTTAGAACATCACCAAAACATTACCAAAATCATAATCTGAAACATAATAACTACGTCATTCATAATAATGGCATTTTAAGGATTCATTAAGATCCCACCACCCGTCCCCTTTCAATGTAAGATTAAGCCTAAGTAATTAGACCAAATAGCTCACACATACACATAGACACACAAGTAATTTTCCTTATGTTTGCTAGATGAGAAATACAGAATAGTCTAACATGTCAGCCATCGCGGCTAGTCATTGGATGGATGTGCATTTACAAAGTACAAAACAGATCAATAAATAAGCCTTTCAAAGTTTCCTGGACTTAATTCATTAAACCACACAACTTAAACGTTCTTTGGTGTTGTTCAATTTATGGCTAGATAAATGCAGAGTCTTCTGCAAGGAGATATTGCACAGTTTGATATCAGTGCACAAAGCTTTTATTTCAAAGTCAGACTTTCCCATCATTTGTTGCTCGTTAAATTAATATGATTTATTCAGTGACTCACTGCAAATTGACACAACAAGAAGCATCCCCACATTTCCTCTTGGAATGTTGCGTTTGCACAGCATGGAGTACCAAATGCTCAGAAATGTGCTCGGAATTGGAAAGACTGCTTTGTTGTAAAAAAAAAAACCTTACCCCTACACAGTGAGAGAAGCTGAGACAGTCACTGTCCAATATTTTTGTGTGCTTTTCTTTCTCTCTCTCTCTCTCTCTCTCTCTGTGTGTGCGTGTGTGTGTGAGTAAGGCATTATTTGTTTTTTTCACAGAAGAAACGCAACATAAAAAATATATATATAATATATATATAATATATATATATATATATATATATATATATATATATAAATCAAGTTTTGCCTAATGGCTAAAGTTCAGTTTACCCTATTTTTTTTTTTTTTTTTACTGTAACCGTCACTTCTCTCTCTCCTTCTCTTCCATATTCTCTCTCTCTCTCTTGCACACACACATACACACACACACACTCTGTCTCTCTCACCTATTCTCTCTTTTGTTGTCCATATTAGATTCTCTCCATTCATTTCCCCTTGGTATTGTATTACAGTAAGGTCACCTCTAAGTGGCTGTTTCCTGGTGTTCGGGGCTCTGAACACTGGTCAGTTGGTAGATATATAAAGTACTCAGGCTTGCGTTGGTGTGGTGAGAATCCCCTCGACAGGACAGAAGGGACAGTTTTCAGTAGGCACAGGGTAAACTCAGGATGTGGCCAGACTGTCCACACAGTTTGTGTGCAGGACGCACTCTAGGCCTGGCTTGTACTGGGGCTTGCACTGCTTGCCATGATGACAGGCATGCTGACCGCAGACAACCGTCAGGGACACAGTGGAACACAAGACAAGGACGGTGTGTAGTCTGGTGTCTTCAAGATGATGTAAACTTTTCACCTTCCATTCTCCTCAGTACCCGAACCTCCCTTTACACACACAGAACTCAGAGGCATCTGTCAGACAGCTCTCTTTTTACAAAAGGGGGGTGAATAAAACTATGATCACCACAGGTCTTTTCAAGAAGTGCACTGGAAGACCGTGACATTGGACAACACATGTTTGAGCTTGTAACTCAATACCTTGTTGTTATTAACTACTAGCTTGGTCACAACAACAGTTTATTCAGACTAAAACATTTTGACTTGCCTCTTCTCTGGGCATAATCCAAATTCTGTTTCTTTTCTTTGCATCTAGTTCATTGGGAGGTACCTTGTGGGTATTGGGAGTTCTTTTGAAGAGACAGTGTTTTATTGTGACATACTTATAAGAGTGTCATGGAAGTCAGTAGACTAGCTGTCAGAAGTACCTCCCCCACCCCCCTGTAAAACTCAACTTCACCCCACCACCATATTCCTCCGCCTTTCAAAGACTAAATTGTCACAGGGTCCATACTTTGTACTTCTTGATGTATGAATGCTGGTGAAAGATGCCTTCAGATATAAGACAAGCAGCATAAATAGCAGAAAAGGATTTGTAATGATTTTTGACACTTTGGTAGCAAAAAAGGAGTGTATTATAATAAATCTGAGCCTGTAGAAGGGAAAAAGCACATTAGAAAACAATCAACTCACAGCACGTGTAACAAACTCACAGAAAATTACGGCATTAGGAAACAAGGCAGTGAAGCTCATTAGCTGTTTCAGTGCAAGGAGACAAGCTAGAGAATGTCCTCTTTTAACTCTGATATCTTCATCAGAAAAGAAGCTGGGAAAAATACTCTGATGCATTTGAATAATTTGAAATGCAGCTCAACAAATTTCACACAAAACTTATGAAACTTTGATGTACACAACTTTTCCTGTGAAGTTTTACGACACAAAGCTCTGTCTGTTGGCACTGTATAAAGTTATAATTAGGTAAGCGTTACAAGTAGAGAGCAACAGAAAGCAAATTTCACTTTTTTTTTTTCCTTCTGCTTCCTTTATTATTTTTTTAAGGTGCATGAAGGTGCTGAAAATTCTCTCTCTGTATCCCACTGTTTGCCAATAAGGAATACAACTAAACTCTGATTGGTCCGTTAGTAGTTATTATAATAATCACAATGATTACTGAGATCACAGAAATTACTCAAACATAACTAACATAAGACTATCTGCAGATTTGTGGCCATTCAATCTGATCTCACTGCTGCTAATTGGGCAAAAATCACCGCCCCTAAATACTGTTTAGCTACTTTGTTACTTTAGTTACTTTGTTAGTTCTTTCGTTACTTCTTCTCTTCCTCTTCTTTTTGACTCAAACACACAAAATCTTTACCTTTTTTCGCCAAATGAACTGTGTTAATTCCGGAAATAAATACTGGAAAACCAGATTACAAACAAACGTGCACGATAAATGTGATGGATAATGAGTTTTCATAACCATGTTTTTATTACCCCAGTTAATAATCCACAGACTAAGCTAGGAATAAAAAGGATATAAGATACATGCATAAATGTAATGCAAATGTAAACGTTTTTACTGATAGCCAGGAAATTCACACCTACATCTATAAAGATGTAGGTCTGGCCCTGACCAATAGACCAAATCCAATCTAAGAGGCAGCACCAATGGCTACATATCAGAATGTCTCTGTACTTTATTGGATAGCTATTCAAAAGTGCTTCAGCAATGATGCTCTGCTTTTAACACATTAAACCCAATCTGACTTTGAATCATAGTTAGGACCTGCAGAGCGAATTCAAATTTGCTAGTGATATGTCTAGATTAATAGGCTTCTTCACATCATTTTTCCATAATGGAATAACTTTAACAATACACTAGAATATACCAGTGATATTCAATATCCTTTAAAACTTTATTGCTTCTTAAAAAGTACAAGTGCAGTGTTCACAACTACAACACAGGACCAGATCAGGTTAACAGCTATAGCACAAGACTGGACTTGAGTGCTACAACATCACAACGATGCACTTCTTTTCAGGTGGTAATGTAAATGTTTATTATTTGACACATTAAAAAAATATATTTTCAAACAAAGAACTGTCCTAGTCAGCTCATTTTAGGTGACTGGGAGATCTCTGCATGAGCCATATTGCATGATTTCTTACGAAGTGTTCGCACAAAATGTTTATATATTAGGAGTATATTTAGGAGTGGCGATATTGCCCAAATTCGTATGATGCGGCTGTGAGATCAGGTCAGGTCATTAGACTTGACATACAATCAAATGGAAACCAATTACATTGGAGATTTACAGTTTGATACAGTGATGCAGTACTTAGATTGTTTGTTCCTAAATGTAGTTTTTTTTTTTTTATGAAACTGGGCCCCTGGTAGCAGAACTAGAACATACTACAACAGATGGTTCAAAATAGAAATGCTGTTACAGTAAGCAATGAACCTGTCCTACATCTGAAATGTTATCAGAGGATTTATGCACCTTTACTAACACTATGTAAAAGAATGAGTAATAATTAGATTGTTCATCTGTTTTTAGGGAGGACAGGAGATTGCTGTAGCGGTGGAAGGATTAATTTGGGTGAGCAGAGTTGTCCTAGCAGAGACAAGGCCAGAATTACATTGACAATAACGTCAGATACTATCATCCTCCTGCCACCATGCCAATGACATGACTTAAGGGTCATGTCAAACAGATTTATGCTCTTAATCTTTCGGGTCACTAAGATAGAGGTCAAGGAGGATTTTTCTCTGCACTGTCTGAAAATGTCACCTTTTGTGATGTTATTTGTCCAAGCTGTGTGTGTATCTGTGTATCTGTGTGTGTGTGTGTGTGTGGTGTGTGTGTGTTATGTAAAGAGCGTTAGAGCCCAGCATGTGTTCACTTCTAATGACATTGAATTTCTTTTTCCATTGTCAATATAATTAGGGGAGTCTGGCTTCAAGGCAAATCAGAATTCACTCTTGTAGGGAGATCCAGGTGTGACCTTTTAATTTGACAAATGACAACCTATTAGAAGCTGTGAAATTGCAGTATGCACAAGGCACATTGATGAGTCTTGTGACTTCTGGCTAGTTTTCTTTTCTTTTTTTTTCTCCCCTACTACCTTTCTTCGGTTGTGTAGTCATTAAATGAAAGTCAGAATAATCAGGGGGATTGGTGAATGAAGCAGTCACACACTCCCTTCCAATTAGCCCCTCACATCACCCTTCACAACCCCAAAGATTACCCTCCTCCCGCGAGTACCATGTTGCCCGTGCAAATGAGCCTGGCACAGCAAGCGAGTCCGCTCTGACCCAGATGAATTGTTTAAGTAAATCTGGGTGAGAGGGTGACTGCTGGATCACCTTGCAGGCATAGATGAAGGAACCATGTAATGATGATGTGAACAAGAAATAATGTGATGATGCCTGATGCCAGCTACCAGACCAAAACATGCAGAAAAAATCAGGTTATCCCAAAGAATGGATTCAGCACACTTGAGGTGACGTAAAGTCACTGACAAACTTCCAACTTGAATTACCTAGCCTACAAATTCCCACAAAAGAGACACTGTTCATTGTAAATAAAAAATGGGTCTAAAGTCCAACTCCCTTTTCAGGCCAAAGTCAAAATCCAGAGAGAGTGACAGAGAGAGAGAGAGAGAGAGTGACAGAGAGAGAGTGACAGAGAGAGAGATTTGCAGGTGTCTACATTATTACGTTTGCTGTATGTATGCTTCAGTAGCTGTTTTGATACTGGCTACTTCTGCATGGGGGTTCATTGCAGTCGATACTTGAACTTTAGTTTATGTTTCACCATCACAAAACTTGAGGATCTTGGAATCAATATCTCCCTCTGCAACTGGATCATGGACTTTCTAACCAACAGATCCCAGCATGTTAGGTCAGGCCACAACAGTTCAACCTCCATCACACTCAGCACTGGTGCACCCAAGGGCTGTGTGCTGAGTCCGTTCCTCTACTCCCTCTTCACCCAAGACTGCAGGCCTATGTATGGATCCAACTCCATCATAAAATTTGTAGATGACACCAGGGTGATTGGACTCATCAGTGGCAATGATCAGTCTGACTACAGGGCAAAGGTAAAGCACTTAGCTGCATGGTGCACTGACAATAATCTGCTGAACACGAGCAAAACCAAAGAGCTCATTGTGCGAGGTGCTCACTTCAGGAGGGAGAAGGGAGACACTCATGACCCCATCCATATTAACGGCATGGCTGTTGAATGTGTTTCCAGCTTCAAATTCCTAGGGACCGACATCTCAGAGAACCTGTCCTGGTCAAGCAACACCTCCAGCCTGGTCAGGAAGGCCCACCAGGGTCTCTTCTTCTTAAGAACACTGAAGAAGAACCACCTGTCTGCTGACATCCTGGGTAACTTCTACCGCTGTGCGATAGAGAGCATCCAGACCAACTGTGTCACAGTCTGGTATGGGAATTGTTCTGTCGCTGACCACAAGTCACTGCAGTGGGTGGTGAAAACACATTACAGGGACTCCACTTCCCGCTATTGAGGATGTCCACAAGAAGAGATGTCTACGCTGGGCGCACAGCATTCTCAGGATTCCTCTCATCCAGCCAACAGACTCCTTCAGCTCCTCCCCTCCTTCAGACTAAAACCAGCAGGTTCAGGAACAGCTTCTTCCCCACAGCTGTTACCCTACTGAACTCTGTTCCCTGTTGAACCTACCTATTTACACTACACCATGACAGAATCTGTTCACAGCGCTTGTCTTCACTACTGTATACATGTAACACAGGTTAAGACACCAGCAAAGTCATTGACACCAAAGACAAGACAGCCACAAATACAGTGGACTTTATTTAGCTCATACAATGTAGTCAGAATAGGGAGTTGGGGGGGAGCAGCTGTTCACCTTCAGGGCACACAACACAACAATAATAACCAAAGCCAACAAGAAACCAGTCAATATGGTTACAAACACCCACTACAGAACACTCAAAGTCAGTGGTGCACAGCAAAAGCCACTACAAATATTCAAATCCCTGGTGACCAGGAAAACCACAATAGGTGAGATGCTCCTGAAGCCAACAGCTAACCCCCCGCTACAACCAGTGGCCCACAAATAATAAGCTTTAAAGCCTATGATCAAGTATATAGCAATGCAAAGGAGTTAAAAGTGTTACATTAAAATAGTTACCTTTATTAAATTCACAAGTATAAAATCAACTACTGGCACATACTACAAATAGGAGCTATGCTGGGCCGCTGGCTGAAGCAATTGGTGGTGCACGGTGTCTCAGAGCAGGTTGGCCACCCTGTCTGGGACAGAAAGAAACAAAATGAAACTGATAACACCACACGCACCAACAATCACCCTTTAAACTGTAACTGGCTACAGGCATACAATGAACCCACAAAATGGGAGTTAATATATCAGGTTACGTAATCAAAAGTAGACCAAGCACCACACAACATTCGCACAAAGCAAAAGAAAGCCCTGTACACCACCAACCTTACCCCCTGCACAAAGGAGACCAAAGAGGCCCGGCAGCCTCAACTTACAACTTATATAGGGCGGCCATCTTAACATTTCAAGCCCTTCCTGTTGCTTAGCGCCACAGCTCCCCTAGTGCCCTGGCCCCATCATTACACCAACCCCCCGTCAACAATCCCTTCTCTTACACCCCCCTCCACTTTTCCTCAGTCCGTCCTCGGGCTGACCTTAAGCATCCCCATATCGTTCTGGTGGGAGGCCTTTGGTGGTACGACATGACCGTCGCAATCCTTCAGTGGCAGAGGTGGCGCTGTCTTCCTCAGCTGGTGTTATTGAGGGAGTGCAAGTTGTCAAAGGCGGTAGCCACCGAGTTGGTGGGAACAGCCAAGGAGTTGGTGGGAGAGGGCCATGTGCCGCTGGAATTGATGGTCCAGGCCCATCTGCTTCCCCTGCTTCCTCCACGGGAGCCTGTAAAGTCAGAGGACAAGGCCGAAGCAACTTTCTATGCAACACCCGCTCTCTCCCACCCCCCTTTTCAGGTTTAACCACATAAACAGGAATGTCAGTGTTTGGTTGTTTCACCACCACATATGGCATACTATGCCAAAAATTGGCCAGTTTGCCTTGTCCTTTGGGACCAACATTACGGACTAACACCCTCTCTCCCACCATTAAAGGCCCGAGAAGACTTTTACCACCATGTTGTTTCTTTTGATGCTGCCCTGCCCCTGCAGTCAACTCACCAGCTCTCTTGTAGGCATAGTGCAGGCGCTCATGATGTCGTCTAACCCATTCCTCCACGGTATGTTGTTCATCCATGGGGTGTCCCAACATTACATCTAGTGGGGTCCTGACATGTCGGCCAAACATGAGGTAGGATGGTATATACCCTGTGGAGCTGTGGACAGTGTTATTATAGGCATGCAGCATTTCTGGTAAGTAGTCAGCCCACCTTTGTTTTTTCTCCTCCACTAGAGTTCCCAGCATGCCCAGGAGAGTGCGGTTGAAGCGTTCAGTGAGGCCATTACCCTCTGGGTGGTACGGGGTGGTATGAGTCTTTTTGCAGCCATATAGGTCACAGAGCTGCTTTACTACTGCCGCTTCAAAGTTTGGACCCTGGTCGGAGTGAAACTGGGATGGGCAGCCAAAGTACTGTATGACCTGCTGCCACATCACTCTCACTGTGGTTGCAGCCGTTTGATCTCGAGTGGCTGCTGCCCATGCAAACTTAGTGAAGTGGTCAGTCAAGACCATGATGTTTTGAAAGCCCCCCACAGCCGCTTCAAGGGATAAAAAGTCCATGGTGACAATTTCAAGAGGGTAAGAGGCCACAACAGGAGTCAGACCCACAGCTGATGTACTAGGCCTTTTCCTTAAGGTGCACGCTGGACATTCTGAGCACCATTTCTGGACATCTGCGGCCATGTGTGGCCAGTAGTAGTTGGTCTGCAGTGTCTTCAGAGTCTTTTCAACAGCAAAATGCCCCATTTTATCGTGACAGCACGTGAAGGCCTCCTTCTGTAAACTTTGAGGGAGAATGAGTTGGTAGCGCCACATGTTGGTATTCGGATCTTGAACACATCGATACAAAAGTCCTTCTCGAAGCTGCAGACGGGACATCTCTCTCAACAGCCGCAGTACTTTAGGGACCTCCCGTCGTCGCTCAAGGGGATGTAACAGCCTTTTTGTCTGCAAAAACCACAACACACGGGAGATTACAGGGTCTTGTTGTTGCACTTCTGCCCACCTTTCAGCTGTCCAGTTCTGTCCTATCCTGGTGCCCACAGAAAACTGTGACTGGTCCTGTGCTGGTCTCGCCGACACTCCCAAACAGTATCCTGAGAGGCAAGCTTTAACCACTTTGCTGGTAACCTCTTGGAACCCTGGAACCTCCACGCCATCATCATCATCTGGAACCACTGCAGCACCTACTGGGTACCGGGACAGAACATCAGCATTAACATTTAATTTGCCAGACCGATGTTTGACTTGGAACCTATAACTAGCCAGCCGCGCCACCCAGCGTTGCTCCACCGCCCCTAGCCGTGCTGTAGCTAGATGTGCCAAAGGATTGTTGTCAGTATACACAGTAAAATCTGAGCCAAGCAGATACTCATGAAATTTTTCACTGATGGCCCATTTGAGGGCTAGAAGTTCCAGCTTGAAGGAGCTGTAATTAACATCATTACGTTCTGCACCCTGGAGACCCCTGCTAGCATAAGCAATTACCTTTTCCTGCCCATCCTGTATCTGAGAGAGCACGGCCCCCAAGCCTTGATGGCTTGCGTCGGTGTAGAGCAAAAAGGGTAGTGTAAAATTTGCAAAGGCAAGGACTGGCGCCTGCATGAGACCTTGTTTTAGTGACACGAATGCTGTTTCACATTCGTTAGACCAATCCCAAGGAGGAGACGAGGCTCTAGGTTTGTACTTCTTTGTAGGGTGCCCCCCAATAGCTTATGCAGTGGTGCTGCTTTTTGTGAGAATCCCTTCACAAACCTACGATAATATCCAGCCAAGCCCAGGAATGCTCGTAGCTCTGTTGGGGAACTAGGTACCTTCCACTGTTGAACAGCCATCACTTTTTCAGGGTCTGGGGCTATGCCAGCATCAGATACCACATGACCCAAGTATTGAACATTGCTACGCAGGAGCTTGCACTTCTCTGGTTTCAACTTAAGACCCTGCTGAGAAAGGCGAGAAAAGACAAAATCAAGGCGGTCAAGATGGGTATCAAAGTCTGCAGCAAACACAATCACATCGTCCAGATAGATAAGCAATGATTGATAGTTTTCGTCCCCCAAGCAACTCTCCATTAAACGCTGGAAGCTTGCTGGGGCATTGCACAGACCAAACGGCATCCGCTGGAATTCAAATAGCCCCATAGGGGTCGTGAATGCAGTCTTTTCCTTATCTTTGTCGTGCATCTTGACTTGCCAGTAACCAGATGCAAGGTCTAAGGTTGAATACCAGCTGGCCTTCTTTAAGCTGGCCAACGCCTCCTCCACCCGTGGCAGTGGGTATGAGTCCTTTCTAGTTACCTGGTTGAGCTGCCTATAGTCCACACAAAAGCGAATGGAACCATCTTTCTTTCGTACTAACACTATAGGGGAGGACCATGGACTTGAACTTGGTCTAATGATGTCTGCATCCAACATCTGCTTTAGCAAAGCCCTCACCTCACCATACAGATTTGGGGGAATCTGCCGATATCTCTGTCTAATAGGGGCAGCATCACCCGTTGGGATCTCATGCAGAATGGTATCTGTGCAACCATAGTCCTCCTCATGCTGTGAGAAGACAGCTTGATGTTTAATCAACAGCATCACCAGCTTATCCTTTTGTTCAGTTGACAATTGAACTCCATCTAGATCAAACCCAGGTGGTATGCAGGTATTCACCCTCTCTGTTCTTACAGTATTGACTGGCACTTCACTGGCATCATCTGGGACCAAGTGTAAGTCACAACTGTCATCAAACACCTCACATACTTGTAATGTTAACAATTCGCCCAACTTCTGGTATGGGTATACTGCCAGCGGTGTGCTACTGATGTTTCGAACACGCACCTGTATTTGGCCCCTTCTCACTGTCACCAAGGAACGTGCCACTAACAATCCGTCTCGTGTAGGCAGCGGCTCCATAAGGGCTTCATAGCTCCGACCACAAGGCCCACTCCTTGCTCTACAGTTTAGTAGCATCTCACGGTTACCAGGTATGGTCACAGGCCGTCTACTGGCCAGGCGTGCATAGCCCACAAAGCCCTCTGGTGATACGAAGTGATGCTCCTTCTGGCAGATGTGCATGGCCTTCTTCCACATGACCTTGCCTAAGGTGTTTAGAGATGGCTGGTCCTTGACTTCACAGGGGGCAGTGTTCTGAAACAAGACTTGCCACACTTCTTTAATAATATTCATCCCAACCAGTGCAGGAACTGTCAGACAGGAATCTTTAACCACAATTATCCCCACACATGCTAAGTTTACCCCAGCCACATCAACTTGAAGCGTTACATACCCTAAATACGGGATCTCTTTGCCATTGGCCGCCCTCAGCTTCAGCCAGGAGGTTGGATTCTTAAGGAGTTGACCATTCTTCCCATAATGCTCTTCAAACCAGTCCTGACGCATCATAGATACCTGGGAGCCAGTATCTAGCAAGCAGGAGACATCAACGCCGTCCATCGACACTTGGATCATAGGGCACTCCCCAACCAAGCCACAAGGGGGCCCTGCTGAGCTTGAAGTAGCATTTGGCATCGTGGAGCTGGCTACATGCAAGGGCAGAGAACTTGCACTGGGTAGGTCAGGTGTTGGTGTAGGCATCAAGGTGAGCTTGTGTATAGGCGGATGGATAACAATTGGGTCAGAGACCGGCTTAAAAGGTGCAGAGTTAACTACAGGTACCACTTGGGGAGGGGTGAGACATGAAACTGCCTCTGTTCTGGGGAGTATGGGGGATGGATCCTTCGCCAATATGCCTGCCGTTTGACCCTCAACAGCAGGGCACACTAGTTTAAATTGGCCTGAGGACTACGCTTGGGGCACTGGCGGGCAATGTGACCAGGGGATCTACAAATGAAACAAATAGGACGTCCTTGCTCGTCGTACTCACGTGGCCTCTGATGTCTTGGGCCTGGGGAATAACTCCGTGATCTTTGCGGGACCTGAAGTGAATCATGGCTCCGTGAACTTCCCTCCAGTCTGGCTTTCTGGAACTCATCCCTAATGCCCTGCAAGAGAGTCTGGGAGAGATTGTTCACCTGGAGTTCAACTTCCTTGGAGAGCTCTGTTTTAAGTTCCACTTTAAGTCGCTGAAGGTCGTCATCCCAAGGTTGTTTTTGGTCAGTCTTCACTGTTCTACAATGAGCTTGGCCATCTTCCTCTAACCCAGCACGCAGTACTGCCTCGGTTTTCACATCTAGGAATTTGAGGCTGTGATCCAATGTTACCTTTAGCCTCAGGTCCCTCTTCAACCCATCATCAAAAAGGCCAGCAATGAATTGGTCACGCATCAGCACCTCTGGATTCAGGATATTTTCAGCGTCACTGACCATCATCTTTTGCCAACACTCCTGTAGACGGAGTGCAAAACCTCTCACACTCTCTTCAGAGTGTTGCCTGCAATTGAAGAAGAGAGAGCGAGTGACCGAGGCAGAGACAGGGCTAGCATACAAACCTTGTAGCTTTTGGAACACTTTAGCAACTGTATCTTTCTCAGAGTCGGGCAGAAGGGCCACTTCCCGCCTTGCTTCTCCATCTAAACAATTAATTACCCAGTCAAGTTGGCTATCCACAGGTATAGCATACATTCTAAACCACATTTCTAAATCACATTTCCATTGTTTAAAAGAGAGGTCATTTGGCCCTCTTCCCCTGAGAACTTAGAACAAGGCATCATATATGGAAAAAAGGATGGCATGGAAAAAGCTCTTGGTCTCCCACCTCCCTCATTCTGATGTTCAGACATCTTCAGTGGTGTAACAACTCTACTGCCAGTGCTGCCGACTACGCCAAAGATGTAACACAGGTTAAGACACCAGCAAAGTCATTGACACCAAAGACAAGACAGCCACAAATACAGTGGACTTTATTTAGCTCATACAATGTAGTCAGAATAGGGAGTTGGGGGGGAGCAGCTGTTCACCTTCAGGGCACACAACACAACAATAATAACCAAAGCCAACAAGAAACCAGTCAATATGGTTACAAACACCCACTACAGAACACTCAAAGTCAGTGGTGCACAGCAAAAGCCACTACAAATATTCAAATCCCTGGTGACCAGGAAAACCACAATAGGTGAGATGCTCCTGAAGCCAACAGCTAACCCCCCGCTACAACCAGTGGCCCACAAATAATAAGCTTTAAAGCCTATGATCAAGTATATAGCAATGCAAAGGAGTTAAAAGTGTTACATTAAAATAGTTACCTTTATTAAATTCACAAGTATAAAATCAACTACTGGCACATACTACAAATAGGAGCTATGCTGGGCCGCTGGCTGAAGCAATTGGTGGTGCACGGTGTCTCAGAGCAGGTTGGCCACCCTGTCTGGGACAGAAAGAAACAAAATGAAACTGATAACACCACACGCACCAACAATCACCCTTTAAACTGTAACTGGCTACAGGCATACAATGAACCCACAAAATGGGAGTTAATATATCAGGTTACGTAATCAAAAGTAGACCAAGCACCACACAACATTCGCACAAAGCAAAAGAAAGCCCTGTACACCACCAACCTTACCCCCTGCACAAAGGAGACCAAAGAGGCCCGGCAGCCTCAACTTACAACTTATATAGGGCGGCCATCTTAACATTTCAAGCCCTTCCTGTTGCTTAGCGCCACAGCTCCCCTAGTGCCCTGGCCCCATCATTACACCAACCCCCCGTCAACAATCCCTTCTCTTACATACACATCTATAGCACTTTGCCTATCTTCTGTTACACATCTGCATATATATACATATATACATATATTAATATATCTACACACCTGTATATTTGTCCATACTATATTTGTATATCTGTAGATTTCCCTATGTGTAGTAGTATAGAACATTTGTATATTAACATACTTCATTTGCACATTGCCCTTTTGTAGATCAATACTAATTTACTTGTACATAATCTGCACATATCTATTCCCACATTTACACTGCTCGAACTGTACATAATACACATACTGTACATATTGCACTTTCTGCTATTTGCACTTCTGATTAGATGCTAAACTGTATTTTGTTACTCTGTATTCATACTGTAATCTAATCTAATCTAATCTAATCTAAACCATTTTGCAACACATACCTCACAATGTAAAAATGATAAATGACTATGAGCTCAAGCATTCAATTTGAACATTCAACAGAACAAACCCTCTACTCTGCATTAGTAAATCTCTAGGTAACCAGTTTCCCAAAACTGTGCAAAAACAGTGCAATCAACATACTTGTATTTTCTTATCAATCTGGTCAATTTAATTTATCATTTATTCCATAATTTGGTCAAGTAGCTTTTATTCACACTAATAATACTTCATAATATGACTGCCAAAGTTCTCATGAGGAAGGCCTTAGGCTGGGGGGGCCCATAGATTAAACATCACAGTAGAAATGCTAAACTTGCCTTACTAGCAATTGTTATTGACTTACATAATGGCTGTTTCAATATTCATCATTGCTATGGTTACCCAGAATCCTGTGCACTGCTTTTGTGGTCCCAGGTGGGGAAATTAGTAAGTGATGATGCGGCAGTTTTCTCAGCTTTCATCATCAAATGCACCCCAATCAGACTAACACAGCATCCAGAGCAGAGTCCTGGTGAGCATAAACAAGCACAAAGGCAAGCTAGCAGCTCTCTCAACACTAAAAATAATCACAACTGACTGAGCCCACTAGCCTAGCATTTAACACTAAAAAGAGGAAGTATGTGAGAGAGTGATTGTATATTAACATCAAATATGATGTGGATTTTATGGCTATTCTGCACTGCTGGCTAATATTCCATTAGCATATCTACTGCTTAGGAGGACCAACACACAGCTGTAAGTGTATGTGTGTGTGTGTGTGTGTGCATACTGTAAGAAAGTGTGAAAGAAAGAGAGTAGAGAGTAAGAAAGAGAGTAAGAGAGAGAGTAGGATGAGAATGTGTGTGTCTGTGTGTGTGTGTGTGTGTGTGAGAGAGAGAGAGAGAGAGAGAGGCTGTGTATGTGAGAGAGCTATGTGAATACAATCACTATATTGTATTCACAGAAATAACGACCAGAAATAACAAAAGAAAGCAAAACAATATTACCTCAAGACTGAGGAAAACCTGCAATATAAACCTGACAAAAATAAATAGGCCTATATGAGTCAATAAAAGTTTTTATACTGTAGTTACATGTCCCTGTGGAAAACCTGTGTGCTATCATTGTGGAGCTAGGAATCCTGTAGTCAAGAAGTGATAAAATAATTTAATGTTTATAGCATGTCTTTAGATGGAGGAATTTTTAATCCAGAGAGGAACATTAATCCAGAACATGTCCCTCGTCTCTTATTACAAAAAAAAAAAAAAAACATTGTAATAATGGAGATCAAGGGTAAAGCCATGTTTCTACTGATTTCTAAGGTGAGGAAATGCCCGAGACAATGGCACAGCTTGACTTCAGGACATTTTCGGCCAATGCTACCATAATGAAAGCCAGTATGGCAGCAGCGGCCTTTACAGCACAGACCATAGATATAAAAGCATGCCTGCACAGGAACATTGATTGCACATCCATCAATTATTCATACTGGTGTGCTGGCAAAGGGACATTGTTCAAGGCATCACTGGCAAGTTATATCCAATCCATTTTTTGAAAATTCAACTAAAATCTTCCTGCTGCCTGACATTTTACAAAGATGTTTTTTTTAGGTATCCAATGAATATTTCAGTAAGCGAGCATTACATTCCTTGGAGGGCTTAAAGACATCCATCAGTGTGTCAGCCATCTTGAAGGGTTCCTGGTTGAAAACGAACTGACAGAGACTAATGAAGCAGGGTGCCATCAAGGATCAAGAGGTGGCACACGTTAGGGCAAAAACCCATGGAGCTCCACTTCCTTTGAAGCTGGCAAGGACATGCCACGGTACGTCAAGGTCAGATAGAGCAGGACTGGATTACTTGAGGTGATGTGAATCTATTACTACACTATCTATAACACATCACACACCCACATGTTCTACCGTCATTTTAAACATAATTCTATTACCTAAAATAGATAACCTATTTCTAAATTCTAATTTTAGTACATCTAGCAGAATATATAGTGACTTGTGAGTCTAAATATCTGTTTATATGGCTTGTTTCTGTTTTTCCCCTCATGTCTATTCTGAATTTAAGTTAAGTGTCTGTTGGAGTTTCAGTTAAGCTCTACTGCAATTCAGCATTAATTGAAATTGATTTTATTTCTTTGTCAAAGTCCATGATAGTACAGCAGAAGTTCCAACCGACATCGCTCTAGGCAGGCAGCTGTTGAAGAGCAGTGGTAGCACTGATGCTTGAAAATTGCTTGTCTGGGCTATGATCCCTAAACTCACTGTTGTGAGTCCCTGTTTCTTTGCGAAGTTAGCTGGTAGTGTGTTGACAGATGGGGTGGCAGAAACAATAGAAGTTAGGATGACAGTAGAGGCTGTAATAGACAGTGGTAGATTGACCACAGGAGCAGTGGGCCGCTAAATCTGTGGGCTAGTGGGCCATCAAAACGTGTATCATAAGTTTGTACTTCTGCTATCTCTGGCCCTGGTCCTCCTACTTGTGTGAACAGACAAGTTCAGAGGCAAATTTCCTGCAGCAAATGTCTGGACATAATGGTAGAAGCAACAGCAGCAGCCATAGCAGTAGTCTCGTAATCACTGCTAACGCTAGTAGTTGTAGCAGTATTAATCAATGCTAATGCTATAGCCCATTTCAAGAGAGTGAGACTATTAGCATCATAGCTGTTTCCACAGGGCATCCGTTTTAACATTCCATATAGCTGTTTGATGAGATACAAATGTAGCAGAAGTAACTTGTGAACAGGAAACATTCAGACCTTTTTTTGTTTTTACCGTTGAACCGGTCTATACTCAGTATCACCTTCTTTTGTTGCTGACGTTGGTATATTGGCCTTCTGCCCTTTGTGAAACCTAAAGCCCAACTTCCTCCTACCTTTACTTACTACCCTACAGTAGCCTATATCCCTTAATGGCTTTAACAGTTGTTATGTGACACTCAAACAGTCTCACAGCTGTAGACTGAAGTATATTTGTTTAGTGAAATATGTCAGTCAATAACACAAAAAGCACACTTCCTTATGACAAGACAGAATGCAGTAACTGGATACATGGCCTGATCTACTATCTAATGGGAGCCTGTGTAGCAGATCGTCTCTGCATCTCTCCACTCCATCACACACACACACACACTCACACACATACACGTGCACACTGAGAGAGCCGACAGCCTTACGCCTCTCAGCCTAATGGCCACTCCGTCGGCATGTTTACTCTAAATCACACAGACGGACAGCTTTTTTGAGCTCTCCAGGAGGACGGCACGCGGAGCTCAGCCGACCATTATCAGCTGGCCACGGTTGGCGGCGTGCCGTAGCGCCGCCCCGCCCTCCCCCATTTCCTCCTCCATTCCCTCCTGTTCCCTCTCCTCCGACTCTGGGCACACTCTCCCCAGGCTGTTCTCTACCCCTCCTCTCATCAGTTCCTCTGTCGTCATCAATGTGCCCATCAAACTCACTCAGCCAGTTGCTCCCTTGCTAGCCTGTTCGGCCATCCATATGTGTGAGCACTTCTATAAATAGGCACCGCGGGGGCTTGAGTGACGAGCTCTCGGGCTTGAAAGGGTGTGCTGTGCTTTCTGTGCTGCTCTGGCTGGAGGAAACCATGGCCTCGGGGGCCCGCAGGGGGCTCTCATCACTACTGATCCTGAGATGAAACACCACAAGGCCATAAAACATTTACCGCCGCCCAATCTCTGCGCTACATCAAGGAAGCCTACTTCTCTCCACAGAAGCAGATCAGAACCTAGAAGACCATGTGGTCTGAGGCGAGGCTTGCACCCACCCCCACCGCTCTTGAGACAGCAGAGCACCCAAGCTTTACAAGCTTCTGTGGTTATGGCTGTGACATGAGCTCGTGATTGATCTCATGAAAGACGTGAACCTGTGTGTGGATAATGCCTTTCACTCTGACTGTTAAAAAAGGATGCCAGTTATCATTATTCCATGGCCGTTTGAATAGCGCTTGTCTGTGGGCTGACTCTGTCTGGCTTTGTTGCCTGCCAGCCAAGTCAGTTTGATGATCAGCTTAACTGAGGCCATTGCCACAATCCCCCTTAGAAATACAAGTATTTAATTGAACTTGTGTTTAACATAACTCAGTGTGATCGCTTTCCAGAGTCAAAGAAGGCAAAGTACAGGAGCTATTCCACGGAAAGTGGACATTTTGTCACATCCAATCCACTGATCAAATGTAATTGTATTTGCATGATGTGAATGATAACATGAAATATTTTATAATTGTTTTCAAAAATAGCAATTGCACTAATATATGCACTATAATCATTCACGTCATACAACTACTATAACATTACTGCTATTATGGATGTGCCCACAGATGCATGAAAGTAAAAATAATATCTGAAATTTGTTATGAAGACACACCAGTCTTTCTACATCTGAGTGCAGATGTGCACATTCTAGGCTCAGCTCTTTCATTCCCCGCTGCCAGTAATTGGTATTAAGGTTGCTCAAATTCACTTCCATCTTCCATGGAACAGCTTTCCCTTCCCCTGGGGAAGAAGAGATCTTCCGGCCAGGAGCAGATTAATAAGGAGACTGGGAGAGACTGTGCATGTCACTCAACTCAGCAAGACCATACCCTGCCATGAGTTCCCCTTAAATTCACCAATCCATGTTGCTTGATATCCATGCAGACTCCAAGCAGGACACCAATCATTATTTATATGCTGATCCTACAAATATATTAAATTGATAAAGATAAAGATATTCACACCCCCCCGGTCCCTCTCTAAATACAGTCATGTCCTGTTTTTTGTCTACTTTTAAAAGGCTGTATGCTCTTGACAAAAGTAGTGGGCCTTTCTATTCCCCTGTACTTCCTGAGGCACAAACCTCTCAGGATACAATAGTGTGCATGCTTACTAAATCTGAAAATGGATGCCCTGTGTAGTGTAGTGTGCCACACAAGCAGATTCAGGAGAGGGACTGTGAAAAAGCCTTGGCCCTCAAACTGCATTTGGCATTTTGCAGTAGGCACTTCAAACTGGGCATTTGTTAAAAATGTCTGTACACCAAAAGGAATAGATGTGTGTGTGTGCGTGTGTGTGTGTGTGTGTGTTTGGGGGGGGGTTGGGGTTGTACACATTTCCTCCCACTGAGTTTTGGAAAACTACCAATGAGAAAAGTATAAAAGTATATATATATATATATATATATATAAAAACATTACTGATGGTTTTCAGGAGAGTAATCTCTAAATTATTGTGTGTGTGTGTGTGTGTGTGTGTGTGTGTGTGCGCATGTGTGCATGTGTGCATGTGTTTAGAGGATAACATATCTCATGCTTCCCACCAGGACTACTCTGAAACCTTCTTGACCCATATGACAGGATCTCATTAAATATAAAGAAAGGTGTATCCTCAACAGTCATCCACAGACACCAGCGCTAAGATTGCACTCGTCCAAACACTTACACCCCACATTTACCCAGTGCAAGCAACCCCTCCCACCCACAGTAACTCCCTTTCCGTATGTCTCACAGGAGAATTTGCCTCTGACCGAGAACACAACGCAAGAGCACAACAAGCTCTCACTCGAGCAGACACACACACACGCGTGCGCGCAAGAACACACTCACTCGAGCACACTCTAAAGATGTGGCCTTGGGAGAAGAGTCATCCACCAGCAGAGGCTGTTAAACTATTAATGTTGTTTGAGTGTCGGGGGTTTGGAAATTACAACTTTTCAGCTGCACGCTTGAGGTGTCAGGGGCTGTCAAGGTTTTTTTTTTTTTTTTTTTCAAAAGCTGTTTGAAGAATAAAGAATGCTTATTTCCTTGAGTCAAACTCTGCATTTTGCCTACAGTGCTTTGAGGAGCATTCAGAATTAATGTGTGGTACGCACAGTCCAGTCCGGGCACCTCACTCTTGTCTGCTGTTTGTAAAGGAGGTGTAGTGGCCTGTATGCTGGGTCCCAGTGCTATTACACATGAATGACCATGGGCAGAGGATGGAGATGTTGTACAAACACAAGGAATTATTTTGCATCAAAATTTTGCTCATACACACACACACACACATACACACACACAAGAAAACCATCAGTATCTCCTCTTTGTGTTATTTTTTTATTTATTTGTTTATTTCCAAAACTCCAAGTACATGTTCCAAGTCATGGAAGAAAATGCACACACACACACACACACACACAGAGTGTGGGAATGCCTGGGCTTGACCATGATGATTTAAGTATTTCATAAGGGAAATCATTAATATTTCTTTTTTTCCCTCTGTTCTTAAATATAAAAGCTCTTATATTCTGTACACCCTCCTTACATAATGTAAGAGGTAATGGGTTTAGGAAATTAAATTGACTGATTGGGAAGTCAAGGTGGATGGGAAGGGATTGTGGTTCTTTTAGAATTTGCCTGAAAAAGCAATGCACAGAGAGTTCTTGGCAGCTTACACAACCTCCTGAAAAGGTTTGCACCTTACTTAAAGGTTCAAGCGGCAGCCATCTGAGTGCTACAAGAGAAAGGAAATGAGAAAAGGCAACAGTACTCAGAGTCAAATTACCTCGCTGACCTCCGACCGCCCGTCATCACAGCCTCTTCATCTTCCCCTCAATAAGGCCCCACGGGCTTGCTGAAAATGACTGTGGAAGAGGCCAATGCTAGTGACAACTCTTTCAAACAGCGGACTCTCTGTCTTTTGCCCTCGGTTGGCTTTCTCTTTGACATCACAAGGCCACTGGGTGACAACAAGAACAATAGTGAACTAAACACAAGCTATGCAAAAGTAGAGAGACTAATTTGATGTTGACTAGAGTTGGGATAAGCTATTTATTTATGTATGTATGTATGTATGTATGTATGTATGTATGTATGCATTTATTTATTATTATTATTATTTTATTATTATTATTATTTATTTATTTATTTATTTATAGCAAATTAGCTTATTTGCAGTCTGAGGAGTTTGATATGAGGACATATGCTCCTCTCTTCAGAGTGTGTATAACACTGTCTGACACTGTTAGCCAAGCTAAGCATAATCCCTTGAAGTGTGGGGTAGTTAGCCTATACCTCAAATAAACTCAATTGTTTCAAATAAACGTAATTATATTTATACAGCACCATTTACAATAGAATCATCTTGTGGCACTTTGCAGACATTAACAAGGAGCACCCAAGAGCAATAGGGAAAGGGAAAACTTCCTTGTGGTAGTTATTCAAGGAAGAAGCCTTGGGCAGATCCATGGCTCAAGGGGCAACCCAACTGCTTAGGGTCATGCAGGAAAAGTTCAGTCAGCAGTTACCATAAGAGATAGACTACAATTTGTCCAGCTGTACAATTTGTACAATTTGGTTTTGGCTGAGTATAATCATAATAATTTCAAAATATTGTCCCACAACAATATATGGTAGTCAAGCCATAGGTACTTGCCTAAAGTTCTGACTGGAGAGCCTATAGCAGCGAGTGAGGTCGATCATGGGATAACATAGAGTGGAGTCCTTTTTGACAAGTGCTGTTGTCAGAGGGGTCAGTCGGAAGGCCTCTAGGAAGGAGAGTCGGCCCTGGCATCTGCTTCCTTTGAAGTTGGCTGCAGTCCACTCAGGAAGAGTTGGTAAAGGGGAGGTCAACCAGTGAGAACCAGGGATGACACTCAGCAGAGATGACTGTGGTGTATGTGGGCAGAGGAAGCAAATTACTTAGGCTAGTCTAGGTGATTCACACTTCACAGATCATGTGTGTCATAAGTGCATTTATGTAAGAAAGAGAGAGAGAGAGAGAGAGAGAGAGAGATGTACGGCATGACACATAATTTACACATTAGTTAACCAGTTCCCCTTTCAGCATCCCCTTTCAGTATGATGCTAAGCTGGGCCAATGGCTGGGGTAGGGCTTCTGCACACACATTGACAAGAAGGGTATAGTAAATCGCTGACGCTGAGGTTTACTGCAAATAATCACTTTTCTCAAAACGTTGACATATCCCTTTACAGTTACACATATTATTATTATTTCCCAAATTTGTCCTACTTTCTCTTCTCATGCCATTGTTTGGTATTTGTCTGGCCAACTGCACAGCAGATGCCTCATCTCTCTGCATTTGGGAGGAGATGATAAGCATGGCACTTCTGGGTATGGATATAGTGTGCATCATGTCTCTCCACTGCTTTCATCAGGCAAGGGGGATATAAATACATACTAATGTGGGTCTTTGGCATTAATGTGACTGCTGTTCTGCATCTGTGTGGTCTACAGGGTATTTAGGAAGGGTTCAATTAAAATGAATTATTGTTGAGCTTCTTACTGAACAGATTTTCTTGTGTTTTTGCCAAGGTTTGTTTATGATGTGACAAAGAATGAAGCTCATGGAATGGCTGGCAATGCCAGTATGTAAAGTTGTTTTATTATTATTAAAATAATATTATTAATAAAACAAAATAATAAATAGTCTTCAAGAGAATTCAAGAGAATCAATGAATCATTTGGGTATACACAGAAAAAAATACATATATATATATATGTATATATATATATACATGTTATTACTAGTTCATAACATAGTAATAACATGTAACTACTTAGGTTGTCACCTAATCTTTAAAAAAAAAAAAAAAAAAAAAAAAAACATTAAGTGTGTGTTAGGTATGTGAAGCCACACCCATCTTACTTGTCATTCAGTGATTTTTGAGTTGCACTGAAATATTGCTATCATATCTAGTGGTAGGAGTAGTGGTCATCAATTTGACCTTCAAAGTGTGACACCGGACATCTGTAAGTTCTAATCAGTGGATGGACGAGGTTTTATGCATCATTGCTTGTCAGCAGTTTGAGGAAGTCAATAAACAAGATCAGACTAAATATTGTTTGGATTCATGAGGACAAACGTACAGTTCTCAAATGCTGTCACATCATAATTAGTGTACAGAATTAGTCAACTGCTTCAGTTCATCCAGGAAAAAAAAAACATCAATCTACTCAGTTCTTCAAGGACACCACATTTTTTTCTTTTCATTTTCTTTTCTTTTGTCATTGTCATCTCTGCTCCATTAAGCTTGGCTGTATAGCTTAGCTGCAGCTCTCTGTTGTCTTGCAATGGATTTTGTAAGACAAAAAAGAATTGCAAGCCAGAGAAATTCCAAGCTAGTCTTGACATTTTTAGGACAAATCGAAACCAGACTGTCTCACACCAAACTGCATATAACTCCAGGTGTGTGTGTGTGTGTGTGTGTGTGTGCACGCACTAGGACTTTATTGTTAAATGTCATTGTATCCCACATGATATGCATGCAGATACAGTGCCTGTTTTGAGAGCATGTGGGCCTTTTTAACCAGGGAAGAAGAGACTGAATCCACTTAATTCAAAGTGGCGAAGGCGAACAGGCATGTCTCTTGGGTTCCGGGGTGTTTTCTTCAGTGCTGGTGCATATTTTATGTGAACCCCACTGAACGTGACTAATATTTCAAATTGAAAAGTTGAGTTCAGACAACATGACGACTCTATTAAAACCGATGCGTTGAGAACAACTTCAGGGGTTTACCCCAGAGATTTCTCAGTTCACCACAGCACAATTTACATGACAATCACAAACGATTCTCTCTGAAGTAAAAAAAAAAAAAAAAAAAAAAAACCCTACTGCCTCTCCACACAGAAATGATAAATATGGCCCCTTTTCTTTTTTGTCATGAGGAGCTACAAGTTCCACTGGTAGAGTAAATTATTCCTGAACTTAATAAGGAGGCAGTGGGAGTTTTGAAGAACTGAATGCCTATGTAAAAAAGAAATCCAAGATTTTCATGCCCCGTCACTGATGTGGCTTTCTTTAATAGAGTATAACTTAATGTTTAGTTAACTTTAGCGTTCAACAGTTACTACAGACGTACAGTGTGTTAAAAGAACTAGTCTGTCTTTTGTTAATTTGCTGCCCTCCACACAGCCTAGTGTGTACCCAAACATTGGGTCAGAAAATCAACAAAGCCAACAATCCAGCCTACAAGGCTCTGAAAATATCCCCACTCAACTGCAGTAAAGCAGAGGTTTAGAGTGAGGCTTTTTATAAGCCTCAGGGCCCCTGACAGAGCTCTGTCCCTGGATAGGTATCTCTCCCAAATCTCACTACACACTCTCCATGGCACTCTCTCCAATATATATATATATATATATATATGTGTGTGTGTGTGTGTGTGTGTGTGTGTGCGCGCGCGCATCATGGGTCTCAAATCCTACAGCAACACTTTGTGCACTTTGTGCTTTGTGCAAAACATTGTGCCACTAGTTCAGGTATCCTTTTTTATCAGACAATTCATTTTGGTACCATCTCCAAATTAATATGGATGATATATATTCATATGAAGGGTGGATAAACACAAATGTTCTTCCCACACCCATCCAGGATGTACACTGTGGAGTTCTGGGTGGGGGGTTGGAAACCACCACAAAACAGAAGAGCAGCATGGCATTGCTGGATGTTTTGCCATCAAACACTAATTAGCATCTTCTAGCAGTGCCTGTAAGTTGTTGTGTTTGTAG
Organism: Tenualosa ilisha; assembly: GCA_015244755.2. Taxonomy (NCBI): domain Eukaryota; kingdom Metazoa; phylum Chordata; class Actinopteri; order Clupeiformes; family Clupeidae; genus Tenualosa; species Tenualosa ilisha. The sequence goes on along the minus strand of PYXC01000452.1, from coordinate 874,821 downwards.
GGTTTGTGTAGCTCAGTAGTTTTACATCAGAGACTCCATAATGTGACTTTAAATACAAACCCCAATTCTAATATGATTTTGCTGTGTTGTGTCTCAGATCAAGCACATTTCTCTCTACCCTCAAAAGTGTTGCTTTGACAGAAATCTTGTGTCCCAAGGGAAATTAAGCACTGTCCTGTCAACACACATCCACAAGCAAAAGTTAAATTAGAAGAAAAACTTATGCAAAAATTATGCAAGTAGTGTAGGCTACCAAAACAAGAAGTATGAAGCAATACAGTGCTGTCTTATAGACCTTTACAATGCATTCTTATTCAAATTTACCAATTTACAAAAGGGGCAAAAAGGTTAATTATTCAAATATTAAATGACACCTTAGAACTACATGTTGAGAGCTAGTGATTTATTAACCCGGTTCTCATTCTACATTTTGTTTTGTGCAGTGAGTCTGGCCATTTGGTAGTTAGAAACAATTGCTTGCAGGAGGTGTTTAAATTTTAAAAGACTGCATCAGCCCTTGACTGATAGCATTCCAGCTCTGTATTCACTGCATTCCCTCTGTCTGCTGATTGGATGCGGTAAAAATGCCACCGGAGACAACAAGCTCAATGGTTCACATCCGGATTAGCACTGTAAGGAGATCATTGAGTGGAGGTTTGTAGGAAGGCGTGGCCAGGCTAGTGTTTAATGCAGTGAACTATAACCCTTGGCCTTATATTAGTTTCATTAGGGAATGTATAAATGGCAGCTTATTTCTCATTATGCCTATAAATCCTTTGTTGTTATTTCACATGTATCATAAAATTAAATAAAAAAATAGTTGCACATTTTATAAATATGAGAATTAAATAAAGAGGGCAGTCATCTTGCTGTATTCCTCTTACACATGCCTGAGCCCTCTAGCAGTGAGCACAGCAAGTGGAAGTGTTCACCGCCATTATTCATTAGCCATTAAAATGCTTCCAGGATTAGGTGTTTGTTTGTGTTCAACTCTACTTCACTTATAGACTCCCTCTCTGGTAGACTGTTCTACTCTACTTCACTTTAGAGAGAAATGGCCTACAGAAACAATAAAACATGCTCATGTGACCACTTACCTTTCTAAATAGCACTAAGTAAGATGCTCTTTTTAAGTACACTTAGGCTATGTATTTAAAGATATAGATAGAAAGTTGTACTCACTGTATGGCGTATACTACTTTTTGATGGACGATCATTGTTACTACCTCTACTCCTATTCATAAGAACTTATAACAAGAAACTGTACCATAGAGCGTTTTCATTAGTCCTTTGCACAGATTCCTTTTGTGTCTTTCTCTCTCGCTCTCTCTCTCTCTCACACACACACACACAAACAGAGAGAGAGAGAGAGAGAGAAGCATAAAACAAGCTCATAAAGCAGGAAAGAAACACTTCAAAACAAACCAGATGCCAAACTGCCTGGTGGTAGAAGGCATAACTTGCACAGGTGTCGGCAAAAATGTGTAAAACATCCTGCCTCTAGTTACTTCAGAGACTTCTCCATAGCAGCAGATGTGTCAAAGCTCTAAACATAGTAGACAATTTCTTGAAAAAGTAACTGAATATAAAGCCAGACCTAGCAAACATCCTCAAATTTCAAGGCATGATACAGTTTTAACAACCGCAAGAACAACAGAAAAATTGTTGATAGCATCTATCTCTTTTTTGTGCTTAGCTGTGGTCCTTAGAGGTGTTCCATTTCCATTTACGCATTTAGGAGACGCTTTTATGCCAAACAATATCCAGGCCCAATCTCACCTAGAGCACCTTGGTTGCCTTGCTCAAGGGCACAACGGTGGCAGCCGGGAGCACTGGTGTTACTGTAAGCCTAGCTGCAACAGAGTTATAGTTAGCTCAGCTATATTCATTCCACACTGTCTATCCCACACAAGTCTACTGTGTGTGTGTGTAGGGGCACGCATTATCTGATTTTATTTTATTATTGTATTTTCTTGAAGTAGAGTAGTACATGATGATGGTCATGTTGCTGCAGGTGGATGCCTCTGGAGGACTGCTCTGCTGAGCTAGGGTGACCAGATTTGAGATTTGAGTGAGATTTGAGGACACCTTAGCAGGGGTAACATAGCCCTGTTGTTCGAGGTTCTGTCAGCAGGAAAAATAATCATAAAGGTTGATACTGAAAAGGTGAACCGGCAACTAACACTAAGTGAATGGGGCACAGTACCTTACTTTAAGTTACATTTCACTATTTCCCCATTCAATTAACATTAGTTATTGGCTCATTATTAGGTCTATGTTGTGCCTAATTTTCTGGTTCTTTTACCTACAGACAGCATTCAGTGACCTTGAGCCTAAAATATAAATACAAAATAAAATGAACATTTTAACATTATAAGACATTTTCAGAAAGTTGTACACTAGGCGGCACTCTCAGATTTACATACAAAAAACTGTGACTTTACATGATGAGCTCTCGCCCCTTGTGGTAATTTTATGCTTGGCTGAACTTTTATTTGCTACAGACACATGTCTGCTTTACACATCAGACATTCAGCTTCATATGGATTGTGACCCAAGGCGAAGACATGGTCATTTCGTTTTTAATTCATCTGTGAATTTCCATGTACGTTTCAGCATAGCTGTGGAGCGCTGTGGTGTGCTGTGGTAGCTTTACCTGTAATAAACAAGAAAGTGTGCTACTGAGGTACAGACTGACTGTCATGGTCCAGGGAGGTATCAGGTAAGGACCCAAGCGTACGACAAAAAAGGCTTTACTAAGGAAAAACGCTGGAGATCACAGGAACACACGGAGAACAACACAGGAACACAGAGAGAACAACACAGGAACACGCAACAGCATGAATATACATGGACAATGACCGACAGAGGACTGCTGAAACATGAGGATTTAAATACACAGGGCAAAACTATAGAACAAGGAGCAGGTGCAAGGAGCTAACAGGAAGTAACACAAGGAGGAGACAGAAGGATTCAAACTAAGAGTACAAGAGGACAGGACAGAATGTTACACTGACCAATTAAATGTTTACAAAGAAGGCTCTACAGTCAGACTGTGCAACCCGAAACCTTTAGGCTCTACTTCACCACTCCTCCTACTCACTTCCACACAATGCAAAGTGAACAGAACTGAGTAGGGGAAGAGTGTGACTAGTTTGTGATGAATGACACAGAGAAACGCAATGGAAATTCAATGTAGGCTGATTAAGGCTCTAGTAGAACAAAATCCTGGAAAATTTTGAAATTCCACCCGGACAAATTTTTAGGTCTCAAAAAAGAGGACATGCACAGGCAAAAGAGGATGTCTGGTCGCCCTAGCTGAACAAGACTTATAGTTAGGCTTTGTGTGTGCATTACTTTGTGTGTGCATTTGAACACCTTGTTTCTATTCCATTAGCAGAAAGGCAGTGGGGGCACAGGAGGTAGGGAAAGGTTGCAGGTTCAAACTGGACTCTGACCTGGACAAACTGACTTTGTCGAAGTGGAGCAAACTGTTCCTGATGTGTAGTCTCCATAACTGCCTCCATCACGGCTGTATAGGTGAGTCTGTGTGAATAGGTGAATGTAAGGCATGAAATTGTAAAGCTCTGTGAGTGAATAAAACATCATATAAATGCAGTTATTTATCTATGACCATCAGTAACCTTAGGAAAAGTAATTTCTGGTCAAGGCGGCAGAGGCTAAAGGCTATATGTAGCATGAAAGTTTTGATTATCTACAGGGCACATCAGTGTCCCCATCAACACTGACTGATGCTTTGATACAGGTGAGGCTACATTACTATAACTTATTTAAGGCAAACAAACTGCTGTTGGTCTTCTTTTGGAGTCCTTCACAGTGGACTCAGTGGCAATGGCAGATGGGGAGCAGATAACAAAAGCTGTCATGGCTTCTAAAATCTAAGGTGACATCACATGTCATACTTGATACTACTGTCACAATGATTAATGCTACATTAAGATTAAAGAAGCAAAGTGGGATTTTCATTGGTTAGGCCTCGTCTAAACTATCTTGAATCCGCCCAGAAATGTCAAATGACTTGTGAAGACTTTCAATTTCAACAAAAAATCATCTTCGCACTTAATTTGCCATTCTGGAAAAGAGACAAAAATACCAAACTTCCTCACTGATGTGTTTTAAGTGCAAGCTTCTAGTTATCAGACCTGAGCAAGAGGTACTGTGCACATATTGAATTGGCCTGTAGTCGGCTGTATAATTTGTCAGTTGAGTATTTTCAGTATATAGCCATCTCCAACAGAAATAAATGGCTTACATACCATTTGAAGGGTTTACATTTTGGAATAGTGGGAACGCATTCCTATCCTAAAGCAATATAAACTCTTACAGAGCAATAAACTATGTAGAATCTGAGAGAATGCTAAACAGTACCAAGAACTGCTTAGACTCGGCCAAACTTGACAAATAAGATAAATACAAACAATATGTCTTTGGAAAGAATAGGTTCAAGGGTAATGACAGAGTGGGAGTGTTGCTGACAAAGGCAAGTAGATTCATGTGTCTCAAAGCACTTCTTGCATTTTTTAGGGGTGTCACTGAAACAAATCTCCTTATAAGACTACACATTGCGTAAGATGTGTTTCACTCCGGATTAGGGAGATTGATGGTGTTATCTCTTGAATGCTCAAAAAACTCAAAGAAGTGTTTGTGGGGGGTTGGGGGGGGGGGGGGGTCTCCAAATTTGCAGAGAAACCCTGGATTGCAAAGTGGGAAATCAAGCCGAGCTTATAACAGTCTGTCTCACAAACCATGCTGGATCCTCAGTGGCAATGTAAGGAGGCTTGAACCACATCAAAGGCACGTCCTCGTACGCCTGCCAAATTGCTTTAACAACGTCTCAGCAAATGTGAGAGGTGTGAGAGGCAACAGAAAGCATGGTAACAAAGAGCATTGAATGTCATCCTTTAGTGTCGAGTGCAGAGATCCTGTCAGGGCGAAAGCTGCTTCGTCTCTGCAGGGGGGCAGTGACTGACAGAGCTCGGCAGAGAGCTGTTTACAGATCAGAAAGCGAGAAGGGTCTATCTGTGTGTGTGTGTGTGCTTGTGTGTGTGTGTGCATGTGTGTGTCTGTGTATGGGATGGAGGAAGTGCAGGGGTCTGGGGGGCACTGCAGCAATAAACAGGATAAGACACAGAGCTGAAGGTGGGTGTTTTCAAGGCAAAGCTAAGGGATTAGAGACGATCAATTAGCTCTAGCTTGTTTTTAAAGTGAGTGTGCTAGTATCTGTCACTGCTTCCGCCATTATCTCTAAGTTATCTTTATTACCTTGCCTAGGTTCGTTTCCCCTGATTTGTTAAGACACATTCTACACCTGTTCATGGATATTAGGAAAGTAAGTCTAATTGTCAAGGAACAGAAATGAGGCTTGTTGAGTGTTACAAGTAAATAATCAATAGTAGTCAGAAACAGCATATTTACAATGGAAGAGAGTACACAAGATCATGTTTAGACAGGCAAATCTGTGTTAAAGATACCCTCCACTTTCTCCATTGCACCTGTTGAGCCTTGGTTGAGAGTCAAACAGCAATACTTTTAAGGTTGAGGTCATTTGTAGGTACACTCTAAAGAATAGTCACCATAAAATAACAATAATCTTCAGGCAGCTGAGGCGCCAGCAGCCCACCATTGTTTTGCTGTAGCCGCCTGTACTATAACAGTAAATTACTGTCTGTACTCTGTACAACACACAGCACATGGCTGTAAGATATCATTCTCTTCCTGTTTAGATAAGAGCTATTCTGTATATTGTGAAAGAACTAAAAGTTCCCATAAAAAGTCCCAACATCTTGAGCTAAGGTTTATTGCACTGTTGGATAAAACTTATATCATCCACTGGCAACGTGACAGCAAATGCTTTTTTACCAAAGGTATTCAAAAATTCAACATTGGAAACAGCAAAATACATTTCAGAAATTCAGTGGAATTGGGGAGCTGGAGACAGGTACAGTACTTGGACTCCTAAAGCAGAACATGAGATGGATACAGACAGATACAGGCAATGTTAGAATCCCAGTGCCCCCCCTGACCCTGAGCCCTTAACGCTGGAAGACAACTGGCATGAATCAGTTCAATCAATCATGTTGACTAATGCCAGCTAAGGGCCTCTGCACACCAGCTCTGACCAAGTGCGTGGCACTTTGCTTACTAATTTAGATTCCAAGATGCTCACGTCTGGTCAATCTGTTGAAGATATAGCCTGTGGTGAAAATATTGGAAATACTAAAGCTTTACTTCAAGTTTTTTTTTTTTTCTAACAGCTTATTACCATTCCTGCTCCATGGAGATGGAGGAAATATACTGGGTATTGGTGCATAGAGCCAGAGATGGCAACAAGCATAAGTAGGTAGACTACAAGAGCATAGACTGGAGACAGCTGTTTCTTCAGCATGTTTGCATGACGTGTTGGATAAAAGCTTTGCTTCAAAACAGTTGTTAATCCGGAGAGTGGGGGTGGGGGGATGGAGGCGGGGCAACCTATGAGCAAATAAATAAACATTCTGTCCTTCCCAGGAATCAAAATAGTGATTTTGGGTTGATATGACTGAGGTAGACTTTGTGATTTGCTGGTGTACGTGTCAGTGTAAGTCATTAATCACATCTGTTTGAACTACACAAATTGCATGATTCAGAAACCATCATACTTCAGACCTGACTTTGTTGATGTGACAGTTTTGGGGGCCCATTGTTAGGTAGATTTAAGTTTGACAGTGCATCCTTGTCTATGCTTGCTTAATGCTGATGCCAGTGGTTGTATTGGAAGTATACTCAGGTTGTATTGGAAGTATACTCAGGTTGAGGGTTTAGTCATCATTTTTCATTGGTTAATAGCAGTGCATTGGGATTGGCTTGAATTAGTGTGAAACATTGACCAAGTCTGGGTCACTTGTGTGAATGCTTGCGCATCACTGGTGTGAATGGGGGGAAACTGAAAAGTGGGTTCTGCTGTGGACCAGAGATGAGAAGCAAGAAAGACCAAGGTCACCTTCAGACTGTCAAGGTCAAAGGGCCCTCTGGTGGAACTTATAGTGATGGATGAGGGTGGGCTAGCAAATGGCGGGATGAGGAGTCGAGACCTTCATCAATCTGTCAAGCCCAGAGTGGCGGGGAAAGGGTTATGATGGGGTTGAGTACTGGGGAAAAGGAGGTGTGTGTGTGTGTGTGTGGGACGTTTGGAAGGGGTGGAGTCCAAATCAACACCAAGATGAAAGTAGAAAAGGAAAGCTGCTCAGAAATCCTAACATTTATGGAAGAGGTCAAAAAGTACATGTGGTGTAGGCCTGAACATGGTCTCAACAGACACATCAGCAATATGAACAAACATTCAAGAGTATGTTTACTCCCTTCAGAAAATGGCCATGTTTATTTCCATCCAAATAGGCCATCACAACATAAGAAATAAGGACGATGTGCACATGGAAGTGGCATTTTATTTTCTGTGGATTTCTGTCTGTGTTGACATGGGTCCTGTGCTCTGAGTGCCACTCAAGGTCTTTCTTTTGTGTTCATGTCCTTGGACCTGAGCTTGACGAAAGAATGAAAAAAACGAACAGCAACAAAATGATAGCTTGTAGGGTCATGCAAAATACACCTGAGGCTGAACCTACACAGATGTTGCAGAAAGGAGAGAGAGAGAGAGAGAGAGAGAGAGAGAGAGAGTCGATTCCCTCAGGTGAGCATGACAAAGCATAACAAAGAATAACACTAAAGTTTTGAACAGGCAGGGTAGGACACGGAGGTGAGAACCAACCTGCTCTCTGCTCTCCACCCCCTGAGGTTGCACGGCAGTTGTTCTTCACCCAGGGCTCGAACTCCACAACATAATGTCTCACACCTGTGTCAAGAGCCCGACTCTCAGCTCAACTGTGGCTGGGAGAAACCCCAGGGGAGGTCTCACCTGCCCCAGCATGTTTACAGCTCGGTCTCTCCAGGCTTCGCCACACAACACCTACCATATTAATCACCATCAATGCGAGCTCATAGGTTTTCCTTTGAATAATGAATCTGACTTTGAATTGTCATTTGAGGATTGCTTGTGAAAACTGATGCTTACCTCTGCCCCCACCCCCCACCCCCAATCACACACACACACACACACACACACACACACACACACATCAAATAGATTTACGCTACATTTTATGATTTAATTTTGGCCTTGATTGCTGTGTCAATACGGTATGTCAAGATGTATGTATCTCTGTCACTTTGTGACAGTGATCTTCGCTTGATGTTGACAAATGATGAGTGACTGAGCAAATAGAGCCAGGTGGCAAAGGTGTAGCAGCACCACACAAGAATTTATAATAACCTCCATTCATTTTGCCTGGTGCTAAAAGCCATACATACTGACACCATAATTCACAGTGTTTAACTATGTGTGTTTCAGAATATGTATTCAAAACAAAATAATGAATAACAACTATGTGTAACAACAAAGACTTTGACATCTTACTCTCTCAGTGACCTAAAGGAAATAAATGAGATGGAAGTATCAGTGCGATTTACATAAGTCATGGAAATAATAATGGCTCCTTAAATCAGTGACAGGACACCACATGAAAACCAGCCAGCCATTGAATAAAATGTCTCTGAAAAGTTTCAGTGCAAAGTTTACTTTGCAATGTGACCACCAAGGCTCCTCGCAATGCCAACTTTAGCACTAATTAGCTTGTGATGAGGGGTTTTGCAGGGAAACTGCAAAATCTGAGACTGTGCTGTGTCATTGTCAAGGCAACCAGTGTAACCTAGGCTACAGACCGTCTCCTCTTGGCATCCTCCAAAACCACTCATTTCACCAAGTCAGTCTAAATAAGGCAAATACATTTTTAAAAACTCCATGTTATGGTTTATGTTTCATTTTCCTCTACACACATTTAATTTAATTGAGAACAGATAACTTTTCTGGTTGCATTGATCTACATGCATTTCAAACTTCTACAAAAAAGTGAATTCAATCCAATACTACCAAATACTTATACCAAGCAGCATTAATATTCTCTGCAGTGTGCTGGTGTCTATATGCATCAACCTAAGAATCAGTCCGAGCGAAAATCCTTAAGCTTATTGACGTGCAGAGAGCACTCATTGCTTCACACAGACAATTTGCACTTCATAAAGACAGCACAATTACTAAATTAATGCCACACATGGATTATTGAAATGCCTCTGGCCTGCTTCTAGCACTTGAGACGAACAAATTAAGAGAAAGTCTTTATTTCATTTTCTCTCTTTCTCTCTCCCTCTGTCTCTCTCTCTCTCTCTCTCTCTCTCTCTCTTTCTCTCTGTACATCTCTCTTGCTCTCATTTTGTCTGCATCCTCACTGATTAAAGCTTTGCCCTGTGAGATCACCTAAGTCTGACACACTGCATATGTTCAACACTGCTCACATGCTAAGAAAACACATAGTTATTTTGCCATGTCTGCCAGTGTGCAGTGCACTCTACTAATGCATCAGTCTGTGGCATGTTAATGTTGACTACTGTTTTCCACACTTCACTGGCTCAGGCTATGCAATTACTGTAGCAGATTGCCCTCGGTTATGGTAGCCATAATTACATGGCTCCAAAAAAGCAGTCTCTTTTGCACTTCTGAAACAACGTGGTTATATGCATTATTTTTTCTATAACTAGCCTGGCCTAATAATTTCACCCACACCCACAAATCTGGTCAGTTCAGTGTAGTGAATCAATGAAATAGAAGATACTGTATGAGTATAGCTATGGTGTCCTAACAAAGAGGAGTCTATTTATAACTATCTAAAGACATTTGCTGTTCCTACATTTGCAAAACCTAAAATATGGTTACAGTGAATGTATTATGTGCTTAGTTATTATCCATACAGATGTAGAGTATAGTTCAAATGTAGGGTGCAAACTATGAGGATTTTTTTTTCTTTCACTGCAAATGTTCTCCTCTGTCTTGGCTTGAATGAAGAAAAGAAGAGGGAAATGAGAGGAAGTAAGCCCTTGCTTAAGCTTCCTGTCTTCATTTTCCGCCGACAGCCCATTACTGGAGTATCCATTAGCCGGTCATACGGCCACAGACGCTTATATCCACCAACAATATTCTCTCCAACATCAATTTGACAGTGATCTGTTGTTTCCCTAAGACCATTGTAATTGCCGCAGAATATCTGAGAAAGTCTAGGAAAAAGAAGCATAGCTGGAGAGAGTCCTTGATTTCTAATCCCTGACCCGGGTGAAAAGAGGGTCACTGGAACAGACTGTGTGTGTGTAATTGTGTCTGTTGTTTAATGTGCTCGATCAAATGTTAGCGAAAGACCAATTTAGAATGCACCATTTTCAAGGTACATTTGCCCCTGAAATTGTCACTACACACACAAACCAAAGGCATGTATACTACGGTACATCAGGCGCTAAAAATAAAATCAATTGAGTTGATATAATTGAATATGGTTTCAGTGTCTTACATGCACTTTAATTTTAGTTGCTGCATTCACACTATATGCAACTGGACTTCTTTTTGGAGCTTGAAGTTGTTTCACTTTTCATCTAGAAGGCTTCTTCAATTCAATTCTGGTCTGGTGAAAGGAAGACCAGGAGATTTAACTCTGGACTGTGGGTGTAACTGTGAGCTGTAGACCACAGCCGTCATTATGTGACAATAGGTAAGATGAGTCACCCATTGCCATAGTTAGCATAAGTCAATGTGTCTAGTCTTTCCATCACCAGGCCAGAACTGAAGAAGCCTTTTGGATGAAATGTGAAACATCTTCATGCTCCAAAAAGAAGTCCAGTTGCATTTAACTGAACACCTTGACTAATGAGAATCTTTACAGACATACATTCACACTATTTTGATTTGAAGTTTGAGAAGTCCATTCTTTCTCAGTCATAACTAGCCATTTAAAATGAAGTGAAATGATCATAGCCATTCCTATAAGCCATCCCTGCCAATATAAACAGTCTCAGTGGAAAAGCACAGCACAGTGTTAATTGTCCTTTGGAGGACAATTTCTATACATGTGCAAATAGTACTTCTTAGGCCCGGTTGCTCTTTTAGCTGCTGGGCTGAATGTGCTGCAGTATAACACTCCTACTCACCACCCGTAAGGCATAACCAAAGGCACCGTGTGAGTGAAAGCATCCGACTTCGGTTGGGATCTGGCCCAGAAACTCGCTGAGAATCAGCCAGCCAACTGCGTAGTGCAGGTTGACTCCCATTTTGTTGAGGAATTGTTCCAACTGCTGGTTTTCATTCTTTTTCACCTTGTGAATGAGATATGCGGTGATATCACCTGACTATGCCATAGAGCATCTGCTTTCTCTCTCGGTGCATTGCATGAAGCACTCCACTCCAGAGCATATAGCTGAGGGGGAACACAAACACACACACACACACACACACACACACACACACACACACACACACACACAAACACACTTCCTACTATGATGCTTGTGTCAACATACAATGCAAATTACATTGGGACTTAGGGTGGGTTGGTATGTGTGTTGTGTGCCATAAATTGAAAATTGGAAGACATGCAAATTAACCTGCCTTGTTCTTTATTTAATTGTTTACCTCAAATACTGCTGGGAAACGTTTCATCCTTCCTTCCTTTCTTTTGTATTCCTACCTCAGAAGGCTTCCTTCCTTGTTAACATTCACTTGACAAATCTCAGCGCATAACAAAGTAACACTTTAATGCATGGCACATGCAGTATACTCTATGTTACAGTTATGTAAGGCTGTACCATATAGTATATAGGGTTCATTTACCTGAGCATCTGTCTTTGACTACCTCAGGCTACCTAACTGCAGCAGCTTTGTCTTCACTCATGCAATCTACATTATAGTGCTTGTCTAACACACAACACTGTAATTACCTTGTTTACATAGGAATAAATATATGGACAAAGTGTACAGCTTGTGAGTTGTGCATTAATAAAGAGACAACTTCAGCAAACACACCTCAGTCAAAGAGGAAAATTGCGCACACAAATGTGGGAGACTCACATGTGTGTCTTTCATGCCTTTACTGTGTGTTGTTGCATATGAGAGGGGTACTGAATTGCATAATGAGTTGTTTGAGAATGATGACTGTTCTCATGATACCTGCCTATTATCTTGTCTTGTGTGCATCCCCCTCATTAGGAAACCCTGGATCTGCTTTCATTTCCCCCTCATCATATGTAAAGCAAAGCTGAAGAATTCAGAATATACCTCCACAATATACCTCCATTGCACAATAACTCAACTGGTGTTGCTCTCATTGCAAGTCATTAGGCACCCTTACTGCCTTATTTACAGCAGCCAGATAAATCAGTGAGGGCGCCCTACATGACAGTCCGCCGAGAACCGATCACTGGGGAAATTAAGCCAGGCTTGGGTACTGATGGAATAGGTAGTGCGGTTTCTGAAGAGACGCCACCTCACCTTGGCCAAGTTGCCCTGGAGTAGGCTAGCTGACGGAGAACACTGATTGTTTTATGCAAGGATTGATTAAGGTTCACTGTCTCTCACTATTCAGTAGGCAAACAACACTGCTGTACATTCAGGAAAGGAATGGGAATTGGACACCGGAGAAAAGACACACACACACACATACACACACACATTTAGTTGCAACTCAAACAATCATCAACAAAAAATCATGTAATGCAACAATCAAACATTGAAATCCATGAATGTGTGTATTTCCAAGATCTGTGAGTGTCCATTTTTCTACATGCAGCATAAAGGTGTTTGACCTGTATGCACGTATGTTTTTATTGAGTACTCAGAGGTGCTATTTTGATACACGTAGTTGGCTATGTACAGGATAGTGAACAACATGCTGTTAAGCTGGCAAACATTGATGCACATTTTTAGTGCTATAATCACTTCTATTGTAGAACTACTTAATTTTGACACATGAGAGGGTAAAAAACTAAGCGAGAGGTGCAAATGTTCAACAGGTTCCATGTTCTATTTTGGCCTTCACGCAGACCAGAGTCAAGTTCTCATACGCTGTTACCAATGATCAAAGATCACTTAAAAGTTTATAAAATGATGTAATGTGACACTCCCACTTATGCAGACCGAACTATTCACATTTGCTCCCATTGTAATGTATTATGTTTACATTCACATTTATGCATTTAGCAGACGCTTATATCCAAATACATTTGTCAACTATCAACTACATCCGTGCCAGTCTTCCCTACAGCAACTTAGGGTTAAGTGCCTTAAGTGCATTATGTTGTTCTATTCTGGTTAGTATTCAGTGATCTTTGCATAATTCCTTCATCAGCTTACCAGAACTTTACTAGTTCTGGTACTAGTTCATTACTAGTTCTAAATGAATGATTGCTAGGACCAAAATCCAGTCATTAGTTCCAAATGTCTGGTTGTCAAGCAACAAATCCTAAAGGATTGTGTTCTTTCATAGCATTGTGTTCCTTACCCCAAACACAGTGTAATACTAGTGTCATTTCGATTGCGAATTATTAACTCTGTGCAAAGTCTACTTTACAACAAACTTCATAGCGAGTTTAACAAATGACTACAAAAATGTAACATTGGTGAAAAAAAATGGAACGACAGTTAATTGACATTCTCAAGAGCGCAACTGGAAATTCAACCAAGCAGTGGTACAAATATTTTTTAGGTCCATGTCAAAATCTGCACGTGGCACATCAGCAGAGACTCCTGGTCTCCAGGTTCATTAGAAGATGCTGTACCTCAAGCCCAGACTTCTATATTTAGAGCCTGCTGCTGCCAGATGTCACACCTCTAATTTAGCAGCACGGCACTTGCATTCTCACGTGCTGACTCACTCCTTGTGATGGAAAACATGTCAGCTCTTCTCATCTCTCTCTCTAGCTCTCTCCCTCCCTCCCTATTCGCAGCTATATGCTGTTGCTGCAGGTGCTGTTGCCACCTTACAATTCCCTTTGCCTGTTAGAAATTTCCAAATTCGTTAGAGCTGCACTGGGCTGCTCAAGTCTCCCTCTGTGATAAAACAAGCATATACCCTGTGGAGGATATACCCTCTGTGCTTGCTAATTCGACTGTGGAAATCAATAAATCATATTGATTACACTGTAAATATCTGACTTTGTAGAATGACTTGTAGTGCAACCTGCCTCTTGCCTCTCTGAATTAGTCTTTAGAACCTGAGTTTCACATCTGCACATCACACAGATCCATACTTGCACATTAACGAGACAAATGAACTGCCTTGGCGAACACCTGTGGAAACAAGCGCCTGACCCTTTCAGCACATGGTCAAGGCTTAGGCAGCCACTTTGAATAATTGTATAACACAGTAATTATATAGAGAGTGTACCAGGGACATGGCAATTACACCTGACATGCCATAGAGGTGGGGGCATCAGAATGTTCGCAGCACTACGCACAGAGATGTGCCAGTTAAGTGAGAAAGCCTATTACATGTTTGTTTGTGTGTGTTTAGTGGCTGACTAACATGAAGCGTAGAGGTTGCTGTTAGACTTTGAGAGTGGTGCTTAACATCGGGAGAATACACTTGAGGTGTATGCATAACTGACAACTGTTGCTAGCACTGAATGGAGCATGTGTGTGTGCATGTGTGTGTTCACGAGGTATGCATTTTTATGTGTTTCGTAATTTACATAGAACAGCTTGCTGTTTATCTAACTGCATTTTGATTTGTGATAATAAGTTGTTCTAAATGTTTTATGATTGTCTGTTAAATAGTTTGTGTGTTTAAAGGTTGTAAATGAACCAGCTACATCCCACTTCAAAATGACCTATTACTGAATCGATCAATATCACTGTGATGTGAATTGTTTCAATCAAAGAACTTTCTGGTAGCATTCTGCAGTCTGCAATGTTATAGGCCAGGTGTACCACTCCATGTCAGAAGGACTGACAGTGTTGTTGATGAATTTCCATTAGTGTTATAATGACCGAGCTGTGTCAGGTGAGAGGGATTTACCTTTGGAACACCATAATGTATGTTGACATGATCTCAAAATGTCTATGAGATGTCCTATGAGATGATTAAAAAAATGTGCCCACCAAATGCAGGGTAAGATGTTTATATAGTGTATATTATATAGATGTGTATATTCCCCTTACATTGAATCTCTATAGCACATCTGTATATTACCCTTACTATCTCTTCACCTTACATGTATATTGCTCTTCTGCCTATTTATTACTACTACTCTTATCTGTATATAATTTGCTCTTTAACTGTACATACTGCATACTGTATATACTGCACTTGCTGCTCTTTGCACTTCTGATTAGATGCCAAACTGCATTTCGTTACCTGTATTTATACATGTGCAATGACAATAAAGTTGAATCTAATCTAATCTAATCTAAAAATACAAATGTCTGCTGCATGTGCAATGACCACACATGATGTATAAGACAGTTGTGCAATGACCTGATGCAAAAGTCCTCGCAAGTCCTAAACTGAAGTATTTATGTTTTGAATTGTTGTTTTTTTTCCCTTTTTCCTTTTCTTACATTATTTAATTATTTACTGCGAGGAAGTCTAAACATGAGCCTCACAAGCATGTTTTTTTTTTTCTACTTCATTAAAGGTACTGTTTTAAAAAATCAATTTCCTTTCTCCAACTGTGGAGTGTTTCCATATACATATTTATGAAAGTTGTGATTACTGATAGACTAAATGTGATTTCAGCTTTTAAATATATATGAAGCCCATCTCCACATAGTCTGTTGTCTAGACTCCTGGTTCAACTGCTGCCAACCTGAAGCAGTGAAAGCATACATGAATGCAAAACTAAGCAATAAGGCCTAAGGGAATGTAGATTCCATTGATTTCAGAGCAGCTAAGGGGTGTTATTAGGCAAAATGAAACACAGACTCACTGGGTTTATTGTGTTACTAAAATTGTGATTACACACACACACACACGCACACACACACACACAAGCTTCATTTCATTAAAATAAAGACACAACAACAGGTCATATAATGATTTCTCTGTCAATAATCATTCCTCTGTCAAGACAATTCTGTTAGCTGAGTGGTTGTTATACAATGCATAGATGCAGCATCTGTAACTTTTAAATAACCCATTTAGAATGAAATGCAGTAAATATCTAGGGTTATGCTGGGTTCTACAGCGGCAGTATATATGATTTAGCCAAACATAATCAAGGATCAAATTTCCATCCACACTATCCATTTCTGAATTTGAGAATTGTTATCTTGCTTTTTAAAATCAAATCATCCTTTATTTGATTGGAATGTTCTCAATCATAAGTCCCATGCTTGATTGTGCCTATGCTTGATTCACTTAGCCTGTGAAACCTCTCAATAGGCATATGTCTACCTTATGTTATGTACAGGGGTGAAAGCAGTGTCATATTCTTGTCAGTGCCATTCAACAGGTAGAAATGTGCGAGCATAGGAAACACAGATTTTTTTTTTATCATACATCAGTTTATACTATTCATGGTAGAGCTCTTATCAAGGCCTATTACCTGAACCATTACTGCTACATGCTTTCTTTGAACCCCTGTTGCCTTTCAACACTGCAGGATATTTTCATCATGATCATCGTCCTGTTTTATGGTAACATAAATAGAAAATGAAATTAAAAAAAATGAGTTGCTATTATTTAAAAGCCTATGATGCTAACAAATATCTCACAATGCACCTAGTAAGATCTAAATGTGGTTTATAATTTTTAAAAGTTCAGTTGAGCAGAGTTTTAGTGTCATGAGTTGAAGACTGCAGAAATTTCCTGTGATTTCTAAATTGGATTACTCAGATATGTCTAATTGTATAGAGGTGCTTCATACCAAAAAATCCAGTAGATTCTCCTGCTTATTCCAATACATGGTTTGATATGTGTTATGTAAAGAGGTGGTAAGCTGTTGCACTGAGAAAAATGGGTGTCCATAAACGCACAGCTGCAGAATTTAAATATTATTAAATTTGATGTAAATTCAAAGCTAATTTTCTTTGAAACCCATCATCACAGTAATTAGTGACAAACATCATTAAGAAGCTTAGATTGTGCAGTTTCACGTGATATGCAGGTGTTATCTAGCCTGGCAACCCAAACCACAACATCATGATGTAGGGTCTGGCCATGACCGATAGACTGGGCTTGATCCAAGGGGCAGAATCAGCGGCTATCTTTCAAACGGCCTCTGCACCCAATAGAAAAGCGCTACGACCAATCGGAGCAACATTAGCAAAACAGCAAATATGTCATTCTTTGAAACAAATAACTTACCTTTTCTTTGGGCAACTTTCAAAGAAAAGCCCAAGTCTAACTCCTCCACAGTAGATGCCAAAGCCAATTCAAACAACCGCTGTTCCTTGGCCACAGCTGTTGTGCGTAGTTGTTTTACACCGTCACAGCCCTGTCATCACTGCACTAAGATAGACTGTTGTGATTGGTCCTACCAAGCCTTGGCAGAAGACCTACTGAGGCCCTATGGTGCGTGGCTAGACCTGAGCAAAGATATTTGCTACCGCTGGGATTACATCTAAATTTGTAGGCTAGATGTTATCTGTATGTTTAGAACTCCACAACAATTTAGCAGAGACACATATGAATTTCTATGCTCTAGCCTGAACCCCAGCAGTAGGCATGCAGAACGTTTTGACTTCAGCCATCTTAGACAGACCTACTGACGTCCATATAGGACTATATTGGACAAAGGCATAAAGAAAAACGTAGCGAGAGAAATAACGTTAAGGCACGTGAGTCTAACATTCAGTACCTGATTTTTCTTGTCGGTACTACGTACTGTCTTTGAATCTCTTAGTGGTGCGCAGTACTGGACCTGGAAAAGAATGTACAGCATTTTTGCATTTTTTTTTCTGTAGAGAGAGCTCCAGAGGTAAAAAAAAAAAATCACAGGCTTAACTGATATGCCTTTAAATTTGTAAAACATAAAAGTTCAAAAACATCTGGGCATCATTTTTGGTTGTAGGCCTACTCTTTAGAAAACAGAAGTTTGTTGACCTATTTTAAATTAACATTTTTCAGCATTTTCTGTTCTGTTTTTGAAGTGTAAAGGAAAATTCTTGTGGCCACGAGAGGTTTAATTAGATAATGTTAATGGGCTTACTCACAATGTTTTATTGTGAAATACTCTTTTTCGCAACAAAATGGCACATAAAAGAAACAGCATGGTCTTATAATAATTCATCTGGCATATATTTAGCATCACTCAACCTTGACTACCAGATGTATACATGCATCATACTGAATGTAATTCCTTGTAAATTACTCACACAGTTATCTTTGTTTCTTCTATAATGAGTTGTCATGCAGCCAGTATTGTTATTTGCATTTGAACAGACCTCTGAGGACATCGAGGGCACAGGACTACATGATGCTAAAACATCATCACTCTTTGCCCATGTCTTCTTCTTCTTCTTCTTCTTCTTCTTCTCCTTCAGTTGTTGCCCTCATCTGTGCCCTTGCTTCATCACTGGCTCCTCCTCCCTCTTCATAATTCTATGTGCATGTTATGCAGTATTGCTCAGGTACAATAACATAATACCATCGGTTAGTGAACAGAACAGGGACCTTCAATAAATACTAAGAATAAGTTGTTTGTCCCAGAGGAGAATTCTTGAGAAACATTACAAAGACTGTGCATTATAAAATTCTACATGACCTTTCCATGTTGTTTGGAACACTTGACTAAGTGTACTGCTTAATAGATGCAGATTTTCTTAAAAGAAATGGCATACTGCACATTAAAACTGATACATACAAGAGGGATAATTTGTGAATAAATGAATAAGCGAATACATGGAGCCATTTATATGTTTCATCTCATAAAAAGCGGCACTGTCACAATCACAGTACTTTCTTTCATTTCATTTTCATTTTTTTCTTTCACTTTGGATTTTAGGAGACACTATTATACTATATACTAAGAAACATCTACAGTATATACTATTAAACATGTATTTTTCTATCTATCTATCTATCTATCTATCTATCTATCTATCTATCTATCTATATCTATCTATCTCTGCATTTTTTCACTGGTAATGTGCTATGACCCCATTTTGCCCACTAAGATGAGCCATAGAAATGTGCACATAAAGAGACAGGATGGAAGCCGGAACCCTGCTGGCGACAGTTACACTCAAAACCTTTCTATGACACTGGATGAGTCAATCATGAGGTAGCTGACATGCGGGAACAATAAAACCCTTATGGCAGTTGGCTTCTCTCAGCACTGGTTTAGAGCGATGTGTGCCACCGTTTGCGTGAATCCTTCACGAAAGATGACATTTTCCACCATCTTAGCTCTTACATTGGCTGCTGACTGACTGAATCTTCCTCAGATCTTCTCTAGGCATCTACTGGGTGATAAACCACCTGACAGTGTTGAAGTTCTCACCTAGAAGTCAAAGATGACACTTCCACTCTTGATGACTACAGTGCAGTGTGTGTCTCACTTGAAGACCCCATCCCCACAGATCTGGTCTTAGGTGACCTCACTCAACAGTGTTGGACAGCCAGCGATAGTGAACGTTGGCACCTCTCTGTTAGTCTTGGTATCTTGCCAGCAGGTAGCGACGAGTGAAGCGGGACCTGTCAGTGGGAATGAAGGAAACTCGGCTCTTGCTGGTGATGGTCGAGGCACAATAACAGGAGAAGACACTGACACACTACAGCTGACAAAGTTGTTAAAAACAAGCTCACACCCAGGTCGTTAAGGGGCACAGAAATGTCAATTTGCTTTGGAGGGCCCAACAAACTATGACAGAGCCCAAGGAGCTTTTTCAGTTTGTTTGTCTGTTTTTTATATAGGGTTGTATTAGCAAACTATTTTCAGGGTTTATTTTGTGAATGTGGATACCAGAGGGAGACTTGATGTCAAGTGTCAAGCGATCTCCTCAGGGAAGACTCTGAGGGCAGCTTGTCATGTGTCATGTCAGCACATCGAAAAACTTTCTGTTTCTTGTTTCATCAGGAGAAGGTACTTGATCAAGACAAGATAAAAAAGTTTCTATTCTGAAAGAACTAATCTCTCTATGACTGTTTTGAATGACAAGAATGCTGACCCATATTGACACACTGTCAAAAAATCCTACCTCTTAGTCTGTTTATCCCACCATACAAAAATATAAATAATTTTACAGTTTTCCTCTAAAAGATTTAAGATGACAAGATTAACATCTATAACACATGTTTTTTTTAATACATTTCAGCATAAATATATTTGTTGTTTCAAATACATGCTTTTGTCTTCAGGTTGCTTTATACAAAACTTTTTCTGATGTGCTCACAATTGAGTGAACCTCCCTGAAGTGACTTTGTTTATACTATAAATGCAGTCAAAGTGAAAATTCAGTTTTTCACATCAAAAGTCAAGGGTCTGACTGAAGTGAAGAGCAGGTGGGAATCTTTTGGCTACAAATAAATTATTTTGTTTGCCAATGTATTTTGCAGAATGGTCTCCGGCAAAGGAAATTCTATGAGCTATAACCTGTGAAACTGCCTCTTGATTAAGCCTCGGACAAATAAGATGAAAAGTGATGGCTGCACGCTTGGTAGTCCTTGCTCTTCTCATGTTTATGATACGGTTTGAACCATGTTGATATTATTATTTATTTTTGTTGTTTATCAAGGTCATTGTGATGAGACCTTTAATTTCTAAGCAAGTGACAATTTGTATGCACTGTGAGGCAAGTTTATCATCATGAATGTCATCTCATGCATGTCAATAGCTGTCATAACACATTTGCTAAGGTCTTCCATTCTGACTTGATTCTCTTCTTTTCATCCATGTTTGTGCTTGCCCAGATACTGCATTGTATCTGTTCTAGACTGTTGTGCAAATGGAGTAGATTAATCTTCCCTGAGAAGCAGTCTCTCCCCCAGCAGCTTACTCCCTTCCTGCGTTATTTTTGTTTCTCGTCTATCTAGTAAATCTCTCCGGGGGAAGGAAGGGAAATGTACATCTTTACAGATGCCTCAGTCATAAGACGTACAGAGGCATATTAAATGGCATCATTTCAAATGTGTCACTTGTTTTTCCAACCTAGATTAGAAATCGGGGCAGAGAGGAAAGTAAAGAGCAGGAGAGAGAGAGAGAAAGAGAGAGAGAGAAGAAAAGGGATAATATCGGTTCCACCTGCCAGCTCTGGCTTGCAGTAGAAAGCAATTCTGTTCCACCCTTGAAACTAATCCCGAGCCACAATATCGACTTATTTATTTATTTACATTGTTTTTCTTAGACCACCAACATGTGTTCAATGGCTCTGCTCCAGCAGTTGGGGAGCACAATAGTCCCCCCCATGGGCAGACTCACATTTTACACTGGGCCTCGGCTCTCACACCATCTTCAACGCCCCCCACCCCACCCCACCCCAACACACCTTAACCTCCCACAGTCAGGCCAGCATGCTCAGGATGCAGCAGTCAGTGGACTAGGACATCCACCACAGCAGGAAACAGACAGGAAGTTACCTAGGAAATGAAACCACAGTGGGGACTAAAGAAACGCAATTTATTTATATAAATATTAGCCACTTTATGAATTCACTGTTTTATAACAACTGCAGATTTCAGTTATATATGTATACATATATATATATATATATATATATATATATATATATATATATATATATAGTATTTATTTATTTTATATTTGAGAGTTTTTATTTAAATCCGTGATAAAGTTTCTGCTCTCTAAACAAGGTGGAGATTACTTTTTTATGTAATTTCATGCGCTGGCGGTGTCCTTCTGGCTCCAAAGACATGCGCCTCACATTTCACTCTACCTCAACCACCAGGAGAATCATTTTGCATGGTGCTGCGCCAGGTAATCAGACTCATGCGGTATGTTTGTTGAGATGTACTGTAGGCGTGTGCACAACCACTGAGAATTTAATATAAACCCTAACACCGAAAATAAAAAGCCATAGTTAACCGGGTGGCCTCCGAGAGTTCTTGTGAGACCCTGGACCTGTGCTGCGTCGTGAAATGCGGCAGGTTGTATTCAACGGTTTGATAAAAGCTTTAATTAACACCACATCTCCCCAAACACACCACCTTATGAGAGCAGCTCCCCACCAGGGAATAATTAAAGGCCCTTCTATAACAGGATACTAGACACACATGTTTGTGTGTCAGGGGGGAACAGACACCTTATCTTCAACTTGCATGCCTGCAAACACACACACACACATACACATACACATCCGTGCACACACCAACATATATGCCAGACCTGGCAAACACTAAAGATACAGGCATAATCACACACACACACACACACACACACACACACACACACACACACACATACACACACACACAGACACACACACACACACACACACACACACACACGCACAGACACACACACATACACAAACAGACAGACAGACAGACAAACATAAAAATATTTATTTTTATGAATGCTTTAAAAGAAAACATAAAATATGACAGCATTACTGCAATGATTAGAGGTCATGCCTCTCACAACGCTTGCCCAGTAAGGACCACTATGAATGCCTGTCAAAATTACATTCCTGAGGAAGACAAGTAATCATTCCTTTCTGCAACACACTCAGGAAATGCTATAGTTAAGCTGTAAATCCGACAATGAATCAAATAAAGAGAGATAATGGGACAATTGGACATTGTGTGCATAGCTGTTCTCTCATGTATGTTTTCTGTATTTAACATAGATGTTTAAACACTGCACTGTCTTTTGTACTATAATAACACTTTAATTTGCTGTTTTACATCACCAAAGGTGCCTTACATGGAAACAGAAAGGGTGTTATTGGTTGCCTGTGGTTGGTAAAATGGCAATTCACCAAACTGGAGAAATGGCGTCTCTGTTAAATCAGCTTTGTGTTGACACAGGTCAAAATTTTCTAGTCCCAACAGCAGTCACTGTCATTCTTTGCATTTTAAAAGTAACAGAAAACAAAAAGTGGCACTGCAAAAGTTTGGGCACCCTGTATAGATGATACCTTGTAGCCAAGTCTCACAGTTAGCCAATGGCTGTGAGCCCTTAATTAACCTTGTAGACACATGGCCTGTTCACAATCATCGTTAGGAAAGACCAGGTGATGTGAGTGATGTGAGCAGCAGCCATGAGTTCCTCCAAGGAGATTCCTAGAATGCTAAAACTGAAAATGATTGACGCTTACAAGCGAGGCTTACAAGCAAGGCTATAAGAAAATCTTAAAGCATTTTCAGGTACCAGTTTCCTCTGTGTGCAATGTCATCAAAAAATGGCAACTAACCGGGACAGTGGAGGTCCAACCAAGGTCTGGAAGACCATCAAAAATATCACCAAAAACTGCTTGAAAATTTACGAGAGGCAAGAAAGAACCCCCGCTTGACTTCAAGAGAACTACAGGATGACTTGGCAAGCACTGGAGCTGTGGTACACCATTCAACTATTCAGCAACTCCTGCACAAATATGACCTTCATGGGAGACTCACAAGAAGAGAACTTCTCCTGCGTCCTCACCACAAAATTCAACGTTTGAATTTTGCCAGAGAACATGTAGATAAGCCTATTGTATTTTGGGAAAGTCTTGTAGACTGACAAAGTTAAAATTGAACTTTTTGGATGGAATGAACAGAGGTATGTTTGGAGAAAAAAGGGCACAGACTTTGTGTAAATGCATGTGTGTGTACAGAGTATAAATATAGAGGGTGGCCAAACTTTTGTTGTGGTCCTTTTTTTCATTTTGGTCACTTTGAAAAACTGTTTTTTGGGAATCATTTCATCTTCCACTTGCTTAAATACTCACAATAACAGACGTCTTGGCCAGGGGTGCCCAAACTTTTGCATACTACTTTACATGGTTTTAGCCGTTTGTTTCAATGAAAAATCAACTGATGGTAAACTCATAGTCTCTCTCTCTCTCTCTCTCTCTCTCTCTCTCTCTCGTGCCTTCAACAGTGTGCCTCTGATCATGACTCAGTGACTACTGCTCAGTATGCAACAGGCATCCCCGCCAGTCCAACAGCACATTCTATGTGGAAGGGATGTTTGTTTGTTTAATTTATTATTTATTCTTGTGTGTGCGTGTCCTTCAGACTGGTCTATTTCAAAATGTAGTGCCCACAAGCACATTCATAAAGACTAATTATGTAAATGTCTTCAAAAAAACATATGCAAATCATACATGTATTTTGCCTTGTTTGGCTTTTTCTGTAACTTGAAGTGGCAAGGACAACATAACTGCATTCAGTGCTCTACCTCCACCCTTCACAGACTCACTCTTGCCTTCACATATGGTCGAGCATCGGCTAGCCGTAAAACAGGATATTTGAACAACGCAATGATCTCTGCTACCTGATATCTCAGGCTGAGTGTGATAAGGCAGTGCAAGTCATCAAAGAGGGTTGGGGGTTGGGGTCATGGATTATAGTCCTTTACCATCGATGCAGGATGTGTTTGATCTGTCCTTGTAGTGGTTACTTCAGGAGACATGGTAAAGCCCACAGGATGCATGTCTCACGGGACTACCACCAGTTACTGAAATACTTGCACTAGGATACTGGCCAAGAAAAATAAGATAGTGTCCTCTCTTTCTTATGGAGTTTGTCCAACAGGGTTTTGCTGTTAAAATAAAGCCAACACATTTGATCAATGATGGCAAAAATAAGACAGAAAGACAGAGAGAAAGACTTCCATTGCATTTTGTTTATGCAAGCAGTTATTATATAGAAGGATTTCAATACATGTAAAAAGAATTTGTTGTTGATTTTTTTTAATTTTGTCATTGTTTTGCTGTTTTTAATTGTTTCCTTTGTTGTCTCTTTGTTCCTTTGTTCTCTTGATGGTGCTTGCTTGGCTCACTGATCTACTGATCGACTTATTGATTGATTCATTGATTGATCAGTCAGTGGTAATGATCTCTCTGATCCTTTGCTTTAAACCAGTTCATCCCATGTCATGGGCTGAGCCTCTACATCTGTGGGAGCATATTTCTGATTCTCTCTCTCTCTCTCTCTCTCTCTCCCTCTCTCTCACACAGACACATACTCACACACACACACATGCGCACACACACACACACACACACACGCACTCACAAACACTCAGTTTTATCCTCAGCAGAGACAATGGTAAATAAGAAGAGAATGAAAATAAGGCAAACAATATATCTTGCATCTGAGTGCACCCCCACTCCACTCTGCCTACACACCAAATTGCATTTTCTATTCCACTAAATCCCTGCAGTTCACCCACCAACAACACAAGGGAAAAAAGAGCATTCTCTCTAGTGCACCCAGACAAGCTTTTTTCTCACCTTGTTTCACAGTTTTTTTCCTCTCTATTTTTCTCTCTAAATGTATCTACTGTATATAAACGGTGACTAGACCCACATACCACCCCCCCACACACACACACACCTCTCTCCTTCTCTCTCTTTTTTGTCTCTATCTACCTATCTTCCTCTCTGTCTCTTTCAGTATTTCCCCCTTCCTTTTTTCTCTGCTTAGGTATGATGACCAGGCCCACTCCTCTCTCTCTCCTTCCATCTCTCTCTCCTTCCATCTCTCTCTCTCTCTCTCTCTGTCTCTCTGTCTCTCTGTCTCTCTCGCCGTAGTGCTGGTAGAGCCCATGGAGGAGCATCTGTTCCCTGCGGGTCTGTACTCCCACTCTTTTCTTTATTTATGAACAGGGTTGCGCTGCTCCTCCACAGACATCCGGCTACAGCACCACAGCCTCTTCATGCCCTCTACTCACACAGAACCCACACACACACACATACATTAACACATGCACGCACACACACACACACACACACTCACACACACACACACACACAGAAAGAGAGTAATAGGGTGGCCAAAAAACAATACAATGCATAAACGCTGCTGGAGCAGGCCTCAGGGGGACCTGGGGGAGCTGGATATGTAATTAAAGTGTATGTGAAGACACGGGGCACACACCGCCGTCATCATTTACAGCCTTCAGGACTGAGTTGCTACATTTTGCACACTGCTACAGCTAACGCTAACGCAACCGCTACCACCACCACCACCGCTGTCTCGCATAATTCCGTGACAGTACTCGCTACTGACTCAGTCTCACCAGCCCCTGGAAAAGCAAATGAAATTGCACCCAAGAGGGAGAATTGGTAGCACTCTCTCCATTCTCAAAGCCCTGATTGCTTGTTCTCTTTTTTACATTTACATTACATGGCCTGTGTCTTCTTTATTTATACTTGACTTTGTTTATTTTTTTTTTCTATTCTGCCTGTATAATGTATGTGATTTATGGATCTCTGTATGCATCTGTATGTGTGCAGGGTGTTCATGTAAGTGGATGAATGTTTGTGTGGGGCTTCATTTGGTGGCACTCAGTGAAATGCATACAAATGCAGTAACATGAGGTAGGAGGTAGAGAAATAGCTCAGCAACCAAACACACAAACTCTCCACTGAAAAAGGTAAATCTTTATCATTGGGAAGCAAACCATCTGTGCTGTTCACCACACTTACAGAAACATGGTCTAGGTGACCTTTACTGTAACGTAAGAAACTGTGTGTGTGTGTGTGTGTGTGTGTGTGTGTGTGTGTGTGTATGTGACTCTGTTTGTGCATATGCACGGGTGTGTGTGTGTTTGTGAAAGGCGGTCGATTCCTTTAAAAAACAAAGTCTGGCGAGGCATTCAGCTGTGTGTGTCTGTGGTGATAGTGTGGTGAGAGCATCCCAGAGAAGGGCAGGCGGAATAGACATGTTTTCTGACAAGCCAGCTGTGAGGCACAGTAGAACAGTAGGCAGACTTTATCCCTCTCCACGCAGCCAGTTGTGAAACCATGCAGGGAGTGCAGTATGAACCTGCAGTATCATGCAGTATTCAACACATTTTATAAAATACATCATCACAAGATTTTACAAAATACATCATCACAAGAGAGTTTATATTGAAATATAGTTTATTGATTCATGAATATGTAAATACTGTACCCTCCTCCAGTTTCAGGATGCATGTAAACATTAAAGTAGTTGTCCAGTTGCCATTTTTTTTTTTTGTCGGTATAAAACTAGTGTTTTTTTTATTTCAATTCCAACTCTTCTTGCCGCTTCTTATATCTATCTATCTATCTATCTATCTATCTATCTATCTATCTATCTATCTATTATCTATCTCTCTATCTATCTATCTATTATCTATCTATATATTTTTCTTCTTTCATATATATATATTATATACACACAGCACTGGGACCCTTCCAAAGAGCACTGATCAGATTAAAGCATGCACAATAAATCCACTTTATGAGTGCAAGCAGGTAAGTGCTATGTAACCAATGGCTGTCTTTTTTAACCATGAAACATTAAAACATGGCCACAACAGTAGACAGCTAACGCCCCAACAACTCATACCTCACATTCTAATACTTTATCAGAGAGAGAGAGAAACATATCAAACTTTGGACAGATTACAGAATTTATTATTCATTTATGGCAGATTATTTATGCTAAATAAAAGTCCCCAAGGTCCAAAAGGCAGTCACTATGTACAGACTCTGTGACCATACACTGGCTATCGAAAAAGGATGCCACAAACAAACACAGCTACCAAGAGAAGAGATGGTATGTGCTTACTGCACACAAGAGGTGGAGAGAGTTTCCTTTTTCTAGAAATGCAAAACAATAAATTCTATGAATGTATATATGTATGTATGTATCTCTCTCTCTACTGCTTTTGCAATATTGCAATGTTTACAGTTATGCCAAAAGTGCATTGAATTGAATTGAGTTGATCTGGTAGCACTGACCTCCCAAGTGCTACCAGATCAACTGATATCCTCTCCACCTTCAAGAAACTTGTGAAGACTCAGCTCTTCCAAGAATATCTCCTGGCGTAAATTTTGAGAATGCACTTAAAAATGTAATTTCTCTACACTGTGTTACACTATTGCACTTTCAACTTAAAATAGTGCAGATTCTTTGTTAGCAATATGCACTCCTTATTAGTGCTATCATTGTGTTGTAGCTTGAATGTTCTTGGTGGTTGTGGTGGTAGTGTGTGCGTGTGTGTGTGTGTGTGTGTGTGTGTGTGTGTGTGTGTTAGCACCTGCTTGGGATTGCTTTTGGAAATGTTAGCCAACATCATTGCATCATTGGTTATACACTGCAAAGGGATCTCTCTCTCTCTTTCTCGCTCTCTCTCTCAGGGTTGGGTAACCTTGGCCAGTTCCATCCCATGTGAAGAAAAAAAGGTTGAGTAACCTCATCAATCATGCTCTCTTGATCAGAAGAGCGAAATACATTTCTTTTGTATACCCAAGCCTTTGAAGATGAGGAAGAGACTCTCTTCTGGTTATAAAAAGACAAACATCACAATATTTCATTATCTCTCTCTGTCTCTCTCTTTCTTTTTTTATTATTGCAGTGCTCTGTTCTCTGGGTGTAATAATACCTGCATCAAAAACCTACAACTAATACAAAATGCTGCGGCCCGAACACTCACCAGGACTAAAAAATATGAACATATCTCTCCTATCCGATTTTAAAATACTCCTCCTAACCTACAAAGCCCTCAAGGGCAATGCACCAACATATATTAAAGACTTACTTGTCCCTTACCACCCTTCTAGAACCCTAAGATCCCAAAATACTGGTCTCCTTGTAATCCCAAGAATATCAAAATCTACGATAGGAGGAAGAGCCTTTTACCGTGCACCCCTCCTGTGGAATAATCTCCCCCCCGAAATTTGGCAAGCGGACACTCTCAATACCTTTAAGTCTAGACTTAAAACCTTCCTCTTTACTGTTTCCCATAGTTAGGGATGGTGCATGGCAAATCATCACTTCTCATGGGTCTTTTGGGAGGGACTGCCTCTGCTGTTGCCCCCAGTTCTGAGGCATGGTGGCCACTGACCATCCCTGCAGTGGTGATGGGTTACCATGCATCATACCTTAGTTATGCTGCTATAGCCTAGTGTTGCCACACAACCTTCATGTGTCATGCCGTACAACTCTCTCTCTCTCAAGATTTATATATATATATTTATACACATATATGTATGCCCAAATTACACATTTGCTTTCTGACGTGTGAGCCTGGCCTAATTCACTATTTTCCTCTGTCCACAATTTATCTTTGCTGAGTGTCATCCCTGCCTGATTCCGGCGGACTCCTTTCACCCTCCCCTCCTGAGTGGACTACAACCAACACTACGGGAGGCCCATGTCAGGACCGACTCCCCATCACAGAGGACCTTCCTGACGCCGATGCTGGGCCCGACTCCCCTTCCTGAGGCTTTGTGATTAACCCACTCCTCACAATGGCGCTGTCATATGGACTCTTACTGTTACCCCCATGACCCATCTCACTCCTTTGAGTTTGTCACTATGCCTGGCCGCTGCTACATTGTCCAGCCATAATTCCTGATAACCACCCATAGACTGACTACCATGTAATGTCAAAGTGGGATAATACTCAATTATGAACAATTATGAACCTTAGCTAAAACCATAGGCAACTTATAGTCATGGTTACTACTGATTGTAATTTTTCTCCATGACCCCTGGCAGTTGGGTTAGCCCCTTGAGTCGTGGATCTGCCCAAGGTTTCTTCCTAGATTAACTGAACATAAGGGAGTTTTTCCTTGCCCCTGTTGCTCTTGAGTGCTCCTTCTGTGAAGCACCATGAGACAAAACTATTGTAAAAGGCGCTGTATAAATAAAACTGAATTTAATTGAATTGAACTGAATTTCTTTCAAAAGTGTAGAGTCTACACTAAGACTCAATTGTATGACAGTCTGTTGCCACTTTGGGAGCAACCTACTGATGTTTTTTTTGTTTGTTTGTTTGTTTTGTTTTTTTTATTGTGCCAAGTAACATGCACTCTGTAACACTTACCTCATATTCTTCTCAACAATTTACAAAATACAAAGAGTATTTTGTCCCAGGCCTGGCCAAGGCTATCAGCGGCCCTGGTTGGGGATAATGCATTACAAAGGAACGTATTACTGTAATTTTGCTACATTTTGCGGGACCAAAATAACATAACAAGTTATCTTTCCAATATCAGTACCGTTATTACAGTTACTAACTATAGTAACAGACTTTTTCTTTGTTTTGTGCAGTGAACCCAGTGATCATATCTGACCTATTAAACAAACTAATCAAGATGGCACTGTTTTAGTAAGTGGATTTTGCCTGCCTAGTTGCTGGAGGAGAGAGAAGACATGGGCAAAAGCACAAGTATCTTAGGTAACTGAAATATATAAAATTATTATTTTCAGTTTGTTGTGTGACCAAAAAAAAAAAAAAATCAGAGAAATGCAAGATGTAGGCTACCCAATGTTGCATATTCAGTTTACCTATTCATATAAATTTGGTTAAGCCTACTGTAATGTCTGACAGTTACAAATAATTTTGATAGGCTATATTTGGTTCGTAGCCTAGTATGCTGAACACATAAATTAGGCTACTGGCCAACCTCATATCACTTACTGTTCATACAGCCTATCATTTTGCGCACTGATCTACATGCTTGCTGTAAAACAATCAAAGAAATCCCCACCATACTGATGTCCGTCATCAGAATAATATTGAGAGAGATGCATGCAAGTGTAAATTATTGCCTAATATGAGTTTTCTTTTTCCTCAACAATTTTCGGCTAACGCAGAGTTGTCGCCGATCATTGTTACATTTCTTTAGGACAGTTGAGGGCTTAAAGTTATAAACCCGTAACAGTGAAAAACTTTATCTCCTCTAGAAAGTGGGTAGATAGTGTGTCCATTGTCTACTTTATGCTCAGTGAATCTAGATGAGTAGGGAGAAAAAGTAAAGTAACAAGTAGTTACCATTTTAAAAGGAGTAACAAATAACAAGTTCAAAGCAGTAAGTAAAGAAAAGTAACGAGTTACTTTTTCTGAGTAACTTTTCCAGCACTGGCGCCACTATCATGGCGACCATTCGGGAAGGCTATTCCCCTCACTGATGGCCATGACTGGTGCGTTCTCCTTGCTACATACCTCGCCGCCCTTGCCGCATGTCCGCCGCCTGATTTGTGTTTTAACTCCGGCAAGGATGCACTCTCCCTCAAAGCTTCAGATGGAGAGTGCCTCAATGACCAGGAGGACACTACATCTTGCTGTTCGCCTCCCCTCCAGCCCGAGAGTGCCCCCAGGATGCCCCTCACGACCGAACGCCACAGAGTGGAGGAGCAGGCTGCCGAGTCTCTTCCGATCGGATGCTCCTCGTGCAACCTGTTTTCGTCTCATGTAAGGTTATGGCAGATAACCTCAGTTCTCTGTGGTAGAACATAAGATGTCACTTGCCTTGCCTCTGCACACTTCAGCTGTCATGCTTCAAGTGTGATAGAGGTAGATGGCATGCATTCATGGCAATATATAGCCTGAGGGCTGAGACTGGTGCATGCGTGCTTATGCCTGTGATGACAGGCTGTGTTCGAGAGGGTTCAGCAAGATAATATCTCCAAAGGCGATATCCCAATAGGTGGTGGCTCATGTTCACCCTCAGAGAACCAAGGTTGTCTGCCCTACAGTAAGTGGCCGGATGTTAAGTAGTTTCAGGCACAGAAAGATTTTGGCTGTCCTCTTTACATGAGGCCCCCTTGCTAAATGTGATGCTCCCTGTTTGAGCTTTTAATTGTGGACCTGTTCTTCTATTTGGCCTGTCAGACGATATAATGTGAGGGAGAGAGAGAGAGAAAGTCAAGGTGGGGGAGAGAGAGAGATAGAGTTTGCGTGTATCAGAGACAGAGAGTAAAACAGTTCTTTTCAAACTGCTAATTCATCACCCTGTAATTTGTCCTCGGCTGCATGAACACACCTTACAGCATAAAGAGAGGCAAAACCTTGGAAACACTGAGCTTTAATTTTGGTATTCATTGCTACCCACCTGTCTTAAAAAAAAAAAAAAAAACTGACACACAAGGGCCTGTTTCTATTATGGTTAGAAGTGAAACGAAGAAAACTGCTTATTAAATAAGGTGTTGTAAATGAAAAATGAATAGCTACATATTTCCCAGAGGTTGTATTTCCTCAAAACTGCAGCATGGGACTATTGTTCAGAACGACGAGCCTAAACTACCTTTCTATATCATGCTGTGGATATTTTTTATCAATATGGAACATCTAGTATGTGATGCAGTTCACACATGGATTACTGGAAGACAAGCCAATATCATTAATAACAAATTGATGATTTTACGGCAGAGATGCCAAAACAATCAAGAAACTGGATGAAACACCTCATCTGTTTTTTTTTTTTTTTGATTTTAATATATTTATTTCTTTCGTATAGAGTTTGTATAATGATGCATAATCATCCAGTGAAATGCAAATCTGCCCGTAGACCAGTCTCTGCCAGTGGTAATATCAATTAGAGGATTTCAGGTTCCTGGAACTCCCATGATAAGCTGTGCATGTAAACACTGTCTGAAGCAGCTGCCTTTTTGCTTCCTCTACATGTTGTAAACTTGCTGGAGGCTCTTGAAGTGAGATTGCCTGACTCACACCCCAAGCCATGTTAGTGATTAAAAAATATTTTACAGGCTAGTGGGTATGTGTTGCAGTCTGACCTGAAATCAGTGTCACAACACTGATTAACACATCTCGCCTTACTGTGAGATGCAATGCTGTGCCTTAACCACGTCGGGAAATACAGTTTAAATGCACTTTGCAGCCAATGACACACACCAGCTGGAGATAAATCCCTCTCATTTAGATCAAGTTGAAACTCAATCAAAACTTCACGGTTCTTCCTCAAAATGTCACCAAGCTTTGGAGGTTCGGTTAAAACATTGTGCCTGAATCATCCAGAGAAATAACACCATAACACATTCCTAACAATTTGCAGAAATAGCAATGGTTGTTATTTTTCATATGTGGATCATATCTGGCTTTTAACCTCTGGAAAGGCCAGTGCTAGAAATGATTTCACCCCAGTGGTACACAACAGTGAAATGGACAGGCCCTAGGGCATTACCAGCACAAGCTTAAGAAAATAGCTCTGGACACAATCAATCAATAGCCGTCTAAAATGAAGCTCTGGGAGGATCTGTCTGTGTAAATAAAGGTGGCACCATCTCAAACAAACAGCCCAGACTGACAACCCTCTCTTCATCTGGCCTCCTGGACTACAGACTGAGGTCTAACAGAGTTTATTCGATTTGTCCTTTTTTCTTTTCTTTTCTCTTCTTTTTTTCATTAGGTGTTCTAGTCATCTCTGTAGATTGCAGTGTTGCTGATTATGAGTGCAGTGCTCTGAAATTGGATGGTTGAGTCTGTGGCAGATTACAATTAGATTTAGTCCAGCACTCTGCTGGGTCAGACGGCGGCCGGAACTTTGTGGAGTCACATTAAGAGCCAGCTCAATAGTCCCTCACTGGACAATGGCTGCTTTCTAAATGTGTTATAGATTAAGATGGCGGTGTTCTGTTTCAAATAACATAGAGTTTGTGTGAGTAAGTTAAAGCTGCTGTGAGTGTGAGCTTGTTTGTTTCTCAGAAGGTGTTTTCAGATCTACAGAGAACCATGCCAGTGCCAGTTACTGAACCTAATCTCAAACTGGCCGACATGTCAAACTGCTCAAGATGTTTTTACTAGTGAACCATGACAACATGAGTGGACGTCACTAGTTTGATCCGGGCCAGAAGCGGAAAAATAAACAAAGCAAGAAAACGTGTGGAAAATGGCAGAGGTAAGCAGAGGAGACAAAAAAATTGCTTGTGATTTGGACGACCACAGATTTCCAGCAGAAGCTAGACAGCAGCGCTACATAAAATAAACTATATGCTGAACAGGAAGAGGAATTGGCAGTGGCTGGGTTCCACCACACAACAGAACAAATCACCGACAAAGGACCACCTACTAAAAAACACTCAAGAGAGACATTAAAAGGAGACACTAAAAAGGATTTAAATAAAAGTGGCAACAGACGTGGAGATTTTTTTTTTTGTGGTGGTGAAGCAGTGCCCTCTCTTCATGACGCGTCATGAGCTTGCATAATAGTACGAACACAGGCGGTTCAAGGTGTAATTTGGTGTGGGAAACGGTTCCAACACCAGGTTGGCCGGTGTGAAAAGTGTGTGAATATGTGTGTGTGTGTGTGTATTTGTAAATTGTATGTTTGTAATTGCTTTTGAAAGTGAGCACGACTGTCTGTTCACAAAGTGTACTGTGTGTGTAAGTGGGTGTTTATGCCATGCTAGGTGTGAGTGTACGTACATGACTGTGTGTGTGTGTGTGTGTGTGTGTGTGGTGTGCCGGGACCGTTCTATTTCTCTCTGCCACTGGTCCCAGACTGCCTCCGTCAGGTTGAGGAGGCCAAAATAAACATCCAAGAAGCACGAAACGAGGCACAGGGAGGCGGTGACGAAGCGTCAAGGAAGGATGGTGCAGTGTGCCGCTGTCAGGACTGTACACCAGATAAGAGGAAGGCAGAGAGGAGAGAGAAAGAGACAGAGAAAAAGAGAGAGAGAGCGAGCAGAAAGAGAGTAAGAGAGAGAGATAGAGAGAGAGATAGAGAGAGAGGGTTGGGAGGGGGGGGGGGGCTTGGGAGACAAGTGCCTAGTTTCAAATGCCAAAAACAAAAGATAGAAAAAGAAACGCCTACACAAGCTCCTCTATCTCATGTGACAGCAATAATGGAAAGACGTGTTGGAGGAAGGCTGTGTCCCTAGCATTAGTATGTATGTGTGTGTGTGTGTGTGTGTGTGTACCCCTGTGTGTTTGTGAGTATTTATTTGTATTGGTGTGTGTAATTTGGAATCTGTGCAATTGTGTGTGTATGTGTGTGTGTGTGTGTGTGTGTGTGTGTTTAGAGAGAGAGAGAGAGAGAGAGAGAGACTCCCTGATGGAGCAGACAGCTGATGCCTAACATTGGGGAAAAGAACAAGATAACAAGAACTGGGGGAGGACAGAGACAGAGAAGAAGAAAGCAAGACAGAAAGTACAAGAGAATGACAGAATGCCACAGACACACTCACTCTCTTTTAACACGGGGCTCTTATCGACCACTGGATGACAGTGTTGTGGCCGCAGATGTTTTGATACTGTCACACAGAAATAACCTTTAAAAGAGGTGGCAGGCGAGAACGAGGGACTGGAGGTAGAGTCGAAGCCTCAAGATGATGTCATCACTCCACTCTTAGATTAAACATAACAGTCAAACCCAGATCAGTTATCACGTGTGCCACCACCATCATCTCCCATCATGCATTTCTGTTTCCTCCCCAGTTACCATTTGTCCCAACGCCACCATCTCCCATCATGCCTTTCTATTTCCTCCCGTTATCATTTGTCCCACTGCCACCATCTTCCACCATGCATGTCTGTTTACACACTACTGCTCACTTTCTCACTTTTACCTTTGGTTTCTTCTTCTCCTCTTCCTCTTCCTCCTCCTCCTCCTCTTTTTTTTCTAAAAGTTAACATAAAAAACAGATTTCAGAACTGTGGATTTCATGTGAATTAATACATTTGAAGTGATTTGAAATTTAGCATAGATGTTGAGGCTGGAGTCGGCACCAAATGAATGCACCCATTATCAGGTTGGTAATAAACATAAACTCTGTGAATCTACGGCTTCATGCCTACAGTCCAACCACAGCTGTGGGTGTATCTGCTAACAACCTCACCCAGTATGTTATATTGCTAAACAAATTGCCTAACTTCTTGAGGGGGGAAAACAAAGTACCTAACTACTTGCAAACACTTTTTATCTGAATTTAGCTTTCCTTGATGACAGCAAGTCATTATTGATGCACCAGCTGTTCCACAAAACTGAACTATGTATATTGACCAAAGTTGGGCCAAACTACAAATCTGAGTGTATGTTTGCTGGTGTGAGGAGAATGATAGATCGGCATGTTGTGGCCTCTCTTGCATGTTCAATAAGCTTCTCATCTTCATGTCTGCATCAGCCTACTAAATCTCCATGGTCCCTTTACATACCAAATCAATCAGTAATTCAATATATAGAATATCAAACAAACACTGGACAAGCCAAGCAACATACACGCACAGTACCTTCCCAGCCCAATAACATTGTTACACAGCATATACAACATAAATGCTGTCACACTTTACTCAATGTCTGAATCTATAACCTATAACATATACCTATATCTATAACCTATAGCATTGCTGAATTTGTTTGTATGTTACATCATAACACTAAATGACTGCAATCTATTTTGGTTATGTGAACTTACATCAATCATGACAAGGAATTATGAATGCTTTCTAATCCTTTATTAATGACTTTACCGTTCTTTATGATTATGGTTATGTGTTCTTGCAGACTTTGTGCAGACTTAAGTGATGCACAAGACAGATAATACATTAACAAAGAATTGGCAGAAATTGGCTGAAATCTAATAACCTATAAGCCTAAAGATTTAAGAAAGAGTCGAGGCACAGAGGGCAGAAATGATACTATAACAGTATAACATTTATTTATATATTAATTTTTTATATTGTACGTGTACATAGTAATATTTGGGAGGAAACTTACTTGTAATATACCACACAATTAACATCATGCTTTGTAATTCATAAATTTAAAGATAAATGAATTATAAGCAAGGCCACTAAAATGCTTTGGTGGCTCAGCTGTACCCATATTCCGTAATGCAGACTAGGTAGGGCAACAAGCCAAAAATGCCAAAATTAAGAAATGGTTTATTCTACTGTGTTTACTCTAATAGTTTAGTAATTTAATATAAATGTATTCTAACTTTGTGGCTCAGCTCTACCCATGTTCTGTAATGCAGACTCTAAGTATGCCAGGAGGCAAAAATGCCTAAATGAATAAACCAATTACAAAAATGCAGGTGATATTAGCTAACAAAGCAGGCATTTAATTCAGCCTAAGTAAGTAGTAAAGAGATGAGTCTTGAAATGTCTTTTATGAATAAAGACTTGCATAAAATGTTACTAGTAAGACCGTAATGTGTGTGGGTTGTGCATGCGGAGTTGATGTGTCCTTCCTGTCCTAGGATCAGCATCTAAAGTGTGCTTTGAATAAGAGGAAGTCTCCCAAGAGGAGATTGCCCTTGTGATTATGCAATCATATGCTGTTTCACGCATGCCTGCCATGCTCACCCGTGGATGGATAGGCACTATGGATTGGTGTTGTTCTCGGTCTCCTGTGTGAGCGAGGCGTGAATACAATCCTGCAACGTATTGATCCTGAGCTCTTCTGCAATAAACAAGATGGCTAGCCGGGGATACACCTGAGGATCTGCTGCCCATCTGAAGGAATTTCTCTTTAACTGTGTGTTTGTGAGTGTGTGTGAGTGTGATTGAATGTGTTCATATCTGTTTGTAAGTGTGTTTGTGTATGTCTATGGTGTGGGTGTGCCTGTGTTGTGTGCTTGCACGTGCAAATGTGTATGTGTGTGTGTGTGTGTGTGTGTGTGTGTGTGTGTGTGTGCACCCAATTTCTGGGAGGATTAAAAACTATAATGTGTTTGAAGGTATTTTTCCACTATACCCTTCCAGCCTCCAGCCTGCACAGGCCTTGTCTCCTAGCCAAGCACTTGGCCCAGAAAGCTCCTCTCTCATCCCAGTGGCAGCTGCAGTAAGAGGGGAGGGAAGGGGTGGGGTGGGGTGGGGTGGCACTGGAGGTCCTAGAGCTGGAAGTGCTAACGTCAGAGCAGGGATGAATATGGGTGTGAATGGGATGCAGTGGCCTCGCTGCTCAGTTATGGTAATGAGTTGAACTGATTTAATCTAAACTCATTTAACTATTTATTTTGTGCCTTGTGGTGGTGGTGTTGCTGGTGTGTGATTGTATGTTTGTGTATGCAAGGCTGTATGAGTGTCTGTCTGCTTTTGCAGACATGTGTTTGTGCAACTGTGTGTGTGTGTGTGTGTGTGTGTGCATGGGTATTAGCGTTTGAGTCTCTTTCTGTGTGTGCAAGTACATGTGTGTTTCTGCCTGTGTTTGTGTCTGTCCCTGCATACAAGATTGTGTGTGTATGTGTGTGGTTTTTATGTCTGTCTGTTCCTGCATGCGCAAGTATGTGTGTGGACAAGTGTGGTCAAGTGTGACGTGTGTGTGTGTGTGTGTGTGTGTGTGTGTGTGTGTGTGTGAGTGTGTGTGTTTGTGTGTGTGTATAAGAGAGAGAGGGCATAGATTCCTAGGAACAGATGCACTAACTCCGCCTTCTACATCTGGTTTCATCAATCTCATTGGCGTTTACCAGGACTTGTGCAGACCAGCGATGAGGATCTTTGCCTACTAGGTCTGGGTGGCACTGCAGCGTTTTGTCAATTTAACACAACTGATCTAGAGCTTTACCTCAGATGGATTAAAGACAGATACCAGATCATGGTTTCACCTGAACTTGTGTCAGTGCATATGAAAGATGTAAATAGATGTAGTTTAACCTTGGCTTTACCCATAAATCACTGAATGATAAATAGACTAGTTTGAAATGGAGAGAGGGAGAGAGAGAGACAGAGAGAGAGAGAGAGAGAGAGAGAGAGAGAGAGGAAGCATACATAAAGATGAATTCAATTGTGCAGTTTGTTATATAGAAATCTATCTTCTGGTGTATAGTGAAATGGTTGTATTATGTTTAACTGTGTAACATGTCCTATATAAGATGCTCATTTGCAAACATCTGTGTCTCTGAGCAAAATAGCTTTTCTTCTCTGTGATTGCGCCTGCATTAGCCGAGTTTAATCTTTTCTCTTGTGATTATGAAGTCTGTAGCCTAAATCTGCTATCCTCTGAAATTAAATTATTCTATGCTTGATCATATTCAAAAATGAAAAGAAAATGGTGGTGGCGGAGGAGGGTGGGGTGGGTGGGTGGTTGAGGCGAGGTCCTGCTGTCAGAAAAGTGTCAATCTTGTACAAATTCCGAGTAAACTATAGAACACTTACTGTTATACTGCATATGGAAAAAATGCATAAATGCTTTAATAACATAGTAGATTAATACATTACTAGCAACAATAGCCAGCCTCATTATATCTTAACAAGTATATATCTTAACAGTATATTGTCATGACATTGCAACTACTGAATCTTTGCTTGATGTCTAGAGATACCTGCCAAACCGTATGAGTTAGGTGATGGATGCTGTATCAGTCTGTCAAAACTCCAGACCTTTTTTTTCCAGAGCTCTTTGATGGACAGAGTAGTTTCATTTTGACATACTACCTCCCAGTCTGTGCTCTATACTGTCATCCATCAACACGAAAAAAAGGAATGAGTCAGGGAAAGGCAAATAAATTTTGTCCTCAGTTATTTTCTTTTAAAAAGTTTTCTCAAACTCTTTGGAGAAGTGAGAGTCATTAGGGGAAGCCAGACACATGCAACAGACACACGCAAATTAGATATCGCTATGGTGAACATAAATGCTCACATAGGCTGAATGCCAGTGTCTCTCTAAACCTAAGTCCTGACAACTCAACTTGGCATAAATCAGCTAATCAAAAGCTAATTTAGCTT
The DNA here is from genome assembly GCA_015244755.2 of Tenualosa ilisha. Classification (NCBI taxonomy): domain Eukaryota; kingdom Metazoa; phylum Chordata; class Actinopteri; order Clupeiformes; family Clupeidae; genus Tenualosa; species Tenualosa ilisha. The sequence goes on along the minus strand of PYXC01000452.1, from coordinate 835,404 downwards.
AGTTAAGCATTTGAGAGTGCGGGACCTTGGGCTTGGGGGGTTCTGGGTTTCAGCAATTCTTCCTGAGTGGAGGCAGTAGTAAAGTTGTGTGCCATTGGAGATCCTTTGATCCCCCTTAACACTAAGGCACACATACAAGAACCTACAGAGCATATGGGGTTATGTGTCCAGAGCCATTGGATGGTGAATCAGATTCTGAAATCATTCAATGAATTGAATACATGTTGGCTGTGTTTTCTATGGGCCATTCAGAAAGGTTTACTCATCTTTCTCAAAGCTAATTTATGCTAGTTACGCATTTGAGAGTTCGGGACCTTGGGCTTGGGGGGTTCTGGCTTTCAGCAATTCTTCCTGAGTGGAGGCAGTAGTAATGTTGTGTTCCCTTGTCTGTGTCAGGTTGTGAGTATGCGGTGCAGTAGCAGTTGATCATTTGCTAACTACAAAGAATCATACACAAACAGTAATATATAATGTGTGATATATCTATCATACTATGCATACTACTAATATAGTAGTACCCTTACTAATCAGCATGTCAATATAATACTATTCTGCAAAAATATGTCAACATGTGAATCGCCCTTATTCAGATCAATGTTCATTTCTAAATCCAGTACCTAAAATTATCACACAGCACCAAAGTCATGTATGACATTGTAAACAGCAACTAGGCTCTAGCCAACAACGACCTTAACGCTATCAATGGACTTAACCAGGGCAGTGCAGAGGCGACATTGAAAGAAGCAAGTGTCTAAAATCCTCTGGCTATTACTTGTTATGAAAAGAAGTAATTACATCCTGCCTAAGGGTGATGAGAGTGGAACGCTCCAAACAGAAAGTAAGGCTTCCACTGGAGATCCTTTGATCCCCCTTAACACTAAGGCATATATACAAGAAACTACAGAGCATATGGGGTTATGTGTCCAGAGCCTCTGGAAAGTGAATCAGAATTCTGAAGGCATTCATTGAATTGAATACATGTTGGCTGTGTTTTCTATGGGCCATTCAGAAAGGTTCACTCATCTTTCTCCGCTACTCCCTCTTTCCCTTCCCCACATCCAACCATTCTTACCTGTCTTTTCCATTTCTTGTGTCTCCATCCTGTCTGCCAGGAGTAGTTAGGAGCTGCTGAAATGCATCTGAAAGAGGCTGTCGTTAGGGGTGGGGGGGTGGGGGATGAGGGGAGGGTGGAGATGCTGGGTGGCAGCCAGGCTGGTAGGGAGTGCAAAGATCAAAGGTGGAGGATTGGGAGACGAAGCGGTGATCCTCACAACACGGTGCAGCGGCCTGGGTCCTGGCCTCCTGTTCACAGCCAGATTAAGCCTGTTTGAACTGAATGAGAAACTGGGTTGTTAGCAAGGCCTGGAAGAGAGGCAGGAATCGGAGTGGATCTGATCTGGATGGGGTATGTGTGTATTCTCCAACTCATGCCTTGCTAGAAATTAGCCAAACACACAGCTAGCTGGCTGGATTCCTTCATTTTGCAATCAAGCTTACATAGCTTACAACGAAAGCAGGTAATAGTCTCTTGTACTCAAGTCATACTCTTGTGCATTAGTCATACTCTTGTCCATTAGTCATACTCTTGTGCATTAGTCATACTCTTGTCCATTAGTCATACTCTTGTGCATTAGTCATACTCTTGTACTCAAGTCATACTCTTGTGCATTAGTCATACTCTTGCACTCAAGTCATACTCTTGTGCATTAGTCATACTTATGATTTTATTTACAGTAGGCTATGTGCAAAAGGTGAGTGAGCTATACAGCTTGTTTCTCATCTTGTAGGCAGACAGAAAACTTTGCCCGCACCCTCCTTCCCTACAAGATGTTCTTGTATTTGCCCAATAATGTCAAGCTCTGTTGCTCTAAAAATAGCAGTGTTATTATAATCCAGTGAAGCTGCACTTTAACTGGTTTGAATGGGTTGTGCAACTACACTTTGTAACAGGATATCCAGTTACGCTGCGAAACATTTCATCCAATACTATGGAGTAATGTGCAGACGTAAATACAATTGGTGGCCAATTTCGATTTGTAGGCCACATTTTATTTACAAACCTTTTGGTAGCATTTCACAGGAGCTTCCCCTGAAGACTTTGTTTTTTACATCTTTTCAAGTCATCAGATGTGTCATGCTCCTCAAGCATGGGATTTTGAAATAAATGAACAAACAAACAAATAAATAATATAATTATCAATTTCACTAGGCTTAGCAGATATTCATCAGTGCTGAATATTTATTTCTGTGGTGTTTCATTTCAGGGTGATAATTATTCCTCTAAGATTAGTAGTACATTGCAAAGAGGTCAAATGGATAGTTGCTCAAAATGCACCATAGTCCTGAGCTGACAATGTCAGTAGTTGTGATGTTTATATGTGTACTGAAGAGTAGGTACTGAGTGCTTTTTACTTTGCTCCCATTTCGAAAATGTCTATAAAAAAAAATAACATTCAAATTTATCAGGGTAAAATTAGCTCACATTCTGCAACTCAAGTTTACATAAAAAATATTTTCATAGCATTTTTACCATTAATTAAGTATAAATTACATACTTTTCATCAGGCCCATCACTTGAAATTAAGCATAACACTTTACACTATAATAGGGTGGCACAATAAATAGCCAAGTATTTTCCTTTCTAGTAAACAGAATGTGTTCATTTCAATGGGAACCGCTCTTCATCAGCCCCTGATAACAGAATTGCTTAAGTTTAACTAATATTTTATTAATACATAATTATCAGCATGGGGCCCCTTACAATGCAGTTGGAGCAAAAATTATAAATAATTTACTAATATTTATTGTAATATTCAGTAACATGTAACACTTGTATCTTTATCGGTGGGAACTTTATTTGAAGTAATTCGGATACTAGATACTTACACACTTCATGGGTGTCTGTGTGTGAGAGAGTGTGTGCTATATTACTGGCTACAGCTGATGGCCACCTAAATTTCTTACTTTTATAAAATAAACATGTTCAGAATCTCATAAATTAAACACAATTTCCACAATTGCACCCATGTTGCATTTCAAATGTCTTTAAATTAAAACTGTTCCATAAGATTAGCTTTAGGCCTTAATAAAATAAATAAATAAATAAATAAACATATATTCTAGCATGCTTGGTGTTTCCTCACGTAGCCTAACTTACATAGTTTCCCACCTAGCAACAGCTATTCATAGCAGTAGCAACTACGGACATGTATAATACATCGAACCTTATTCAAAATCAAACCAGCAACAAAATAATGATATATGACATTGTGTAATATATGACTGTGGAACCAGTTATCTATTATTATTATTATTAACACCAAGAGCAACTAAAGCTGTAAAATCGCTGGAAGTAATTCAGTTGGTATAGACAAGGGTGACAAAGGCAACAAGGGACAAAACATGGATGACTAGAGCGACTCAAAGACGCTAAAAACTGCTCAGCCTAATGCATATTGGCTATGACGCATTTCGGCAGTAAAGAATGTCAATGGGCACATCATGAGCAAGCAGAGTGACAAAAGCCAACACAGACATTCAACAGCTATTCTTTATGAGCTTCGGTAGCTCTTGGTGTGAGTGCACAGTCAGTAGAGAATGTTTCACTTCCTGTGTCCGGGTATCAACATGAGTGCCCGACATTTTTAAAGTGACCGTAATAAAAATACAGAAAATGTCATGAAATGCTATAAAATTGTTCAACAAACACAAACACTTGGTATACTATTTTTATAGTCTTCTGTCACCTTCATTTCTTAACCTTAATTTATTATCAGGAAGAATGAGAGAGAGCGAGAGAGGCCAGCGCTAATTGTCATGTTGCGAGACCCGTAGTCAGGAAGCAAACCTTTTTCTGTCTCATGCTAGATACCATGGTTGTTTAAATAATGGCCGGGACCTTACTTTTCTTCAGCTGCACAACACAGGCACAGAGACAGAGATGCATTACGGCTGGCTCTGCTCAAAGGCTGCTCTGTGCTGCGCTGCACTGCCAGCAGGACCTACTTCTTCGGCCTTCAGACACACATAAAGCTCACAAAACTGAAAGTAGCATTTTCAAAATATTTATTTCATTACATTAAAGTGGCAGAGATGTAGGCTATACAATGCTTTACTGGTATGCAGAGCAGTATGTTAAGAATTTGAAATTGCCAAGGCGCTCCAGGGGAGACTGACCCTGATGTAATTAATAGTGGATAAATGTAAGTCACTTTGGGTAAAAGCATCAGCTAAATGCATACATGTAAACACACAGCCTTTAGGGTTGGCTTTCTTCACCTGCAGCTGCTTCATGCAGCTGCCTCAGGGTCACCCAAAGAGTAGTCCAAACTGACAGTCATCACATGGCGCTAAGCATGGTGATGATTAAAGGGGACGACAGTGCATTGTGACATTCACAAAACAGAAATAAATGTAAAAGCATAAGTCTTCACCCCAGTCTCACACCAAAGGCCTTCATTGCCCAGCATGATTCAAAAGCTTCCAAGTGACTCCTTCACTATTTTTCCAAAAATATCTGAGTTAATGTACTTTTACATCTGACATTGCACTCTGATATGTTGAATTTCAGGCAGACTGATTTGAAAAGAAAGCAAATTGCAATGCAGACATATTTGCTGCAACATTTAAAAGGTTATGTGTGTCGTAATGCCAAAATGTTTTTTGCCTTCTATCAAAAAAGTATGGAATACCAGCCAAATCTGAGTTAAACACGTTCACATACTGTTGCTCTCCTCAGAACTGGACCCGCAGGAATTTCCTAGGTTTGTTTGAAATGGAAGCAAGGCAAAATCATTATTCAGCAAAGAGTTAGATAACATAGATTTCTCCAAGCAGGAATCTGCACAGTAGACATACACTGCTAAGTACACATCCAACAAATTAACTTTAATGTTAATTTGATATGCTTACAGTGGAATGCTGGTTAAGACGTTTTTCTCAAGTGCAGTAAATGACGTAAACAGTAAAAGGAGAACCCCCAAATGCCAATTTGCTAGTTAACATTAGCCCCAATTAAAATTTATTCTTGGCAATTAAAATTTGCTCTGGTTTCTGTTAACAACATGTGAAGTGTAAACTCACAGTGTAAGCATTGTTATTCGAGTTTGCAATGTATGCAATGTCAATTTCAAAAATTGTGTTCTTTTGATCTATGTTTCTTATCATGCGTACTTCCTTTCACTTACTCAGTTGCGCTCGGAAGGCCTTTTTTAGATGTCAATGGAAGCGCTCTGTTTTGCCATTGGGGTAATAGGACGATGCTCTAATATATTTGATTCCACAAGTTTTGAGGAAGTCTTTGGCGACAAATTGTCTGCCATTTTCTTTGTTCAAGTATCCTTGCATTTTGTGTCCAGTTTGTTGGTATCCGACATTGTAATGTATGCAGTGCTTCCTGTTTTAAAATTGTGCTCCTTTGATCCACTGGCATGGATGGCCCTTGGTGTGGGCGTAATTATGTATTAACAATGGAAGCTCTCGTACTGTATGCAGAACTTGGTCTAAATTTACATCATATTTTTAATTTTAGTTTACTACGAAATGCCCTAGATAACTGATTGGTATTTATATTGCTCCACTATCCCATACATCACAGTCATGGTGGTAGGCCTACCTGCCCCCTCCCTTCCCTCATACAGGTTTTCTCCTCCTTTTCTTTATTATACATCTTTAGGATTTCACTAAAGTGTGTGTAAAGATGATAGTCGCAATTACTTTATTTATTTTGTTTTATTCTCAACATTTACAGAAGAAATTACAAGGCCTTCTGAGAAATCTGGGTGTCTAATCATTTCACTTCCCTACTGCTCACTCATAATACTGGGTGCTCTTTCCTGAAAGTCTGCCTTAGCTAACCAGTTAGTTGTTAAAAGCCTTCAGCAGCAATGTTTAGCAACTTAGCAAGTACAAAAGTGGTGCTCAGAAAAGAAAAGAAGAGAAAGAGCTGGATATGCACAACTCCGAATTGTTAAAATTGGATGCATTTTAAATCCATCTTTTCAAGATCTTCTGAATGGGTGAGTGTGGGTTTCTTTTATTATTGCAACTGATCAGCTTATCGTGTTGTGGTTACATGGCCGCTGTGCCAGGAGTGTTTATGAGTCTGTCGACTGTGTTTGCTTTTTCATTATGCCATTGTTAGTGCAAGACTTGCACCAGGGCCCGGCGCAGCTATGCTACGCCAGTGTTTTGATCCATGTTTCTTATGTGCATACTCTCTCCACTTTTATTTTCTCCACTTCTTCCCCTCACATTTCGTTTGCTCAGAGGGTTGTTTTTAGGTGTCAGTGGAAGTGCTCTATTTTGCCATTGCTTTTGGGGTAATAGGATGCTCCAATATGTGTGATTCCACAGTTTTTGATCAAGTCTTTGGAAAGATTGGGCAAGTTTTCAATCGCTCTCTAATCACTACTTGAAGATATTTCCTAGTATGGCGCACCCCGTGGCGGATTTGCTTCACTCTACTGACACCAGCATGTTTTTATTTTTCTATTAGCAATATTGTGTATGTTAAACATACAATTATCTTGGGCAACAGAGGTCCACATCATACCCAAACCAAACTTGTTTGACTTGGACTTACTCCTATGATTGGACCAGGCTAACTTCAAGAGTTCGCAGTACCAGCCCCAGGTGAGCAGCATAGCCCAGAAGAGGGGGTGACTACACACAAGACTGAAGACTGGTGCTACAAAACCACCACTGCCTAATCTGTGACAAGCTAACGTCCATCTGCACATCCGCAGGTGGTGTGTGGATGTGCGGGTAGTTGAGAAACATTGTTCTGCCGACATTGAACTTTTCATGGCAAAATGCAGGGCCTTTTACTTCTGTGTACCTGCTGTCTGTTTACATTCCACCACAAACCGATCACATGACTGTGCAGGGTCCAATGTGCGATGTCATTAGGCTACTATCCATCCTAATGTCTTTGTTGTACCTGGTGTTTTCAACCACTGCAATCTGAGGAAAGTCCTCCCCAAATGCCACTAGCATGTGTTTTCCAGGTATTTTCTAATGATAGAATGTATTATTCTCGACAAAGTCAACAGCAATGCGAAGGCTGCCTACAGGACTGTGCCACACCCCCTGACAGTCTGACCACCTGATTGTGTTCCTGTACCCAGCCTACAGACAAGAGAACCCCACCAGTAAGTAATACTTGTTTGGAAGTTTGGAATGGAGAAACTGAGCAAACTCTTCAGGACTGCTTTGAGAGTACTATCTGGGGAGTTTTTAGAACTGCCTCTCTGACCTGGAGGAATATGTGGCTGCTGAAACTGGTTATATAAGCGCATGTACTAAGAACATTATTTCCACAAAATGCTGTAGGCTTCATCCCAACAATAAGCCCTGGATTAATTGGGAGGTGTGGTCCATGCTATGTGCCTGTTTGGCTGCATTTGTCTATGGTGATGCAGACAGCTATAAAAAGGCATAGAGCCATCAGATAAGCCAAGAGACAGTATAGACTAAAACTAGAGGATTACTACACCACCTCTGATTCCAGGAGCATGTGGCAGGGTTTGCAACATTTTACAGACTATAAACAGGGGACACTGTGGGTTACAACAAGCTAAGCCACTACCAGATGAGCTCAATGAGATCTACGTTCGCTCTGAGGCCCTTAACACCCACAGTCATGAAGAGCTGCCAGTCACTGAGGGTACACATGGCAAACCACTGTCGGTGACCCCAGCAGAGGTGTGTCAGGTCCTGTGCTGAATCAGCCCTCAAAAGGCAGCAGGCCCTGACTCCATTCTGCGGCACAGAGTGTGTGGGCATATTCGACCTGTCTCTGATGCAGACACCTGTGCCCTTCTGTTTCAAGACCACCAGCACCTGGTCTCACAACACCCAACAACTACAAAGCACATAAAAAAATATTTTCTTGCGGAAGCTGGGCAACTTCTACTTCTATGCGGCCACAGAAAAGAGTGTCATCACCAGCTCTATCAGAGTCTGGCTTGGAAACTGCACTGTGCAGGAGAAGGCGCTCTAGCATGTAATCAAAACTGTGCAGTGCATCTCTGGAACATCCTTTCTTTCTCTCCAGGACATTTACTCCAGTAGGGTCATCGGGAGGGTCAACAATATGATCAAGGACAATACACACCCTCTTGACACTGCTCCCCTTAAGGAGACCCCACAGGATTGTAAAGTCAGGGACCACAGTTTTTTTTTTTTTTTTTTACCACAGGCCATTTGACATTAGGGGACTTGAACTGGCAGTCATTTACCTCTTTTAGCCAATCCTTTGACTCTCGGTGGGCGGTCTTGTCACAAAAAGCAGGAACTGAAAACTCACTGCAGTGAGTTACCGTACCTGGAACACCTGAAACCCTTCAGTGGGTGAGACCACTATCATGGCTGCACAATCAGAAAGCAATCAGAGACATTAGGGGCTTTGAGCTGTTAGTCACTCCCCTCCCTGAGCTATTCTTTGTTTGACTCTCGTTGAGCGATGATGAGAGTCACTCCTCACTCTGAGTCATTCCTTTGACTCTCAGTCGATGGTCGTGTCAGGAAAAGAAGGAGCCTAAAGCTCCCTGCAGCACTCTCAAAGGTTTCACAGGAAGTTGCACTGAAGGACCTTGACTGTGTGCTAGTGTTTTTTAGCATGGAGGAATACACAAAAACAGTGCCACATTTATTATTATTTATGTTTTACTGAAAATTGTCATTTTAAATTCTGTTTTTATACATTTGTTTATTTGCTGTTGTGGTATTTTATTGTCATCCTTCTTTATGATTATTTTAATTAATTTGTCTGAACTGGGATTGAACATTTTATTACTAAGTGATTACCACTATTTTTGACAGTCACAATTTGAATTGTAACCAGATGTCATCAGCTTTATTCTATTGTATATTCTTTATTCTTTATTCTATATATATATATATGTATAATTTCATATTTTACTCATACTTTCATAATTATTGATCATGGTGCAGGAATGTTATTTTTTCTGATTTAAGTTTCACATTCATTTCATTCAGTGCTTCATGGGATGATTATAAAACATTTTATTTATCCTAAAAGAAACTCTCTTAACTCTATGTACTTTAAAACAGTCAGTTGTTGGGGTTGTCTAGGGTTGCTGAAATGAACCGCAGGTAAGTGTGTTGGTTCACTTGTATACATTATACTTTGCTCCAAACAAGTTGTTTGCCGCACTGAAACCAATTGCACTGCTGCCACACCTGGGCCCTGTTCAGTCCACCTGCTGTTTGCCACTTGGGCCAGGTTCTAGCCAGATGTGGGCCAAACCCCTCCGCTCTATAGGTTGTCTGTGAGAAGTGCTGTATCCATCAAGTTTAGATCATTTACAGATTATTATGTATGCAGGCATTCTTTTCAGTATGTTAACATTGCTACTTGAAATGCAGCAGACATCAAGCTTATATCTGAGTAGTAAATAGTGACAAAAGCAAGTAATGGACCCACAAGACACTTAGAATAAATATATTCATAAAAGTTTTATTTGAAGGGCACAAAGGTTAAACGCTAATATTAAATTCTGCTTTCAGTATGGGGTTCAAAAGAAGCATTACCCCAGTAGCAGTTGTCTACATCCTATCCTATTTGTTTAAATCAGTGCTTTTATATGAACTTCAGACTAACACACATTATTTCAGTCTAAATCATATTGGAGAAATTGCAGTCGGCTGCAGGCCTGTCTGGTGTTTGTATGCTGGGCGCCCACGCTGCTTTGGAGTATTTACAGTTGGTGTCTTCGGAGCACGCCATTAGAGGGAGCGCCATCATCAGATCCATCATGGTGACAGTCGCGTCCCACCCTCATCCCTTTAACAGATTATGTTTGCATCTGCACACATCTGTTTCTGCAGAAACGTGACCAGCATAGTTTAATCAGGGAGCTAGTGGGTGTCGAAGCTTGTCAGGACAGACGTTATTTATTTCATTTTTTTTTTATTGGTATTATCTTTTTTTCTTTCTCTGTCTCTCCCTCTCCTGAGGCGTTCATTACTTGAGCTCAAAGAGCCTGTTAAGAGAAAGATGAATCTCTTAGAAAGACACTCCAGTGTCTCTGCATCAGATGCTCTCTGAAATGAGAAAGGGGGCAAAAGATAGACTCTTTGAACTGTTTTTACAGACAAGGGGAGTAAGGGGACACAAAAGGGGGGTCAGAAAGTTGAGCTGCAAAATATTCCTGTGCTGTCTCTTCACATGACCTCGCCACAGACCTTTCATTATTTTTCTGTCTGGATTGAATTATCACTCCATTTCTGAGGGACGCTGGGCTTGGGGTTTTTTCATTTTTTTAGCCGTAAAGAAGCTGCCTCAGAAAGCATCAGAAAAGTCTCACAAGCCACGTCCATCATGGATCCTTTTACATTCTAAAACTAAGGCTTTAGCCAGGCTCTTCAACCTAGAGTCCCCATGCCCGGCTCGTCTTTCCTCCAGCTTTCTCAGAAACTGCTTTAGTAGAATTAAGAATGCTTGTTGTTCCACCATTCACCCATCCATCCATAGCCCCTCTGTGCTCAATACATACACACAGGCACGTGCACACACATACACACACACACACACACGCAGGAAGCACATACAGACATACACGCACATACACACACACATACACGCACACACACAAAGGACCAAATGTCAGAACAATCAGCATATTCATACCTGTGTTTGCTATACCTAATTTGTTATTGATGCTCTCTGGAACAACAAGTGAACAATTAGGTATGAGGAGGCCATCAGCCAGCTGTCTTGACCTACTAAATGATTAGGAACTGATTGGCAACAAATGCACACACACATGCACGCACACACAGACACACACACACACGCGCGTGCGCGCACACACTCAGTTATCTAACGCAGCCTTTTGAAGCGGAGGGAGAGCAGTGTGGTAATGGGACGTAATGAGATCTTTTTGACCGAGCCAAGTGCCTAGACTAGAGGGAGGGAGAAGGACAGAGGGAGAGAGGAGGTTAGTGAGAAGAGGAAGAAAAATAAAGAGAGGAAGTGAGATGTAAAGTGTTTTCTGCCAGGGTTGTTGGAGGAGAGGGCTAAGATCAGCTAATGTCCCATCTCATTCACTCTCTCTCATCTTCCCAAGCAGAACACATCAATCAGAAAAGGCTTTGACTTCGCCACTGAAGGCCTGACCTGGGCCCATATGACAAATGGGTGCCGATGAGAGAAGTACTGTAGAAACTGCAGTCCTCAATATGCAACATTTCTCCTCCTTCTATTGTCTTGTTTGTGCTGACAGTGTTTGCAAGACAATGAATGCAATCACCTGCTAGAGATCCAGAAGGGAAACATGGTTAACATGGTTAAAACCATGACTAAAGAGCCCTTCCAGCTTCCAGTAGGTCTTTACAATGCAGCTAATCAGGCTTTATGTATCTGACACAAGCAAAGCACTGAAGTGTCGATATTTATAACAATATAAGGTGTAGTGTAATCATAAATGCTTTAAGCACACAGAGAATTAAGGCCATCTGGTGTACTACACATTAACTTTTCCCTCTTTCCCTCTCTCTCTCTCTCTCTCTCTCTTTCTCTCTCTCTCCTTCCTTACAGTTTTCCTTACACTTTCTCTCTTGATCACTCACCGATTGTAAGCATTTAGGCTTTTTGAGCTCCTTCTCCTTTGCACATTTTACAGAAAGATATATAGATAGACAGAGAGTGAGGAGGAGAGAGAGAGAGCACTACAGAGAGACAATGACCAGGTGAGCTTTAAACAAGAGTTCGACTACACAGTACACTTGCACCAATCTATAGCTTTTCTGGAGAGGCTTTTTAAGGGGGCATAGAAACACAATTTCTCCTTTGTGCGGAGAAGGCAAGCAAGAGAGTGAGACAGACACACCTGTTGGAACATCAGATTACCGCCCAAAAGGAGATATTACAGTGTGGTGCATTTCTTGCAGGCAGAGGCTACATGGACTCTGGGTATGTCACATGTGGACAGGGTCAGTTGGTGTTTGGCTGTTGCAAGAGACGTAGGCTATTTGGTTATAGACTGGTTATTCTGTTCCTAATATTCATATGCATGTGCACAATATCATATGGACATCAACTTGAAATAATAAAACAAAACTTGATTTTCACTGCAGTGGGGTCAGTAATGACCACATCATAATTTTAGGCTGACAGGGGCAAGGGCCAAGGGCCAGTCATTATTAGGGGCCAATAACATTACTGATCATTTTTAATTAACTACACCTTTTAAAAGTAATTACTTCTAGCAACACACTCATGATTACGCGTAAGTCACATGAGTCCATCCAGTCCCTGACACAAAGCCACGTCCTCTGTTTTCCAGATGAGATTTATCTATTTTGGAAAAAAGTTTGCTGTGTGTTAAACTGTTAATTAATGCTGTTTATCAACCTAAATGAATGAGTTGAGATTTTAAATCCATTAAACAATAATTTATTTTCATTTAATTGTTAGCTCTCCATCTTCGGTTTAGTTAATTAAACACCAGCAGCTGGCAACAAAACAAATGCTGATTGCCAGGATTAGCCAATCAGAATCCAGCATTCTGTTGAGCCATGTAATACATGTCTGTTATTGCACTCTTGTGTCCATTATGTGTATAATTCCATAGCACATTTGGTCACATTTGAGATTGCTGATCTCTCGGCTGATCAATGAGAGCAAGGAGTACGCGGCAGTATTTTCACACTCTCTCCTTACAACTTATCAGCTTGCAGGCAGGCAACAGACAAGGCAGAGGCAGCCTTCAATAATCTAGCAGGATGCCAATCCTAAAATGCTGGTGCACCTTTGTATGTGTTTGATAAGGCTCCGTAATCCTCTTCTCCCGATTTGAAGTCCAGGCCCTGGGACCACAGGAGGATACGATAAGCATCTAGCCTGCAAACACCAGCCGCAGCCATCCACAGCAATCTGTATTACAAGCCACAAGAAGGGCCACCCCACCACATTCCACACCAGCTCTCTCTCTCTCTCCCTCCCTTTCTATTTGTCCTCCCACTTACTGTCTTTATTTCTCTCTCCTTCTATCTCTCTCTCTCTCTCTCTCTCTCTTTCTCACACACACACACTATGTCTGTCTTCCATGGTTTCTCTCTCCTTCTCTTCTATCGCTCTTCTCTCTCTCTCTCTCTCTCTCTCCCTCTCTCTCTCTCTCTTTCCTGCTTTCTCTCTCCTGGGGGAATTGGAAAACTCTTTTAGGAGTTTGCGAATGGCGTGAAATATTCCATTGGTGCGGTGCGGTATCACCAGATTCTCATTTATGCTGGAGGCAGCCCTCGGGAATCATTCATTCAGGACGAGTTAGGGTGTCTTCTGTGGCACAAATGCAAGAAGCACCAGTACATGTTCACGCTGTTTTTTTTTTTCCCTCACTGGGTATGTTGCACTGTTTTTTCACTGTTTTTGCCCTGTTAAAAAAGGAAAAGGTGAACGTCACCTGCCATTTGCAAAATGTTTCCCAAATTAAACCTGCAAACCTGCAAATTACTTTTATCATTGCAAGTAAATTAAAGGTGTAAAAGAAGCATTTCACATATGAGTCACACCAGCAACACACTAAAAATCCTGAGATTTTACACACTGCCTCCATCTCGACTGATAATAGCTACCATAACTTACCAGGGAAGGGACCCATTGAGGTTTGTAGAACCACCATCAAATTGCAGTTGTTGACTGTGGACCGGGTGTGGACAGGATTTGGGCCAGATCCGCCCTAGAGGAGGCAGATGCTGTGGGAGAGGATGAGCCATTAGAACGAGGCAGTGTGACATTTATGGGAGGGGCCACTGCTGTAAATTACAGCATACTTAATCAGCAAAGGCAAGTGACTGTGTGTGTGTGTGTGTGTGTGTGTGTGTGTTTGTGGATATTTTTATGTGTTATGCATGACCATGTTTTTTTTTTCTAAACCTGAAAGCATAAATAAATATTTAAATAGACATGGAGCTGCAGCCTAGTTATGCTTCTGCATATGCAGGTGCAATTACCTACCTCACAGCTCACAGAGGCTGGAGCTGCATTGCTGAGCACCATTAGGAGGGACCTTTCCTGAGTTTTCAATTAGGCCTCCTGAATCACACCACACCACACTGCCAGGCTTTGCCAACACATTTAGAGGCACTGGATGGGCACAGGCTGGCAGCCAAGGTACGCTGTGGCAGGGTCTGATACCCATGGCCTGAAACAGCATACCGCAACTGCAGCAGCAAATCAACAAAACAACCATCCTGCGTGACGTTTCAGCTCGGTAACTGATTCAATTAACGACTGACCAGCTGTGTGCCATTTTGATGCAAGAATCTGAAGAACAGTTACATTTCTATGTCACAGTTCCAAGCCACAAGCACCATTCTGCCTAAAATGGCTGACAAGTGGAATGCAACACATAAATGATGTGTGGTGGAGGTCCCAGATCGATATTTGTCCATGGGAACCAGCTGCCAAGCTGCTAGTATGAGTGCTGTCGCAAGCTAGCAACTCGGGAAAGAGCCTCAGGTTGTTCTCTAGCTCTATCTGAGCTCCTGCTGCTCAGCAGAACAATGTAGTCCAAAGGAAATACACAAGCCTCATGAATACAGATGTGCAAATAGACACACACAATGCATGCACATAAGCATGCACATGACATACACACACACACACACACACACACACACACACAATGCATGCATGTTCAAAGTCAAGACACACACACACCTCTATATGTACACAAAGTTAGAAGACAGGCACACAGATATACACAAACACACCATTCACTCAATATCTCTTCCTCATATAGGGAGCCTTCAATAATTGCAAATGTGCTTTAGCAGAGACATTACCTTATGAAAATGGAAGACTAACTGAGTCATACAGTTTGACCTTATAAAGGCGGAGGCAAGACCAACTAAGCATGAACGACTGACCGCGTGAGATAGACATATGCGTGACCATGTCCACAGTCAACTTAACTGAGGCCATTACGGGCCAGGCTTCAGGCTGCCCTCTGCATCGTCACTACGCCGTCTGTGCACAGTGTGAAGCTCCTAACCTTTAGGATTGTTTTCATGAGTGACTTTCAAAGACAAAGCAGAAAGGCTTTTTGAACAGTGGCCACACATGGAAATACATTTATGTTTGTATGTGCGTATATGTAGAATGTTTGTGTGTGTGTGTGTGTGTGTGTGTGTGTGTGTGTGTGTGTGTGTGTGTGTGTGTGTGTGTTTTCTCTTCTTACAAATGAATTTGTTTTTATTCATTTGCTTATTTTAACAGTAAACAACCCAGAAATAATAAATGTGTTTCCCCTCTGCAGGCTTGTGATTGGCTGCTGTGTTTGCTACCTGTGCTGCGCAGTTTGCTGCTGTGAGTCTCTCCACAACTGTCTTCCCACTGAGCCTTTCCACTGATCACCCAAAATGAGCCCTCTCTCTCTCTCTCTCTCCCTCTCTCTCTCTCTCTCTATCTTTCCCTGCCTTCATCTCTTTCTGCTGATCTTAACTTCTTTCTTTCTCCATTTTTGTTGCTTTGTTTCTTTCTTTTTCTTTAACTAGGCAAACTCACTCTTCTCTCTCTCCCTCCCTCTCTCTCTCTTGCTCTTCTCTCTTTCTCTCTGCTGTCTCTCTCTCCTGTCTCATGCAGAAATGGCACCATTCTTCCCCCATGATTACTCTGACACAAATAAGAGTGAGAACAAGGCAGGGCAAGAGGAGGATGCCTCCTTCAACATGACACGCGCTCCCTCCCTTTCCTCCCTCCTCCCCTCCCCTGAGATCCTCATAGTTTAACCTCGACGCCTCGCGCATTGACAGCCACTCTCGCCATCCTATTTACGAGGGTTTGAGGCGGAGTGGAAGGACTGGAAAGATTAATTCCTATGGCAGGGAAAGTCATCAGGGGCAAATAATTGGGTGGTTTGTCGTTATTCTGATATACGGGGGGGGGCGGGGGAGCTGGTGTGGGTGGAGTGTTGGTGTGAGTTAGTGCGTGTGAGTGCTGGGTTTTTATGACCCAGAGGAATGTCGGCAAATCCGCTGTGAAGGAATCAAAAACGGAACTCAAGCTGAAATTGAATTGTGACCCGGGAACTCGTAATTAAATCCAGCGCTGATGTGAATGTGTGTGTGTGTGTGTGTGTGTGCGTGCGTGTGTGTGTGTGCGCGTGTGTGTATGTGTATGATTGTAGATGTGTGTGTGTGTGTTTGTGTGTTTGTATCTTTCTCTCTCTCTCTTTCTCTCTCTCTTTTAAGGGCTGTCCTTGTTATATTTCATACAAGGCTGCCCATTTCAGAATATGACCTGGCTATAGCTTTTTTTATCTCACTCCATTCCATCTCTCTCTATCTTCATTCTTTGTCTCTCCATTGGCCTTTTTCTCTGTCCGTTCCATTACCCCCACATTTCTCTCCCCCTCATTCTCTCTTTCCTTCTGATTCTCACTCCCTCACTCCCTCTCTTTCTCTTTCTATCACTTATATACACACACACATACACACTCACACACACACACACACACACTCACTTTATAACTGTCTTTGCAGAAGTCCATATAGCGCAGGCTATTTGTAGAGATGGCCTGGCAGTGCCTCTCGGACTCTGGCTGCAGTGACAGGGGAGTGGTGGGCTTTGTTTCTGATTTGTGATGTGCTGCTCTGCAGGTGTCATGTCAACTCATCCTCAGCGTGGAATCAGTGGAGAACCCCCAGAGGTTACCTCTCAGCTCCAGAGTGCAGTCTCTCACATTGCAGGATGCATACTGTGTTTTACCTCCAGGGGCAAGGGAAATCTGGACTTGTCTGAGGGAATGACTGTGCCATAGTAATGTGGTAAGAGCAGAAACCCTTTTATAGGACACATCACTTCAAAAAATCCTCCACGGAAATATAGAGCGGCAGTTTCATAATGTAAAGATGGTGGAATTGAGAAACTGGAGATCCTCCCTGTAGTGACAGTAGCCAATTGCATTGTTGGACACAGTATGATTGACAGTTAGCCTTTTGTGTACTATCTCGTGCATTATTAGCCACGGCACAAATGCAAAGTGTGTGTTTTTTTAGCGTTATTTGAGCGATCTAAGTGTAGTCATCGCCAGTGTTCAATTCAGTTTTCAATAAGAATTTGCACAATACACATTTTAAGTGAGTGTGACCCGCCAATCTGGAGTTATGTTATCTCCCCATTCATTTAGATAGGGCCTGGTCTTGTTATTCCCAAACAGCTGCCCGAAGGTGTCACCAAGATGGCCACCAAGCGAAGGGACTTGCCAAGAAGCGCTTTGGTTAGAGCATAAGACGGAAAGACGCTAAACTAATTGCAGTGTGATTCCAGTACAATAACTCTGAATAATGATTGATGGCGTTAACAAGGAGTGGAGTTCTCCAGATTCATATCAATATCATTCTGCAAGTAACTATGTATAGGGGTGGTGGAAGTGTTGCGGTTACGAAACATGGCTACACATTGTGGGTTCGAATCCTGGCCGCCTTTGAATGAGGCATTTACCCCTAAATTGTTCTGGGGGAGACTGGCCCTGAATAAATTGATGTTGCCAAATGTAAGTCACTTTGGATAAAAGCATCTGCTAAATTCAATTCAATTTTATTTATACAGCACCTTTAACAATATTATTGTCACATGGTGCTTTACGGGAGGGGCACCCAGGAGCAACAGGGTTTATTTTCTTATTTTATTTATTTATTTTTTTAAATGCATAAATGTAAATGTATTGTAACAGAATACATTTTGAAGTTGAGCGTTACATGAGAACTCTATAGCTACACAAGGATAAGCTGCACATTGGTGTCCTGTTTGTTTTTACATGTGTGTATGTATGTGTTTATTTCCAAAAACATTATACAGCCTGAAGATAGTGTTTCTGACACAAAGCCTTGTTACACACTCAGTACATTATGTACTTTGTACCACACAATAATCTTTGCTCAACATCACATCTGGTATTGGTAAACGGGGCCCACAACTGGAAAACAGTGAAGCTTGAAGTTTGAAGTTTAGACAGATAGATAGATAGATAGATAGATAGATAGATAGATAGATAGATAGATAGATAGATAGATAGATAGATAGATAGATAGATAGATAGATAGATAGATAGATAAATCCTGCAGAAAGTTAAAGCAGGGAAAGCATATATATAGATTATTTTTTTATTTTTATTTTAAAATGTAAATAAACAGCAGTGTAGCCAAAGACTAATTTTAGTTTTTCCCCCTTGGACAGGTTGATGGTCCCTATTGAATTATATCTTTCAAACAAAACAACAATAACAGACAAGTTACAGATTATACAGACTTGTACTAGCAGAGTTCATTTCTCAGTAACCATGTTTTTTGTGTTGATATGAGTTGATAATTCACATGTTGCACATGGTATAGAGTTCGACGAGATGCTCAGTAGGAAATTACATGTTGTCCAAAGGCAGGCAAATGGCATATTTATATAGCGCTTTTATAGCACTCAAAGCGCTTTACAGTGTATGCCTCACATTCACCCATTCACCCACTGGTGGCGGAGGCTGCCATGCAAGGTGCCAACTGGGAACAATTTGCAGTTCAGTATCTTAGTCAAGGACTTGGGGTCAATGGGGTCAGGCAGAGTGGGGCTTGAATCAGCAACCCTCTGGTTGCCGAATGGCACCTCTGCCACCTTTTCCAGCGTTGCATTGGATGTTGTTACATGTAAGAGGGAAGACAGCCTTAAACCACCTGAGAAATTATTTAAGAACCCAACAAAAATCATCAACAACAACATGACACCAACAGACAACACCAAGGTGCTCTCCCACCCTGCCACAGTTTGACCTATTATTCATGCTGACTTATTATTCATGCTTTATTGGGCATGTAGGATGCATTTTTATCCAATAAACAAACATCTTCACAGCAGCAGCAGCAGCAACAACAGCCCCCCTGACTTCGATGCCCTGACTTGCAGAACCGTTCCCCTCAGGAGCCACCGTCATACTGCCTGGCCTTGTTGAGCACCCACCCCACCCCATTAGCTAGAGGTGAAAACTTGGGGAAAACGTGACAGCCTCCCGGCCATCTCCAATCACAAAAATGCACAAAGACAGCTCATTAACAGCTTTTTTTTGTCCTGCCAAGTGGGAATGCAGAAGTAGGGAAAGGGTAACGGGTGATAGAGCACACTCTGGTCCATTCCCAAATGATCCTTGCTTACATTGATTACTGATGCTGCGGAGTGAGTGAGTGTAGATGTGTGGCTTCAGGCGATAATGTATCAGTATGTTCCCTGAGTTCACAGAGGCCTTCAGAAACTACATTGCTTAGGAGGTTCTTTTTATTCCCCATCCTACACTCAGTCTGGGACTCAATCTCTGGCCCCTCGTTTTGTTTATTTATTTATTTATTTATTTCCCCCCCCTTTACTTTTAATCTCTCCCTGCTCAGTCACTTAGGCAACCAGAGCGCTATGATAGTGTTCTGCTCACGGTGTTGTTGGGACCCCCTGGAGAGATGACGCAGGTGTGTAGCGCACCTGCAGTGGTGTGTGTGTGTGTGTGTGTGTGTGTGTGTCTGTGTGTTTGTGTGAATGTTTTCACTTCTGATTCATCGAGCCTGCTTTGAGTGGTGGCGTGACCGAGGCCTCAGATTGCTGACTAATAGCAGAGTCAGCCTGTTATGGCCAAGTCCTTCATTACGCCTCTCACCCTGCGGTCACTAAAGCCCATCTCCATTTGTCTCAGGGTGCAGCAGCCAGCCCAATGGGTTTTCAGGTCATTCTCTCTCTCCTATCTCACACATTCCTTTGCTTTTTGCTGCTCTCTATCCCTCTTTCTATACCCCCTCTTTTCTTCCTCCTCTTCCCAGTATCCATTTCTGGAGCAGATGGTCCTGTCTGTTAAAAGAAGATTCCTGACTGAGGCTTAATTATGCCAGAGCGTTGTGAACATAAATTGAGCCCCCGGTTGAGCCTGTTCATTTCTAGACGTCAGACAATCTTCCAAAGCCAAAGTCGATGTGCAAAATCCTGCCTTCTTGGCACTTAAAGACAAAGAAGAAACGGTATGTGGTTCTGAGATGAAGTTGTACATTAACCTCCCACAACCGCCAACCCCAAACCCCCCAATGAATGCCTTTTTTTTCTCCCCTTAGCCGGCAGAGATAACTACCCTATCCCACCCCTGTGTCTCCTCCCTCTACCTGCAGCTGTGATTTAGCCGCCGGGACGTCGATGCTTGTGAATAATTCTCTGGATGCGTCTCAGCTGCCCCTGATGGATAGCCCAGTGGGGTTCCGGTGAGCATGCTCAGATCAGCCCGGAATCCACAGGGGAAATAGAACGAGCCACGGCTAAAGTGTGTGAAAATATGAGCGCAGACACCCAGGTGTTGCGGCGCTGTGTGATTTAATTCCGTCTGGCCCCCGTGGCCGTCACCACTGAGGCTCGCTATTCATCGCCGGCCTAATCTGATTATGATTTTTATGGCCGCAGTAACCAAGGGAATCAGGAGTCTTTAGGAACACACACTCTGCTGCAAATTACATTTCCTGTGAGCACAACAAACAACAAATGAAACAAAACAAAACAATACAAAACGAGGGAAGAACGAAAAAAAAAAGACCAAAGTGCATTTTCATTTACCACAGGAGATCTGTCCTTGAAACCCTGCTATTTTCAGTGTCATTATATGTAGTTTACTCCTAATGGTGTCTGATAGCAGCAACCACTGTTGTTTAATGATTTAGATGGTTGAAGGCTAATGACATCCAATTAACCATGGCCTGGAGAGCCACTTATTTATTTAATATTACACACATGATTGTGTCTTCCATGAAGCATGGGTAATCATAGCTATATGGACCAAACACAGCCCAGTGCCAGACTGAAATTATCCAAAGTTACATGCAAGGCTTCTTCATGGAAAAAAAAGATAATGCCTGCCCCATAGGCTATTGGAATAAATGAAAGCTTATCATGGCGAAGCATTGCAGGGCCACTGATTTTCATTACAACACAGGGTTTTCACTTCTAGAGGAAGTGCATTGTTTGGAGTAATTAATGTATTTGCCACATCGCTGGTTAATTCATTAGGGTTTGCAGCTATTGGTGATCAATCTCTTTTGGTGTTTCCCCCTAAAGTTTGTCTTGACAACTTTCTCCAGCTGTATTGGTTACAGAACCCCAAGTCCTGTAGCATATTGTAATATTATGTATAGATTATTATTATTATTATTATTATTATTATTATTATTATTATTATTATTGTTGTTGTTGTTGTTGTTATTGTTATTATTGTTGTTATTGTTATTATTATTATTGTTGTTGTTGCTGTGATTATGATGATGTTACTAGTAATAATAATAATAATAATAATAATAATAATGTTATGACAGTTATTATACCTATAGGAAATTATTTGGCTGAGAGCGAGGCACTGTCCATATGGCTTCAAAGGTCAATCTGGTGTTTTTATCCTCCTACAGGGTGACAGATTAGGTGAGAGGAGATTCCACTTCACACAGACACACATAAAATTACACACACACACACACACACACACACACACACGACTGCACGCACATACACACATAGTGACGCATGTAAATTTTAATGCATATCTGACAACCACACGCATGCACATACAAACACACTGAAATTTTCATGCACATCTGACAAACCACACACACACACACACACACATACATAGGTTGAGTTAGCTGTGTATATGATATATACAGTATACTATTGATGCACAGAGACAGGTACTACGCCCACTCTCTGTCTGGCACATGCAGAAACAGTTGTGCGTACATTACATTTTTATGAGCTGTCATACACATACACAAAACTACATCCATCTCAGACATGCATTCACATGCACACACTCCCAGTCCCATCCTCACTCCCACACACCCACATATTATAACCTACACACAACATGTGTGTGTGTGTGTGTGTGTGACACTCTGTGTGCTCCAGAGAAATACGCTCTGCCACATTGTATTTCATGGACACTGGAAGAGTGAGGGAGGGAGGGAGGGAGGGATGGGAGAGAGGGCGGATGAGAGGGTGAATGAGAGAGCGTTTAAGGGCAGAAGGGGTTGCATCCTTTGAGTTTTAAAATGGACGACAAGGCTGATACCATCTTATGCATGTCACTCATCACCAGTTTCCCTGTCCCATTCATCAAATGCTTCCATTCAGGTGAAGTTGGGGGTGGGGGAGCACAGAGACAGGCACCTGCCTGTTTAGCATTCATCCCACTGAATGTTGCAATGGAGCCATCATCTCCAACACTTTCTGTGGAGAAAGCAGCTCTTTGAGGCTGAGACATCAGAATGGAACAGAGTACCACAGCAAATAGAGTACCCCCCACACACACACACTCACACACACACTAACCCACCCCTCACCATTCTTCTTCTGGGGCTCCTGGCTTGTCTTGGACGGGCATAAATATTAATAATAGCTCATTGTAAGAGGCGTCTTTTTGTGGGCCTGACATGAGCAAAACATCCCTTCGCCGCTCGCGGCTGGCTTGATTGACAGGTTTGAACATTCTCTCTCCGATCCTGCCTGCCGGTCAGCCGCTGGCTCACCTGTCAGGCTCAAAAGAGAAGAGCAGACAGACAGACAGAGAGAGAGAGAGAGAGAGAGAGAGAGAGAGAGAGAGAGAAGGTACAGGATAGGCATAAGAAAGAAAGAGTTGAGAAAGATGAAAGAGTAGAAATACAAAGTGTGAAAGAGCGAAAGAAAGAACAAGAGTTACAGACAGAGGGAATGAAGTGAACTAGTGAGTTCTAGAGAATCTAGAAAGTGAGCTAGAGAGTTCAGGCAGAGAAGGATAGTTGAGTTAGAGAGCCTAGAGAAAGACGAAGACAAAGACAGTGAGAATGTAAGAGACCGTGAGCAGAGTGAAGGAAAGCGTTGAGAGAGAGAAAGAGAGCGGGAAGAGTGAAGGACAGAGAGGGGAGAGAGAAAAGAGAAAGACAGAGAGAAAGAGAGAGAGCTTCTAGCTGCAGCCCAAGTGGTGGCAGCACATTGGCACAGTGACTGACAGATTGAGGCATTAGGATGCAGACCCATGGCCGGCCTTTGATATCTCCTAGCCGCAAGCCGACACAGTTCCGGAGCCATCCTGTTCTCCGCGGGGGAAAGAACACAGGCATCCGGCTTGTGCCCTTTGTCACCCCCACACCCCACCACACCCGACACACACACACACACACACACACACACACACACACACACACAAACGTAAACATTCACTCCTAATCAACCCCTCCATTCTCCTTCTTGGCCCTAAATATATCAGCATTGCCCAAGCCCAGTATCCTGGTGAAGGTGTCAGGGCTCCTCTTCAACATGAGCTTTTGGTCAGTAGCCAATCCCCACTTCCACCCTTCTTTACCCCAAAACCGCACTGAAACAATAGCTGGGGCAATAGCAACGGCTGGGGCAGCCTGGCGCACAGACTGTCACGATCATACAGAGAACTCGGATTGGGTTTTCTAGAGGACACTGGCACTTTCTCTATATGTGCTCTGAATGTATGTTTGGGTGGGTTTGCAATAATGAGTCAGATTACCTTGTAATCAGACCAGGTTGCTAGGTTGAGACAGTCCAGTCCAAATTCTTTATTGAATGTGTGACCAGAATCCATTTCACTGTTTTGCATAATGTGTTGCAGTTGATCCCACTAGAGTGGGTGTGGGTGTGTGTCGCAATTTTCATTTTAGATCTTTCATACACCAGTTAAAAAATAAATAACCTTTGGCCTGGAAGTCATGTTTGTTGACCTTAAACTGACTGAAAGTTAGTTAAATACTATTTAAGCTATGTGGTGAGTGGCACTGCAGTTATTTGTGAGAGAGGAAAACTAATTAAGTTTTTGTGTGGGAAATATCTACTTGGAAATGTCTGTAAACCACAAAATATTGGTTGGATGAACATGAGTTAATACCTACTGTGTGTGCATGTGTTTGTGTGTGTGTGTGTGTGTGTGTGTGTGTGTGTGTGTGTGTGTGTGTGTGTCTGTATATGTGGACAGGCCATTCAGTGTTGATTCACAGCACATCAATTTTTCCATGCCACTGGTCCAATTCATGACTTGCGTGGCATGGTGTGGTGTGGCATGACGTGACTCTCTTAAGCCTTTTGTATGCCAGCATACATAAGCACAGAGTAGGCCAGTTTGAGTTGAAAATAATGGGCCCTTAATGTGGTTGAGGGCTCCTCTTATAATGGAGCACACACACACACATACACACACACACACACACACCACACACACAGTGTAGAGTGGTGTAACCTCATGACTCATGATGCCCTTTTTCCTTATCCCTCATTCTGACCGTGCATCATTTCCAAAGAACACCACAGCCTTCTGTATGCCTCGTCCCCTCTCAGGGAAAAAAGCAAAAAACAAAAATATACTCTGTCCTCAGAGTTAATGTTTACCTCAGCAGCTTCAGTTTTGATATAATATCTAAACGGTCCTCTCAGCTTTGTCTGACTGATTAATGGTCAAATTAATTTACATCAGTGCATTCAGTAAGACACTGTGGAGTCATGCTAATCTCTGTTGGGATTGAGGATGTGTAAGCATGTCCATGCGGCGTTTTGATTGATTGTGCAATCTGATTGGCTATAAGAGGATTAATAGCAGTGCAAGTGCCGTGATGCAGTAATGTGCTGATTACTGTGTTATTGGAGATGAGACACACACACACACACACACAAACATACAAAAATCCATTTAATTTTATTTTTATGATTGTCCACAGTGACCCGCTATTCGTATTCCTAGAAATCTCTCATTAGTTGTCGTTTTCGCCTGATTTTCATAAATATAAATGGCTGTGGACAATATATTTGTACATACTCTTTTGATATGTACGCAGTCAGTGGCAATAGTGCTCTTTAAAAATGAAATAAGGAACACATAGTCTAAAATACATATTGGATTTTTTTTGTTTGTAGTTGGAATTATGGGTCAATTTAAGATAGCTTTACATATGAGAATACATAGGTAGATGCAAACACCATCTCACATATGTTATTCAATTATAACTACATTGTAATAACAGCAAAGTTGTTTTTCATATTATTATGAACCCAGCACTAATGCATCACTTTGAGAGTGAATAGACACAAGGTCTATTCAATACATTTTGTCCAACCACTTATAGCCTGATTTTATATGCCTACTTTCTTTGGGGTTGATATTGGGGGTTGATATTGGCTACCTTTATAAATGGGGCATTCCCAGATCCCAAATAGCTTAGCATACTGAGCATGTACAGGAAGGTGGCCCCTCAAGTGGGCAAAGAACAGCATAATTTTAAGCGTGTGTTTGTGCTAATTATGCTGGAATATCTGTCATATTGATTAAAACATTGTATTTAATTAATGTAATTTGCTTATTGCAAACACATTTTTTGGAAAGTCATTGATACACCAGTTATACAGTCCAGTTACTCTCTCTCTCTCTCTCTCTGTGTGTGTGTGTGTGTGTGTGTGTGTGTGTGTGTGTGTGTGTGTCAGCGTATGTTTCTGTGATAGAAAGTCAGAAAGGCTGCAGCTGCTGTATATTCAAGCCCAACCCATAACTAAGTGCATGGTTTATTGTAATGAATTAATTAATTAATTTAGATAGTCATTATTTTGTCAGTTAGTATCAACAGAAATGGTAAAATTCACATAATTTTTATATAGATAGATAGATAGATATAGACATAAATAGGAAATTCAGCATAGTAGCATCTATGGGATAACATACATAAGACATACACACACACACACACACACACACACACACACATATATATAAGCAGAAACTATAAAAAGGGAACAACTGTGTTCATTACAGGTCATTTCAGTGTGAAAGTTATTCTGATATAATATTTATGATTAGTGTCAACTAATCTTTGCAAGATCCTGTTTAATGGCACAGAGTCAGTGACTTTTCTAATGAGAATATGTTTGGCTTCACTTGGGCCATACCTCAACTGCAGCTTTCTTTCTTTTTCTCAATCCACACTCAGACACACACTTATTTTCAGACGCACAAGGACACTGGTTAGTTTCCCGTTCCTATACCCCCATAGACTATTAACACCACACCCAGAGCATAATCAGCTCATGGCTCTTAAATGCATCACGCACAGTAACGCAGTAAACAAGCAGTAGTTTCCAGTCAAGTTAGGAAAATATTTTTCTTGAATTCTTTTCTTGAATGAAGTCATGAATAATGAATTGATCTTTAGCAGATCATTTTATAAGCAAATTCACAGTCAATGTGTTCTGTTATAGCAGGCTTTGCATTTCTATTTTGATTTAATTTCTCTATTTTCAGCTTAATCTCCTTTCAGTAAAAATGACTTTGTCCACATGTTAGAGCTTAGAAGTGCAGCAAGTAATCCATCCAAGTAGTCTATTTGGAAGCCAGCAGGAGGGCATCATGGGACATTTTAAGGAACTTTCCCTCCCTCTGAACATAATGTCAAAATGTCACAGGAAAGAAAAACAAACCTGCTTGACTAGAACATTACAAATAGCCGCCGACCACACAAGTAAAGATAATGAGACAGATAAATATATTCAATTAGTCTCTATCACCATTTCACAACATATCTATTCTAATTATGAATTTTGATGAAGGATTACGTACTTTGGCATTAGGGGAGGGTGGGTATTGACTGTTGGCTGCATCTGACATTCATTTAACCCTGATTGGGTCCTGCTGATGCTGACTTCACAGTAGGATAGAATGCCAAAGAGAAGTGTTACGATGCAAAGAAATAAAAAAAACTCAACTTATTCTATTGAAGTCCAGAAGTGAAGTTGCTGCTTTGACTGATTTAAGTTATGTCAGTGTGAAAGAATGAGACGCACTTGACACGCTCTCATGTTCTCATAACTTAAGTCAGTCAGAGAAAGAAAAATGACTTGACAGGGTTATGTTGAGTTACTGCACTAATCCACTTTCACAGTGAAAGGAGACAAGCTCTCACACTAAGGACACATACCCCAGCCCTCGCAGACTGATCCGGAACATTCCTAAATCTGCATTACCACAGAGATCATATCCGTGGCTGACACATGCGGAAAGTTCTCTGCTCGGTGGAAATGACTACCTCAGCAGCTGCCTCCCTCTCTCAGATGTCAAGCCAGCGGGCAGCCAATTGGCAGCCTCTGGCTCTGGGATCAGATGCTCATGACGCCAAGTTGATGCGATGATGCTGCAATGATGCTGAGCTGTGTGAGAGGACAAGGGGGATCCTCAGTCCTCTCTACACATAACCCTCTTTGACCATAAGAAACCTGCTATCTTCCCGTGTCTCTGCCGATTGACTGATGTTAACTGAAGTTAAGACAAAGCTCATAATATATGGTAAGCTTATGGTTAATGCTGTCAACAGTGTCTTTCCCCAAAAGCAGCTCTGTTGCTCAATTAGAAAAGTGTTTCTTCGTTTAAGCAAATTAAGGGGATGAGAGATAGAGAGAGAGAGATTCATTAACCACAAGGTCAGTTAAAAGGTCAGCCAGAGGCATGGCCAAGGATGGCATTGCTTTTCAGAGAGGTGGAAGAGTTACAGCTGAAACTGAGCCCATAGCATTCTAGAGATGCAATCAATTCATCCATAGCAGGCTAGGCTTGCGCCACCTAGTGCCTCTGCTACAGTACTCCAATGTCTCCAATGTCCAATGTCCAATGTCTCCAATGTATCCAATGTCTCCAATGTCCAATGTCTCCTCCAATGTCTTCTGTTTCTTTGACTACATTTACATTTATGCATTTAGCAGTTGCTTTTATCCAAAGCGACTTACAATTTGTTAACTATCAATTGTTCAGGGCCAGTCTCCCCTAGAGCAACTTAGGGTTAAGTGCCTTGCTCAAAGGCACAGCGGTGGCAGCTGACTAGATTTCTTAGCATCCAATCGACGAACAGAAATTAATAGGTTTAAAGTTCAAACCGCAACATAAATGTAACATAAATAAAACTCTTTGCACAAAGCGCAGCAAAGTGTGTGTGGTCCACCAGGTTATTCCTTCCAAATCACTCAGAGACAAACGGATTACAAATATTTTGTATATCAAAGCAGTAATAGCACTTAACTGTCCAAACCTTGAAATCCATGTGCAATATCATAATTTGATTGTGCATCACAAGCTGAATGTGGTAATTTACTGTGTTTGTGTGTGTGTTTATACTCATACTTTACGCTTACATACTTTACTTATTGATTTATTCATTCTAGAGGTTTTATGGAATTGCACTAAAATGTTGATATAAAAATGTGTTGTACATGTACAATAACAAAGATATTCTATTCCATTCTATTTTCTTCTATATTGTATTCCATTGCGTTCTGCAACTTCTCTTTAAAATGATTTCGTCTTGTCACAAATCTTTGGTGTAACTGAGCCAAATGAGTGCTCACACACAGATACACATTGACATGCATGAGTACGTTCAACGGTCGTTCAACGTATCGTGGCTAGGACAGACATCGGCACTTCACCAACTCACCACAGGAGTACCCCAAGGATCTGTGCTGGGGCCCCTTCTCTTCGCACTGTACATCACCTCGCTGGGCTCAATCATCCACTCCCATGGCTTCTCTTACCACTGCTATGCGGATGATACCCAGCTCTATCTGTCCTTTCCGCCGGACGACTCCACGGTGTCATCACGGATCTCGGACTGTCTCTCCGATATATCTGCATGGATGAAAGGACATCACCTCCAACTAAATCTCTCCAAAACTGAACTGCTGGTCCTCCCAGCCAAACAAGCCATACACCACGACATCGGTATCAAGATCGACTCCCTGTCTGTTCCTCCCACCAAAGTGGCAAGAAACCTAGGTGTCATGATCGATGACCAACTGACCTTTGCAGATCACGTTGCCTCTGTGGCTCGGTCGTGCCGTTTTTCCCTATTCAACATAAGGAAGATCAGGCCGTACCTAACCCAACATGCAACCCAGCTCCTGGTTCAGACCCTGGTTATCTCTCGTCTTGACTACTGCAATGTCCTCCTATCAGGCCTACCAGCCTGTGCAGTGAGACCGCTACAGATGATCCAGAATGCAGCTGCACGTCTGGTCTTTAACCAGCCAAAAAGGGCACATGTCACACCTCTGTTCATTGAACTTCACTGGCTGCCCTTGGCTGCTCGCATTAAATTCAAGGCACTTATGTTGGCCTACAGGGTGAATGATGGCTCTGCTCCCATCTACTTGAATTCTCTTCTGAAGCCCTATGTCACCCGACGACCACTACGCTCCTCTAAGGAACGTTTTCTAGCACGGCCAACACCTTGTGCAGGTCGGTCCAGACTCTTCTCATATCTGGTTCCGCGCTGGTGGAATGACCTCCCAAGTGCTACCAGATCAACTGATACCCTCTCCACCTTCAAGAAACTCGTGAAGACTAAGCTCTTCCAAGAATATCTCCTGGCGTAAACTTTGAGAATGCACTTAATAATTTAATTTCTCTACATTGTGTTACACTATTGCACTTTCAACTTAAAACAGCGCAGACTCTATGTTAGCAATATGCACTCCTTGTTAGTTCATTGTGCTGTAGCTTGAATGTTATCCTCTTTTGTAAGTCGCTTTGGATAAAAGCGTCTGCTAAATGCCTAAATGTAAATGTAAATGTAAATGTACGTACACACACACACATGCACACAAACCAAAAAAAAAAAAGAAACAAGCTCTAACACTGACACGCTTAGACACTGGCACTATATCGGTCTGTGATGTGTCGAACATGGCGTGGCATGGCACACGTGATGATATGCAGCCAGCAGAATACTCATCAGTTTAATTAAACCCTGATAGAAACCCACTGTGCCCTTTGGCTGTAGCCAGAGGGGAAAAGCAAAGTAAAACAAGCCAATATTAGCATTAGCATCTGAGCATTAGTATAAGTTTCCCTCTGCCTCTCTCATTGGACTGCTTACTATAGCTTACTATCGTCCAAATTGGCAGCCTCAAAAGGCTGCTTAGTGGCGCACTGTGTGCTACAGAAGACTGAAGACTTTGGCGGCCAGTAGTTTAATTGCATAATTAGAGCAAAAGAGACATTCAATTACATTCGCATTCACTCTACAGTACATGGACAGCTGCCAATGTCATCTCGTCCTCTGCTTCAGAAGATGCAGCATGGACAGTTAAGTTGATGTTTTGTTAACAACAGCTCTTCATTGTCATGTGACTAAC
This sequence comes from Tenualosa ilisha, assembly GCA_015244755.2. Lineage (NCBI taxonomy): Eukaryota > Metazoa > Chordata > Actinopteri > Clupeiformes > Clupeidae > Tenualosa > Tenualosa ilisha. The sequence goes on along the minus strand of PYXC01000452.1, from coordinate 805,220 downwards.
AAAACAATTGAAGTGCCATTAATGGTTGTTTTAATGTTTTTTATCAACAGTAGCATAATTGTGAATTTGGGTGATTTTTTATGATCATTAAATGCCTTAGGACAAACAAGGGTAGCTATTTTTACATCACTGATAATTGTTGATTCTATGGAAACACATCAGTACCACATGAAACTAGATTATAGAAAAATCATTGACAGAAGTAAATGTCTTCAAAACTCATCATTAATGCATAAGGCATTTCAATAACATCTTTATACCATCATTGTCATCTTGTGATGAAAGTTTCCCAACTTGTATGATATTTATTTAAATTCAATAACCTTGGAGAAATAAAGAATACATGATCAAAGAGGTTCTTTTCATTTGTAGGCTTTAATTGCTTTCCCCTGAGGGATGTGCTTGAATTCAGTGCATTGCTATTTAACTCTGTAATATTTATGAGAATAGTCACAGGCCTAATCAATACAGATAGTGTAATTGAACTTTAGTTTGATTATTTGCTTTATTTAATTATTATATATTATGGTTTTTTTTCACATTATGCAATAAACACCATTATGTCCATAATTACATTATGTGTAAACCTGGCAGATTTATAGCAGAGAGCTTCTTAGCTCACTTTCCTTACTTCTTTCTTTCTCTCTCTCTTTCTTTCTTTCTTTCTTTCCTTCCTGTTTTTCCTATCTTGTAGGTGCTCTTAGTGGTGATCTATACACTCAAAATGGATTTCAGGGAAATTAGGCCTGATTGGGTGCCCGCTAGATCAGACACACCCTGTCTTTCTCCCTCTCTTGTAGAAAACAATTAACCAGCCACAGCACTGCCACTAAATAGTAAGGGCATCACTTGAGATTCGTTGAATTATTTTGTTCCCTGTTTTTCACCCCTCTCCAGCCCATCACCCCCCATACACACACACGCACATACACACATACACACACATACACACACACACACCAATCCCTTTCGTCGTTCAGGGTGGCTTGATTCCAAGTGACGGTGCCAGCCCAGATGTGCCTCAGAGGAAATAACAAGCTGGGCGCTTTCTGTGAACGTATTTGAATAATCAATGTTTGCATGATTCAGCAGTCGACTTCACAGGGAGCGCAGCTCCCCTCCTCTCTGCTCCTCTCCGTTCTACTCAGCTCTCTCCTCAGAGTTTGCTTTCAACAGCTCATTAATATTTACCTTCCAACTTTGCTGTGTGCCACCACCATCATCCCTTCCGCATACAGGTGTGTCTGTTTGTGTGTGTGTGTGTGTGTATGTGTGTTTGTGTTTGTGTTTGTGTCAGTGTGTCAGTGTGTGTGAGTGTTTATGTGCCTATGTGTGTGTTTGTCTTGAATTACCTTATCTCACAAATTTGCTTAATTGACTTGCACAGCAAACTTCATGGACACCACACGCCCACACGCAGTGGCAAGCCTCCATTGAGCTGCGACCAAATGGTTAGTCTCAGGTGGATTCTAATTATTCTGCCAAGCTAATAGACTGCTTTGCACATCCTCTGTATACACTATCACTTTGTAGGGCTTGTGCAACACCTCTGTGTTGCAAATGCTTGTAGCATACACAGACATGAACTTATATTAGTCCACTCATGTTTGCTGGAGATGGAAGATGGGCAGAGGTTGACTTTATTTGCCTTTTTCAGCTGAAGGAACCAGACATTAAGAGCACCGAAGCAGGGAATTAGAGGAGAACTCAATTTTCAAAAAATAGCCCGGTTGTCTGAGGTCACCGAGTGCTGTCAGTAGCAAAGAGAAAATGTGGTACAATTTAGACGGAAGAGTCTTGCCTCCCGCAAGCTAGCTTCAGTTAATTTCATATAAGGTATGTTGGGCAAAATCCATTGCTCACTGAAAATGAATGCAGGCTCTGCTGTGTCAGGTAATATGTTCTCAGATATGTTCTTTTTTTCCTCAAAGAAGAAATAGAGGAGGTGCTCCCCTCCAGTGATTAATTACAAGACCAGAGAGTGTGTGTGTAATATACCATGTGATCACACAGTTAATTCTTTAATAGGGTGTGCAAATTTTAATATGGTCTGTAAAACTGCTGAGAAGTAGAACTAATAGTTAGAACATGGAGTATGGTTGCTATGTTAGGCAGAAGTAAAACTGATACTTGAAACATGGAACATTATTGCTTGGCACCTATGGCAATCAGCATACATGTGATTGGAGTTGGAGGTTGGAGGCTTTTACTTATTTATTTAGGGTTTCTTTAATTTAAAAGACCACCATTTACAGGTAGCAGATGATTTGGACAGCAGCAGATATATATATTTTAGTTGCTTTTGTCAAAAGCAAATTTTAGTTGCGTGCCAAAAGAAGGTCTGAGTGACATAAACTGCAACTCCACCAATCCTATATATTGTGTCGGCACGGTTGGGGTTGCAGTGAAGTCATTAAACAACAGGATCAATAAACAGCTGGCACCATTGTGGCAAATAAAGGGCGGACATGATCAGTGATGAGAAACAACCTCTGACACTAGACCCAGCCACTTATTGAGTGCATCTCTGCAAAGCTCACAGGAACAGGAGCCCCATGCTGGCAGCCTGGTGCAACTATTCATGCACAGAATACATTTCCTTTCATTTTATTTAAGGCCATAACAGATGATGCATGTGGAGGTTACCCAGTCTCTGTGCATCATAACAAACTGACATTTAATATGATTTACTGCATTTCTTTCTATCTGTCTTTCTCTCTTTTTAATAATTTTTATGGAGGTGGGAAGACCCTGACGTCTATGTGATCTTACATCTTGATTGTCATTATTTGTTGTTATGATAACACTTGGCGCACGCACATTTGCTAAAGGTCGTTGAAAACTGTCTGTTGTCAAGAAATGAGACAAATGGGTGCTACCAGGACGGAGATAAGATGGTTGCAGTGAGCAAGAACAGTTATTCTCTGCCAGTAATACTTAGAAAAGATAGTCTGTTCATGGTCTGTTCACCCAAAACTACAAGTGATAATAGTGTAGAGAGTAGCTGTTCCTGAGAATAACTGTTTCTGTTGTTCTGCCACCTTAAAAGTCACACACCGAGCAAAGCATATTAAAATCATAATTCACACACTCACACTAGCTAATTTACTTACTATGAATAAGCAGTAATTAGGAGCCAATACTGCACTTGTGATTTGTAAAAAATAGCTAGTATGTTAATAATATGCATGTTAATAAGCAGCTAGTTGATGGTGAACATTTGCTTACTAATATAAAGTGTTACTGGTATTATTTAATAATATCCATTAGCATATATTAACATTACATTATCATGACTTAGCCTACCATCTCTGTATCCCTGTAGTCTTTTGGAGAGATTCAAAATGTTCCTGGCAAAGCACAGCAGAACACAACATACAAGACGACTGTTTCTGCCTTCCATCTGCTATCGCTCCAGTGCCCATCCAGGCATATCTCCCTCAAAATTCATATATAGAAGGATTACCCAGACCATTTTCATATGGTGCGTGTGTGTGTGTGTGTGTGTGTGTGTGTCTGTGTGGTGCTGGTACTTCATGAGTGACTATTGTTGTCACCTCCAGCAGGAGGCTAGTGCAAAGGTCTTGTGTTGTTGTTTGCACTGTATTTTCGTACACTGCCGTGTTTCTGAATGCAGCACTGCAGGGGAAAAAATGAATCACCAGAGCTGTCTCATTTCACTTTATGTCATTTTATTTTCCGGTAGCTTCAACCACTTATTTGCCTCGCAGTGATGGCCCTATTCAACAGTGAAGCACTCACGTGTTACACTTTAAATAATTTCTCAAGTCAAGGTGAGAACACACTCCAGTCATGCATGCTCACGGGCGGGCATGCAGAGAGAGCCTCTTTCCCCCATTCAAATTCATTGGTTTTATTAGGGAAAAACTCACCACTATTTGCAATCCCTGACTGGAGTGTATGGGAAGTAATCAGTCCATAAAAGAATATGGTTTACACCTAGAATAGCATGGCAGGACAGTTTTTTCTCTCTTCCATTCTCTCTCTGTGACCTTCATAACCAGACTGCATCACTGTAGGTGCTGCCTTACAAATCAGGTATCATCAGCTCCATTCTTGTCTCTGCTAACATCATTATGCCATTATATTGATCTGTATCACAAGTAACACAACTAATTGCACAGTTTGCATTCACCTGATTTCCCATCACCAGTTTATTATGTTGTGTGCTGTACCCTGTAGCTTTATTTACCATAAGCCTCAACCTTATCCTCAATACAGCCTTTGTGGAACATGAGATGCTAGGCATGGCATGACGCATCACAAAATGCCCCATTCAGTACATTCATTTTACCAATTGGACTACATCTGTCTGTCATGTATGCAAAAGCATGTAAGGACAGCTACATGAGTTATTTTGTTGCAAGAGTTCGTCATCACAAACATAGTGAAATGTGTTCTTGGCCACCATATGCAGCATGTCTCCTATTTTAGACAGATTTTTGTGACATGAATTTATTTATATTTTTCACTAAGTAAAAGAGGCACCAAATCAGCGATCAAATTAATGCATTGCAATGGCTTGCAATGCCAGCATAATTACACATTGTCCATGTCAGATGGAGGGGCAAACAGAATGCATTTCTGTAAGCAGGAGGACAGCCACACTAATCACAGCTGATCGCCACAGATGTTTGTGCCAAAAAAGCTTGAGCCTTTGTTTTTGACTCAGCATATCAAGTTGAAATGACTCTGAAATGATTGTGGTTACATCCCAAAACGTCAAACACAATCACAGACACGCATTTTAAATGAGCAGAATGCTGAGTTTTTCCTATTCTTTCAGAAACTCATGGCAATGTGTCTATCTGCATGTTACAGCCAAGTCTCTGTGGACAGCCACATTATGCTTGCATATACACTGCAGACTGAATGCAGATTGAGGCCATTAGTTACACACACACAAATACAAACACACGCGCACGCGCACACACAGACACCCAAACACACACATAGTCATAGGGTGCTGGAGTGCTGTATTAAAATAAGGTGTTGTGTCGTACATTTTAAAATTTTCCAACAAGAAGGAGAGAAAGAGTGAGTGTATGTGTGTGTGTGTGTGTGTGTGTGTGTGTGTGTGTGTGTGTGTGTGTCTGTGTCTGTGTCTGTGTGTATGTTCAGACATGCCATTCCATTGACCTGGGAAAATTACGCCTTACCTAACCTAATTGACTTAAAACAGCAAAGGGCTCGCCATAGGTCTGTGGCCCATTAGAACGCATTGTGATGGGGACAGGGATTGGGCTATGTAAAGTGTGCTGCATAATTTGTGTGGCCTAATCAAATAGTTACAGCTGCGTGACTCTGTTGTGCCCCGGTGCAATCCGTAATAACTTCTAAATGAGGATGATGACTGTTATTACACAGGAAGAGGTCACCACACGGGATGGGGGGGGCGAACGACAGGAAGACAAATGGGGAAATTCACATTGCTCTGTTCTCACTGCCCCAGTGAAGTGCTGATGTATTATTGTCACACTAAATGGCTAGTTTATTGTTGTGAAAAGCTGCAGAGAAAGAGAGAAAATGAGAGAAAGAGACAGAGAGAAAGAAACAGTGTGTGAGAGAGAGAGAGAGAGAGAGATTTCACATTTTTAAGGCATCACAAACACACACATTCCATGTGTACCGGTCCCTACATGACACAGTAATTACAAGTTTCATGCGGTATGCTTGATTACTGTAAATTACCTTGTGGATACTTTATATACATACACCCACACTCAGTATCTCCATCTGATTCATGAAGTGTAATACTGTATGTTCACGTGGTGATGCACACTACTTAGTGATTATGGTGGCACTCCAATTAGTCACAGCATTACAGCTTTGAAACAGATAACATGATAACACTTAGTCTTTTTCAGGCCAGTCAGTGCCCTCAATGAGATAATTAAATGCGAATGGCTCTAGAAAAAGGCATAGCTGCTGCTGATCCAAGCCAAGCAGCAGTGGAGATGAGTGGGTTAAACACCATTCGATGAGCCTCGGAGGGAATTAGAGAAGCTGAATGCCATAAATGTATAGGCCAACTAGAGGAAATGGAGTCTTTGCATCATCTTCTAAAGGACCATCAGGGCATCAATTATGACCTTTTCAATTTAATTCCTTTTGATGGAGCCGTGAAGAGCTGCTTGTCTTAGTAGACTCTCTACATCTTCCAGGAAAGGTGCCTTAAGGACAACAGTTCCCAGAATTAGATTTTGGCCTTCCTCCAGGTGCAGTGTTGTTACTCTTCTCATAAATACATAGAGATGCAGGTCAGTCAGATGATAAGAATATCACAAATACACTCTTTTTGCTTGTTAGGAAAGTCCAGTTTTATTTGATCAAGTTGCAGTAGTTCTACTCAACAATGTCTAAATATGATGTGTAAAGTATACTGTATGTGCGGATGACGTTACTTTGCCACCATAGCAACCACTTAGCGTTCTAAACCATTCTATGCCATACCATACCATACTATACAATAACGCTGAAAAGCTATGATTGGTATGTAGCACATGGTTTGAAAACATACCTGGCCATGCAGGCCCAAAGAGGCTACTGAAAGCATTCGGTGTCTGAAGGATTTTTATCTTTTTAGGAGGAATGCCACCTGTATAGGGAGCTCACTTTTATGCTTGCCGGCTGTGTGTCATCATCTCCTCCTGCTGAGCGTCGTCGCTGTGCCGACACTTCCCGAGCCCAATCGCTCTCGACTCCTCAGCCATCAGCAGCGGAACCCGAGCAAGACAAAAGGGCGGTGAGTCACAGGGCTCTGCTGTCACTTTGGAGTCGTTTTCACCAGTGCAATTTATCACCAGTGCCCAGGCGTTTCTGACAGGAGCCCCAGCTGCAAGCTGAAAGGGAGGTGAATAAAGCCAGTTCTCTTTCTTTTCATTTCTCTCTCTCTCTCACGCACACACACACACACCTTCCCACTCTCTCTCTGTGTCATGAGATGGGAGGATTGATAGGCAGAGAGATAATGAGTACATAAATAAACAAGCATGCGTAACCTGTGGATTTGTGCCCACTCTGACATATAATAGGTTGCATGTCCAGGTGTGCCAAGTCTTCTCTATCATTTATAATTGGCCCACTGAATTTGACTGGGCACGGGCACAGTGACGATAAGATTCTCTTACAATGGGCACAGCCTACTTGTCAGGAGCAGCATGGAGAAAGAAAAATATCTAGTATTAAGGAAAAAAAAATACAAAAACATGCAGATTTCAGGCCATATTTGCAGACTATACTTATTCCTCATTGATTTTGATATATATTATTATTTTATTATTAGTAGTAGTAGTAGTAGTAGTAGTAGTAGTAGTAGTAGTAGTAGTAATAGGGTTAGTGATGGTGGTAGTAGTATTAGTACTACTACTAGTAGTTTACTACAAAACACAGATTTCCAAAATCACGTCTCTCTTATGCAGGCATGGTGAAGACATGTCAGTGACAATCAGTCAACTTTGCTTCCCAAACTCATTGTTGCAAGTCTGGATAAAAGCACATGTTAAATACCAGTCAACTTTAACTTTGAAGTTAAACTACATGCAATATGTGAGCCGTGATGAATGACAGCCCTTGTACAGTGTTTGGTTTCAGTCCGCCTCCACCGTTTCAATCAAGTACTGACATGGAGACAAGAGGGAGATGATTAAGTCAGGAATGATTTCATGAAACAAATGTTTAGACTGTGGATGTCATGTCAAGTCATGGCTTTACCTGCTCTATTCTACCGATGACTGACAGCTGCATGTTCATATGATGAAATTCATATTCTGCCAGGGCGCCTGTGCCCACAACCTTTTATGCCTGTCAGGAGGAATAATGTTACGCCTTAGCAATACTCCCACTAAAACCCTGTAAGACACAGGCCTAGTCAGGTGCTTTTCTATTCTGATCACATGACCACAAGCAGTAAGAAGATTTATGTGATGTATACAGTACATAGTGTTGTATTCACTTGTTTGTTTGTTTGTTTGTTAAAGTATAACTTATTATCTGATGTATTTGCTGCAAATTAAATGGCTGTAAAAAGTCTGAACCTGGCCTTGGGATGTTTATTGCAAACATTTCTATTTGAAACAGTAGAGTCTTTGGTTTGGACAGCAGACCACTCAGGGCGAATTACTGCTCACACTCCCCGGCGTTTGCTCGCTCACCGATTTATTGGCAATTCTCCGAAATCGCCCGCTCCGTGTGTCCAGAAAAAAAGGCTTGTCATTGGAATGGCGAGTTTACAGAAGGCCTTGTTTTAAATCTGCTCTCGCCCGCAGACATCTCAGTACAAGGATAGCGGTATTTATAGGACAGCAAGGAACTCTGGGATATGAATCATGCTCCAACGCAAGACATTTTCTCCCCCTGCCTCTGTCCCTCACCCTCTTTCTCTTTTTATCTATGTGTCTGCGTTGTGTGTATGGGGGAGAATGTAATAGTCTATGATGGCTTCTTCGATAAACCTCTGTTTCATTGTTTGATTTGTAGTCATCATAAAATGGGAGCACCACTCTCTTGTAAGGACAGCGCAATTACTCGAGGCAAAGGCATCAAAATCCATTACAGCACAGATTATTACTAATAAAAATACATCTCGATGCTTAGCAAAAAACTAGTATATATATTTGTGAGGTAGATATAGTGTTGTAAAATAGATTATGGCTATTACTTTCAAAGACATTTTTGTCCCTCTTCTAAGATGTGATGATCTGCTATCAAAAACTTTAAATTAATTATGTAAATTTAGATAGAGAGAATAAATAATGATGAGTTCCGCCCATCCGCATGTCAGGAAATATGTGCACGTCCTTGTCGGCTTGGTCTCTGTGATAACAGCTTTGCCCAGGGAACTGTTGTCTCTCACGACAACACTGAGTCACTCGTCGCTCGTTTGATCTTGTCTTCTTGTCTCTACCTCTAGCTCTTTAACCATTGACACCCCTCGCTGCAGGCTTGCATTCAGACTCGAAGAAGGGCATCGCTCCTCCATGGGGTGTTTCTTTGAATCTCCTGTCAAGAATGGTGCGATGCAGTGCAGTGCGGTCAAAGCGAAGGCAGGAACGTTCGAATCAGTGTTCCACTCTCATGCATTATTCCGACACTGTCAGATGAATCTGGCACAGAGGCGTGAAGCTTTCTGCCGCATCCATAATTATCACCCTTGATCTCGCTTAAAAACAGCCCAGTCAAGGAAAAAAAAGAACTCAACTCGACTGATAAAAATAATATTTTTACAACTTTCTTTCCACGCACACATTAGCTGTCAAAGTGAATTTCTGCCAACATCTTTCCCAAGTCAAATGTTGACAAGTTTTTAATTATTGTTCAAGTCTGTAAATAAATTGGATGTTTGTGCCAGGATTTCCATTGTTGTAAAAAGGAAGGCTCACAAAAATGTGTTAAAATGTGCTGATGTTTTTACACATACTTTGTATGTTTTAACCCATGCAGGAATTGTAAATTGATTTAAACAATTTATGCCCAATCCACCTTTTAGTTTGAATGAATGAGGAAAATAAGAAAATAACCCGGCTTTTAGAACCAGCCAATTTTGCAATGGAACTCAGTAAGACATCATTAATCCAGTAATACAGTGTGACTACAGGAGGCCTACAGTAGTGTGAAAAACATTGCATCCATGCATTTCCATTGCATATTTTCCTCATCTGTAAGGTTAATAGGCCTACATGAGGGAGGGCTATACATGGATGCTTTTATTACTTCATTGTGCTTCTTATGATCATGATATGATTCTGATTCAGTACGTAAACTTGAATGTTAATATTAGTTAGTTATATAATATTAGTAACACTGACCTGAGGTTTATAAATGGTGCAGCTTATACTGGAGATATGCATTACATTCATATTCCAGCATTATTCCAGAGTTATTCCCAGGAATTCCCTACCAGTGTGTGCAGAGGGCTGTTTGATGCAGAATTGTCTGCATTCACTGCACGACCACTTGTATGTGTGTATGTGTGTGTGTGTGTGTGTGTGTGGAGAGGGGGGGGGGGTGATAAATAATAAATAAAAAAGAGAAAAGCTAAGCTGGCCTGAAGCCCAGTGGAGGACGCCCAACATGGCAGATGGCCAGCACTCAGCTCAGCAGCGTGGTGATATTTCCATCAGCGGCAAGCTGGCACTGCTAGTCAGCTGGTAGCCTTCAGGCCCATCCCAGGGAGAGGTGGTGATGCAGGGAAACCTCACTGTTGTCTCCTCCTCTCTGATGCATGTGCCATGGAGCACACACTGTAGCAGGACAGGTGAGGGCAAAGCCCAAGCTACTAGTGCTGCCAATTGCTTACTTTAAATGCCAAGGATGGTTCATATACAGTATGAGCCTGGTAAATAAAACCAACCCCTCATACTAACACTTTGTTTCATACAGAGGGTCTGGCCATTCAGTAGTGAGTCACTATTGCTTGCTGGAGGTGTTGAAGTTTAAAAAGATTAGATCAGCCCTTGACTGATAGCCTGCCTTGGCTGATAGCATTCTAGCGCAGCTTTCACAACTCCTCCCTCTGTCCTCTGATTGGATGCAGTAAAAGTGCAACGGGACACAACAAGTTCAGTGGAATTAAATCCAGACAAGCACTGTAAGGACATAAAAATCGAGTGGTGGTGCGTGGCCAGGCTAGTTCATAATATTACTCTACAGTAATATAACTACATGTATGGTATAAGGCAACTTGACTACAGTAGATAGATAGATAGATAGATAGATAGATAGATAGATAGATAGATAGATAGATAGATAGATAGATAGATAGATAGATAGATAGATAGATAGATAGATAGATAGATAGATAGATACCTTTATTATCCCATAAGAAAATCTGGTATCCTTAAGCTTCCACAACATGGCATACACATGACGTACACACATTATAAAAATACAGAAAATTAATCATTGTCTTTTAGGGTACTAATTTGTTTGGTGTGGAAGTAGGGTACTAATTTGTTTGCTGTGGAATGTGCAGGAGGATGCTATTGTAACCCTAGTGCAAAAGTGTCAGTGCAAGCACCTTTTAAGTGCAGATTCTGTCCCAGGCAGAGTATAAGTATAAAGACAGTTCATAGCAAAGTTCATAGCAAAGATTCACGACGAGATGAGCTGCAAAATTCTAAAATCCAGCAACTTGCTGAGACATTCTGTCTAAAAACTGAACTTCACTGCGTTCACACTAATGCAACAACTTAAAAATAACAGGACCAGGGTTTCTATAACAATGTCCAGATAAGCTGGCAAGCGGGCTAGTTAGCAAAGTTTATCCCATTTAGCTAAATGGCAAACTGTCCAAACAATTATGTAAATTTTTGTGACTTATGAAGCATGGGCTAATATAGCTCAGTAATAGTCCAGTCCAGCCTTGGCTTGGGTAGGGTAATTATAAGAAAAGTAGACACAGGACATGGGATTCTACTATGTGGTATAGAATCAAGCAGACCAGTCTATCTCACTCCTCCTCTGTGGTGTGCTGTATTGGCCGTGGGACAAACGACCTTCTCAACCTGTCAGTTGAGCATGTCAGGTATAGGAGCTTTCCACTGAACTCCTCTGTCTGGAGAGTGTGTTGTGCAGGGGGTGATGGTTATTGTCCAGTATAGATATCAATCTGCTCAGGGTCCTATTTTCTGCTACTGATGTCAGTGGCTCCAGTTTCATACTAACAACAGAGCCATGTTTTCTCAGCAGCCTGTAGAGTCGTCCAGCATACCTAGTCCTTGTGCTGCCTCCCCAGCACACCATAGCATAAAAGAGGACACTGGCTATGACAGACTAGTTAACATCAGGAGTTTGCTGAAGATGTTTAAGGACCCCAGCATCCTGAGGAAATAGAGCCTGCTCTGGCCCTGCTTGTAGAGTGTGCCAGTGTTTGCAGATCAGTCCAGTTTCTTGTAAAGATGTAGTCCAAGGTATTTGTATGTACTGACCGTCTCTACATCCACCTCAACAACAGACAGGTAGCATGGGAGGGGCTGACCTCCTGAAGTGCAGCAGCCATTCAAGTGTCTTCATTAAGCGTGAGGTGAGGGCAACAGGCCTAAAGTCACTCAGTTCCCTGGGGTGTGGCTTCTTGGGAACCGGTACCAGGCATGATGTTTTCCACAGTGTAAGTAGCCTCCCCAGACACAGGCTCATATTGAAGACATGTTGAAGTGGCTTCCCCAATTCCACAGCACAGGCCTTAAGCAATCTTAAACAGATGTTCAGCAGTATGCTCTAGCACAGCAGTATTTGGTTTCAGCCTCTTCAACTCTCCTCTGACCTGGTCTGTGGTGAAAGTGAGAGGTGGAGTGATGTATAACATGAGGCTAGTGCACTTGTTCTTGCCATACGGTTTGTCATCTCTGTTTGCTCGACAAAACCCAGTAGATCCATGTTAGCATCAGGGATGTTGCTAGTTAGCCATGTCTTTGGATCCCGCTGGCACTACTCCTTATAGCTACCAGCTTGTATAAACAAGTTTTCTGCTGCTGTTCCATTGTGACATGACTTATCCATAAGATAGAGAAAAACACTCCTAGGTTTGCAAAGTAGTAAAAGAAAAGAAAAGGTCATGAGTAGGTCAAAAGTACACAAAAGACAAAAAAAGACCTTAAGAACTTAAGGAAATGTTCCCACTCAGTCGGCACCCTGGGGTGAGGTCAGTTTTGTGTGTGCTCTCATGCCGATTAAATAATTCCAATCCATTCTTCACAGTTGCCAGGGAAAAAGAATAAATAAAAAACTACCATGCAGGAATAATACCTTATGACTTATAAAAATCATGTCAATGTTGCACTATTACCACACCAGTAATACCAGGTTTACAGGTAAATAATAATAAGAATATTAATAAGAAGAAACGTAGTAGTAGTAATAATAATAATAATAATAATAATAATAATAATAATAATGATGAGGATGAGATGAAATTATGAGATTTCCTATGACCTTTATATCTGTAGGCCCACAACCTCACATGAACAAGTAAGGGAAGATGTGCTATCTATACAGTCTGTATGATATTTGAAACAGGTTAACAGACAAGCAGCAAGAGATAAGAAAATCTGAAAGGGCTATCTTAGTTGAAGCTCCAACAGAGCCAATGGGTCCGTGTTTTGGTAAAGGGCTGGTATCACGAAACTGACACCTTTGGCTCCCTAGCGCTAAGACAGTATCCTAGCAACAATGGCTTCAATGGCCACACCATGTGTTCCATTAACATCAGGGAGCTTTGGATTTCCTGGTTATTAATACCATCATTGTGTGACTTTTTCATTCTTTTATTTCCTCCAAGTGCCAGGTATTCATAGACCCAACACCAAGATACACAAAAAAGAAAAAAAAAACAGGCTTTTGCTGGTGAAAGCCTTGGCCAATGCTATCTGTGACACAGGTTAACATAAACATAGTATGGAGGCCCACCCTCACTGGCAGCACAGCAATCATCTTCTGGAAAACAAATCCAACATCTATTACTTAGAGATCCAAAGTCTCAATATCAACAAACAGAATGGATTTGTGTGCCTATTTGACTATACAATTGCTGTCAAGACTGATGCCAGAACAGTGTTTTTGTTTTCCATCTAGGAGTCTTTTATGAATAAGTCATCTCTGAACACACTGTCAGACATATCAGGGATGTGAAATGTGGTGTGGTATGAACAGGAGAGGGTAGAGAAAAGGAATTTAGTCCAGAACATCTGGTCAGCCTTCTCTGCCTTAGCCTGCTAGTTCAGGCTAAACTGGCTTTACTATTGCAACTGGGGAGGATGGAGATGGCAGCATGGGTCTGCCCCCTTCACTCCCCTGCATGGTTCTCTGCCTCCCTGCGTAATTCCTTGCTTGTGATGGGCATGGGCTAATTAACTATAACTGCAACTACATAATGGTTACACCTGCAGCAAATGGCCATTTTCCATGCAGCATTGTTTAGGCTGTGCCTTTGTTCGGTTCTTCCGCTTTAGCAACAGGTTAACATATTAAATTAGACTATCTCAAAGAGAGATAGAAAAATCTCAAAATCTCCAGCCTATGTAAATCAAGGATACAAGAAAATTTGATTATCACATGCATATGGTTACTATATGTAAAAAATGCAGTGAAGTTGTATCTGTTTCTCAGCCTATTTGTGCATAAAAGGGGTGGGGGTGGAAGGGTCAGAATAAAGTGCATAGAGAACATAAGGTGCTTATGGTGGGATGGCTAAAGGTTGCATTAAGATGGGGGATGGATGACGTAAAAGTGGTGAATGGTGTTATGTGGCTTGTTTGGGGGGGCAGTTACAGTGTGTATGGGGGAGGGGGGTTATGATGGAGGCAGGGGTGCTGTGTGTATGTACGGGTGGGAGGGGCTCGCTGATAAGGAGCAGTGGGGTGGAGGAGGCACTATGCTGTATATGTGGGAAAGGGGCTTACTGGAGATGCAGTGGGATGGAGGGCGGGAGGGGGCAGTGCGCTGCATATGTGGGGAGTGGGCCAACTGGTAATGCAGTAATGGTGGTAGGGGCAGTGTGCTGTATGTATGTGGGGGGAGCACTTGCTGGTGATGGCAGTGGTGTATGTGTGTGTGTGTGTGTGTGTGTGTGTGTGTGTGTGTGTGTGTGTGTGTGTGGAGGGAGCATTGTGTTGTCTGTATGTATCGGTGGTGGTGGTGGAGGGGCAAACAAGGTCTTTAGGTTGAGGGGTGGTGTAGAGTAATGTTATGTGTGGAGAGATGTAGACAAATCCATGAAGTAGCAGGGGATGTATAAGTGCTGCAAGTTAGGTGAGTGTGTGTGTGTGTGTGTGTGTGTGTGTGTGTGTGTGTGTGTGTGTGTGTGTGCAAAGTTGTTAGGCTGTGTTTGTGAGTGTTGAGGAGTCAACATGTGCAAAGTCAGTGTAACGTGCATTTATAGTTCGGATGGCCTGTGGATAGAAGCTTCTCCTGAGTCTCTCAGTTCTGGCCCTGTGGCTACATAGGCATCTTCTTGATCTTAGTGGTTTGAACAGTCCATTATTTTGATGAGAAGAGTCCTTCAGAATCTTTTGGGTCCTAAGAAGTACTCTTCTGGAATAAATGTCTTGCAAGGCAGGGAGTTGAGTTCTGAGTTGCATCCAGCTGAACATACTACTCTCTGCAGAGTACTACAATCTTTGACTGTGCAGTTTCTGTACCAGGTGATGATGCTATCTGTTAGAACACTCTCAACGGCTGAAGTATAGAAGGCCTTCAAGATGGATGTTCAAACCTTGAATTTCCTTAGATGACAAAGGAAGAAGAGTCGTTGTCTGGACTTTTTCAGAATTTGTTGGGTGTTAACAGTCAGTCTTCAGTAATGTGGACACCAAGGTATTTAAAACTTGTGGCTCTCTCTACAGGTTGTCCACTGATTTTTAGTGGGGTGTAGCTGCAATTCTGTTGCCTCCTATAATCCACTATCATTTTATTTGGTTTTACTGACATTCAGTGTCAAGCTGTTAGACTGACACTACAGTTCCACCTCCTGATCCAAGTAGGCCTGTTCATTGTTGTTGCTAATCAGACCCATGACAACTGTGTCATCCGCAAACTCGATGATGGAGGTGTGACTACTGTTGGCTTTGTAGCACAGCATCTATTTTTTTGATCTTTTAATATTAAAAAGACACTTGTAATCACATCTCTGCCCTCCTTTATTGGAAATAGCTTCACAAAAGTGTCTTGTATTGATAGTGTCTGTATTGTGAGTATCTTGATGTTTTAGATTTGGGGCTTGCCCCCAATGGCTTAGTCGCTGTTAACTTTTATGCCAGAACACACGTAGCACACACAACTTCACAGCGGATTAGCTGTTAGCCTAGCCTCATCACCAGTAAAAACCACCAGAAAGGATTAATAGTGACCAATTAGTTGATTGAAGAATGAATTAGTGAATGAATGAATGAATGTGCCATGTGCCATGCCATATGCCCTGATATTATAGAATGCAACAAACTCCACATAAAACTGGAATGTGCAGAACAGTCGAAGGATTTGCAAATGGAAGCATCTTGTGCACTAATCCCATTCCTTCCTATTCTATGGAACATGCCCATTGTTTTGATTGGATTCCCAGTTCTAAATCATTTCAGTGTGAGGAAGCAATTACATTATGTAAGGTCATACAGTAGATTACAGGAACAAATACAAACACCCACAGTGCCAGCTTTCATCCTCATTAGCTTTCACCTGACAGCTTGTACGGTATACAACATGTCAAGGAGAACTGGAGCAGAGTGTGGAAATGTGTGTGTGTGTGTGTGTGTCTGTGTGCATGAGTGCATGTGTGTGGCATGCCTCTGTGTGTGTGTGTGTGTGTGTGTGTGTGTGTCTATATATATATATATATATATATATATATATTGTATTGTGTGTGTGTGTGTGTGTGTATTTGTGTGTAATAGACAGTCTGGGCTTTGATTTATGAGTCTCCATTTGCCAAAGACAATGAGTCACCTCTTCACATCTCACCTGAAGTCTTCCATTACATTTACATTTTATATTTAGCAAACCATATGGTCCACCCTGCATGCCTGTTAACCTACAGGAACAGAGGAATATCTAAACAAATGACTGACTTTGATGTATTCTGACAAAATTTAACAAAGATATTGTTAGTGTATAGTATGCTAGTCCTTAACATCTATCTATCATTTTGAGACACAGGATAAGAAAAAAAACAAACCAGAATCAAAATGCATTGCAAAAAAAAATGTCAAATGTTTGTTTTTCAGCATTTCATGAAGGAAAAAGGTCACTATCTCAAATTTCATCTTTCCATTATGTTTTTGTTTGTTTGTTTTTGTTGTTGTGCAGTTAACCCTGCAGAATGATCTGGCAGTCAGCATCCATTCAGAGATCCTAAGAAGGGCTAAAAGATGAGTTTGCTCCGTGGTTGAGAAGCAGAGGAACGCACACGAGGAAAGCAAAGAGGCGGGGGAGGGGTGTGTGTGTGGGGGGGCAATGGTGAGTAATGGAGGGACTGACCAGAGGCAACATGGCAGAAAAAAGGCTGCTTCGTCTCTGATCATATCAGAGCAGAGGACGTGTGTGTGTGTGTGTGTGTGTGTGTGTGTGTGTGTGTGTGTGTGTGTGTGTGCGTGTGTATTTGGCCTGTATATGCTGTATGCATGTTCATGTGTGTGTGTGCATGTATGTTTTTGTGTGCATGTGGTATCCATGTGGACATTATTGCATGTTCATGTGTGTGCATGTGTCCGTGTGTGTGTGTGTGTGTGTGTGTGTGCATGTTTGTGTGTGCGTGTTACTGTTGCACAAGAAAGTGTATACTATGCAATGTCACATGTAAAGTTTAGCCGAACACACCCACACATCCACCCACACACCACATACACACACACAAACACACACACATGCACACACACAAACACACACACATAGCCACCATCTTCTTCTCTACCTTTCTCGCCCAGTGTGATGTAGCAAGTCAGAAATCCATTCCCAGCAGCCCTCTTTCTCTCTCTTTCTCTTTTGTGTGTGCGCATGTGTGTGTGTGTCTCCGTCTGCACCGCTCGCCCAAGGTCACGTGTGGCTCATTGTAACCAAGGACGCACAACGCCATCTGCCAGGATCGCGCTCACACTATTCAAGAGTCCATGCCTATCAACATCCCTTTAATTTCAATTGCCGCCTCAAAAGACCTTAAATCCTTCAGACACTCTCCAGGGGCCAGCAACTTAAAAGCACACCATGGAGACCTTGACTAAAGCAACTGATAAAGCAGCATGAAATGCAAGATGTTAGCAGATGAATGGTATTTACTTTATTCAAAAAGTCACTCAGCGGTTCACTTAACTCACCTCGTCTTTACTAACAAAAAACGCAGAGACAAGGCGAGAAATCAAAGGGCATTAGTTTTATACAATAACATGAACTACATGAACTATTTAGAGTTTTGATAAGCTTCTATAACATTTATTTTACTTTAACAAGATAACAAATTTAAAGCAGAAGTGTGTGTGTGTGTGTGTGTGTGTGTGTGTGTGTGTGTGTGTGTGTGTGAGGACATATACACACACACACACACACACACACACACAAACACACACAGAGACACACAGAGTTGTGTTTAGTTGTGTGGTGAGGTGCTGAAGTCAGACGCTCATTTGGCGCAACAGATGATGAAATTAGCCTGAGCGGCGGGGAGCCACTGGAGTGGAACTAATATGAATTTGTTAAATTTAACGTTAAGTGGGGAGGGCACTTTATGTTTCGCCTTCGAATAGGCGGGGGAGTCAGCTAAACGAGCCAGCCAGCGAGAGCCCCGTGTCAGAGATGTAGTGCATGTTGTCTGCATAGGAGCGGGACAGACACAAGGCCAGATGCCACCAAAAACATCACTTCCCATCACATCAGCAATGATGAGAACACACACACACACGCACTCACACATGCACAGTCAAGCATACCCACACACACATCAACGCATGTAGACACCCTCATCCACACACACTCAAACACACACAGTTTGTTCCACATACACATTCTCAGTCAAAGCTCAAGTCCGGGACATCCAGTTTACTGAAAAAAGATTTCCATCTTGCAATGCAATTCCGAACTGCAGACACACACACACACACACACACACCACACTACTCTCACAGATAGCCCACCATTGCTTTCGTACATTTGCTCAGTCACAGCATTCACTAATCCAGCCCTTAATCATCACTTTTCCTATCTGCAGTCTGTCTCTGGTCCCTGAGCCCCCGCTGTGCCCAAAATAGCACAGTGACACTTTAACCCCACTGTGCTGTGCTCTCCTCTTTGATTACCACTGGAGAGCAGTCTCTCATCTCAACCTCCTCTGACCACTGTATCAGAGGGCAAGCCTGTGATCACCCGCTGTGTCTGTGACGGTTTGCGTGTGTATGTGTGCGTGCGTGGGCCAATGTGTGTGTTTGTGCGTGTGTGTGTGCGTGTGTTAACATGTGTGTCATAGTGTTTGAGTGTGAATGTTTTGTGTATGTGTATGTGTGTGTGCATGTGTGTGGTGTATGTTTGCGTGAGTGTGATTGTATGTGTGTGTGTGTGATTGTGTGTGTGTGTGTGCCAATGCATGTGCAGCAAAGCTTTTCCCTTGTGCTTTGCCAGTCTTTCTTCTCTTCCTTTATGTTTTTTCTTGTTGTTGTAGTCCTGTGTGGGGCCTTGAAGTTTGCCCATGTCCTGGTGTTTCAGCTCTTTCATGCCTTACTTATTAAATCATCCAGTCGGCCTGTTGCTGTCCCACTGTGTGATTACCACTGGAGAGCAGCCTCTCATGTCGACCTCATCCGACCACTGCATCGCGGGGCAACCCAGTGACACCCGCTGTGTCTGTGACTGTGTGTGTGTGTGTGTGTGTGTGTGTGTGCGTGTGTGTGTGTGTGTGGTGTGTGCGTGTGTGTGTGTGTGTGTGTGTGTGCTGCTCCTGCTGCTGCTATCATGTCCACCTGCTGGTTCAGACGCAGGACAGCACACCAGTCATCACACCCATCTGAATACAAATGAACACAGCAACAAGAACCCTGAGACTATGTCAGTCTTAGTGGAGAGAGAGACACAGGAGTGTGAGTGTGTGTGTGTGTGTGTGTGTGTGTGTGTGTGTGTATGTGTGTGTGTGTGTGTTTAAATGTATTTCAATAAGAAGTGAAGTGGGCACTTATATCCTATAGCCCTGTACTGATATCAAATATGGAGTAATTAATTTCATGTAATAGGTCCAGTGTGTCCGCCCCCCCCCCCCCCCCCTCTTCCTTTAGTTTTACAAGCTGTAGCTGTACTAAAAGCAATTTGTCAGTCATATTCAAATTTCAAAATGAGAAGATGACCTCTCTTTCGTTATGTTTAACATTGTCATGTTTCATCTATTTGAGCTCAATTTGGCTGATTTCTATTCATGCAACCCCCAACAGGATTTCAGCGAAACAAAAGCTCGGAATAAAATAGTTTCACCATTCAGTGGAGACATAACGCAATTTCAGGTGAGATTACCAACCATGACAAAAAAGATTATCTGTCTTGTTTAAGACACTTAACACATTGTCCACCAAAGTTCCTTGCCCTCCTGAAAACCATTATGTCATAAAAAGAAGTCAGATAAGGTTTTTCCCTGTAGAGTAACAAAGTGATATTGCTGTTAGACCTGGTCGCCGGCCTGCTCATTCTGATGATGACAAAGAGGTCTCAGGGTGCTTTCTTCTATTCTTATGAAGGTTTGGACAAAGGTCTGAGCCACTATTCATGCATGTGTACATTTATGTTCTGGTTTCACGTTGCTGTCTTGTGAGTGCACTTCATGCAATAGTCTGGAGTACTTCCAACCATAGCCTTGTTGTTTGAGCTCATCAAGTGCTGTCAGTAGGAAGGAGTTTATTTGAAACACTGAACTAGCACACCTGCAGCTTACACTAACCGATTGGTGGTATGGGAAATGAAACTGAAAGTGAGCTCATGGCCCCATTCAGTTAGTGTTAGCTGCAGGTTTGCTAGTTGTCTTCTGCCAAGATCAGTAGCTGACAGATCAATGAGATATTAAGGTTGGGAAACAATAGAAACTTTATTTTTTTTAACATTAATATTTTATTTTAATATATTCCCCTCCATCTTTAATTTAATAGGCAACACTAACCTGTCTCCTGTTCCTGTAACAAGTCCAGAGGTCAGATCCATCCAAAAATGCCTTTACCTGTGCTCATTGATTTGTCTCAGGACCACTATATCTGCTTGGGCCAATAGGCATTTTCGTTTACATTACGCTTCAGGGCATGTTTCACAGAGGCCTTTTTGACCAAACTGAAAAGTGTGAAGGTCTGCACCACAAAAGTTAGGTCTGAGAATATCATCAGTCTAAAACTCATGGCCTGTCATTCTGTAGTATAACTCAATGGGTCAGGCTTTATTGTGCTTTATTGGGCCAGTTTTCTTTTAAATCAATGGTTGTGCATTCTACGGTCCCAACACAACAGTGATAAAAGAGACAGACACAAGATAAAGGTGTGCTTTTCATAACACATGCATCTGCATCTGACATTTACAATTGACAATTTACATTAACATAGACAATTCATAGGATTGTATATCACTTTGTGAGGAGAAAAACCCAAACATGACAACACATTGCATCAACCTTGTTTCTTCTCAGTTTGCACAGTGCTATAGTAAGCTACTGGCTGGAGTTAAGTGAAGCAAACTTCCAAGAGTGTAACTGGCCTTAAACTAAAAGTTTAGTTACTTAAAGTTTAGGCAGTTTTAAATTGTTTTGAGCAGATCTGTCAAAGCTACACATAGTGTGAGGAGTTAACAATGGATTTCATAAGCTGTTCTTTAAAGTTTGATCCCTCTCTCACACACACTTGGACTAGAGTGTGTTTCTTAAAGTCCGCATTTATCAACCAATCCTAAGCATGTTTGCATGTGAGGGCTCTCTCGGTGGAGTCCATTATTCTTTGCCATCACAAAGTTAAGACCTTCTGCAATTCATACATGACATCTAGAGGCAAGCTGATCTGCTGACATGCAACAGCAAGTAAAACAACACAACACAGATACTCTTTTTTCAGCTCTTACCCCAAAACCCTCAATAAAAAGCAAAAAGTTGTCACAGAGTTTTACCATCTGTCCCCATTCCCCAAACCTCACTGAACCAAAATGTATCCAGTCCTGTTGCCTCGGCTCTCTTCTTTTCACTCTTTTATCTCTTTCAGTCTCTCTCTCTGTCTCTCTCTCTCTCTTTTTCTACATTTTCTCCTTAATAATGTCTGCCTTTCTCTTATCTCGTCTGTCTAGGCCACTTCACCGATAGCGAGGCAGAATAAAAACACTGGGGTCTGTCCGACTTTTGTCTTCTTACTCACTGGGTGAGGTCTGATGTGATGCCTTTGGCTATAGGGACCAAGGAGACTTTGGCCCCTTCCAGTCTAGTGCTGGGCAAACACACAGTGACAGGCAGACAGTCAGCTCTGCCGGCCAGCAGAGTCAGGCGCTATGTGAACCTCAAAGTTCCTGTCTACAGGGCTGGTGGACGCATCAGACCACGGAGATGAAATGTCATGCCACTTCACATAGTCTACACACAATCCACACACACAAACACATAAATACACAAGTACTACACACACACACGCACACTTCCCCCTTGTCTTTGCTCCATTATCCTGTAATCTCCCCTGGGATGTGAGTCTTGAAAGACACTTCTCCTGGGAGAGTGGAGCAGGATATGACACAGACACAGCAGACATCAACAACTATGTCCTGGAGACATCACAGTATCCCCCCCCCCGCCTTCTCTCTCTCTCTGTCTTCCACCCATCCTTCCTCTACCTAAACCTTCTCTCATATTCCGCAAGACCTGCAAATGACAGACGACACTTGACTTTTCCACGAGCAATCCTGTAGCACATCACACATATGTTACGAAAATCCAATGATCCAGAGCATCTGGAGTGCTGAGGCACTGTCATGCCTTTCCACGTCACTCGCCCCCTTCAAATACCAACCCCCTGGGTTCAGACCCTGGGACACGGGATCCACTTTGTCGCCTGTGATGGCATTTAACTAAGTGCTCGATGCGCATTTCATAACTGGATGTAAGTGGCTGTGGCTTTCACGCGAAGGAAGTGCTTATTTAAAGAGGGAAAAGAAGAAAGAAAGAGAGGAAATGTCATAGCATTTTCAATGAGCTCACTGTGTCAGAGAGCGAGAGCGAGAGAAAGTGCAGGCAAAAAGAGAGAGAGACGAGAGAACCAGTGCGAGAATATCTGAGTAATCATCTGCCTGTGTTCGGGTAAATGGGTTTCATGAAAAGCAGATATGTGAAACTGCCAGGGAGGGGAAACGCTGATTAGTGCTGCGGTTGTACGAGAATTAGGATGGATCGGATAGGAGACACACGTACGCTCACAGAGGTGACGGCCAGGGAATTCGTTTCAGCAGACTTGCTGAGAGAGCAGAGGAATGCAAGGAGCCTGAGTTACTATCCTCGCCATTGCCTCGCCTCGTCGGCAGTTCACCAGCGCAGAACGAGCATGTTTGCCCAGACAGCCATTTTGATGATTTATTTATCTATTTCCTGTGTTTGTATTCTGCTCCTCCACACCCAAGGACGGATGTGAAGAGAAACCTGTGGAGGAGACTGAGGATAGACATATTCTGAGACACACACTGACACAGTGCACAAACACAGACTCATTTTCTACAAATGATGAATTAGTTTATAAAACACAGTGCATACTGCTCACCAGATTAACACATAATATTCATGTTTATCAGCATTCATTAATTTACTGCTGGTTATTACTAATCTATTCTTGAGTCTCCATGCTTAAAGGAGAAATCCGATGTGAATCAATCCATAGCCTCATTCTTCAAGGTCACCAAGTGCTGTCGGTAGTAAACAGACAGAGAAAATCTGATGCAGGGCTATGGATTGATTCACCCCGATGCATTGATGCAGGGCTATGGATTGATTCACAGTGAATTTCTCCTTTAAAGATGGGTGTGAGGGAAACAGGTGGAGGAGGTCGAGGACAGACACATAGATTCTGTTCTAGCACATCTATTATGGTTAACCTCCAGGCTAGAGGGAGCAAACACAAATACTCATTTTCTACAAATCATAAATTTACATTTAGCAGATGCTTTTATGCAAAGCAACTTACATTTGTCAACTATCAATTACATCAGGGCCAGTCTCCCTTAGAGCAATTTAGGATTAAGTGCCCTGCTCAAGGTCACACCGGTGCCAGCTGGGATTCAAACTGGAAATTTCCAGGCTACTAGCATGCCAGCCAGGTCCTTAACCGCTAAATCACCAACCACTATGACCCAAAACACCACCTAATATATATATATATATATATATATATATATATATATATATATAATCATTCATTAATCTGTTGCTGAATATTATTATTAATATTATTATTATATATTACTATCATGCATTAGTCTACTCTTATTCCAAATATTCAGCACAAATTAACAGTAACAAAAACGAATTTCCGATTATAATTGACTAGTGCTGTCAATCGTTTACAAAAAAAACTAATTAATCACAATAGAAAATTTTAGTTAATCATGATTAATTACACATTATCCTTTTTTTGTGAAGAAAGAATGTCACACATGCCCCTGGTTAGTGCAGGCTTCAGCAAAGAGGTGCTCCTTGGTTTCCTACAGACCCAACATGAAAGAGTGTAGTTTTACATTTATGCATTTAGCAGACGCTTTTATCCAAAGCGACTTGCAACTCGTCAACTATCAAGTGTTCAGGGCCAGTCTCCCCTAGAGCAACTTAGGGTTAAGTGCCTTACTCAAGGGCACAACGGTGGCAGCTGGGATTCGAACCCGCAACTTTTCAGGCTACTTGCATGCTAGCCAGGTTCCTTAACCACTACACTACCACCGCCCCTAGTTGCCACAGGTTGTCGATTATGACAGGAGTGCACAACCTTTTTCGACTTGATTACTTTTGAAATGATGGTGTTGAAAAGGTCAACCAGATGACTTTCAAAATATTCATATTATGAAGAATATAAACCGTCCTTATGCTGCTTGTATTCTGTGAATGATGTCAAAGAGTAACTCTTTCATTCCCGGACAGAGCTCTCGAAATCTTAACAAGAACTTGAGACTAGGCTACTTTGCCATCTCACCAAGTCAGTGCGTAGCAGAGTTGCAGTGAACATTCAGCCACATAATTATTGAACTTCTGTGTATAGTGACTTGTATGCTTTATGTTACCGTAGAAGGTAAAACAGGCCAAAGACTCTATTTACTGCAAGTTGCAAGCTGCAGACTGCCTGTGAACGACCGTGTTTATGTCAATCGCGTGTGAAAACTAAAGCGAGGAGGGCGCTGGCGGGAAGTGTGACATGCGTCTGCATGATTAATTTTGGTTAAAAAAAATCTTGATAAAATGTTGACATTAATCACATGCGGTCACATGTTCACATTGACAGAGCTAAATATAACATATTTTCAAAGTTTGGCCTTTCAATAAATAAGAAAACACTCTTGGAAAGGAAAAAAAAGAAAGAAGTGAGCTTAAGCCTCACTGAGTAGAGCAGGTGGTTTCTGTGCTTTTTCCCCCAGCTCTTCTGGAAAAGGCTGTTGTGTGAAGTCAGATGGGGTGTGGTGTGTGTGTGTGAGGGGGATTGGAGCGGCGTGGGGAGACAAGAGGCGGCGGCAGTGGTGGCCCGGGGCCCTTGCGCGAGCGTCTGCGTCACTGACGACATGTAGCTGTCGTCGGGGCTCGCATCTTGCCAGCCGGCCCTGCGGGAGGTGATCCTCTGTTTCCGTCACATAGATCCCACTACCCTACCCACCAGTGCACCACCCCACCCCAACCCTGTCTGTCTCCCCTCATTCTCTGCTGCCCGAGCCCCCATCAGTACACATAAGAACCGCCATCACTGCTATTATTGTAGTACTCTTTGGGAAAGGGGGGGGGGGGGGGGTAGATGTGTGTGTCGGTGTGTGCGTGTGTTTGTCTGTGTGTGTGCATGTGTGTAAGGAGCTGTGTGTATGTGTATAAGTGTGTGTGTGTGTGTGTGTGTGTGTGTGCATGTGTATAAGAGGCTGTGTGTGTGTGTGTGTGTGTGTGTGTGTGTGTGTGTGTGTGTGTGTGTGTGTGTGTGTATAAGTGTGTGTGTGTGCATGTGTGTAAGGGGCTGTGTGTGTGCGTATGTGTATAGGTGTGTGTGTGTGTGTATCTGTGTGTGTGCATGTGTGTGAGAGGCTATGTGTGTGTGTGTGTGTGTGTGTGTGTTTGAGTGGAAGGAGTGTGTGGACTGCGGTGGCATGTTTGGTGTGTGTTTTTCCACTCCGTCACTTGCTGGAGAGGCCAGACTGGCTCACGGTTCAACATGCACTCAAGCGTGACAGAGAGAAAGCAGCCTGATTCGTTTTCTTTCATCTCATCTCACTTCTTCCTCTCTTTTCTCCTCTCTTCATTCCTCTTTTCTTTTCCTCTCTCTTTTCTTTCTTCTGCAAGCTGTCTCTAGCTACCTAAAATGACAAGACGGAGTGAGAAAGTACAGAAAGCAAGCAAGAAAGATTGTTTTCTTTTCATTTGTCCTCTTTCATTGTGTTGACAGTTTCTGTTTCCCCCCTTTTTTCCCCTCCCTTGTTTGGTTCTTCCCCTGGTTTCCTCCTGTTGGTTTTTTGATGGTGGCTGTGCCTCAGACAGGCTATTTGTTTTCTATAATTGCAGCTTCAGCTCTCTCTCTCTCTCTCTCTCTCTCTCTCTCTCCTCTCTCTCTCTCTCTCTCTTTCTCTCTCCCTCTCTATAGCTTGACTGGCCTCTAATGGCTGCAGTTCCTCAGCAGGTGGTTATCTGTCTCCTTCGCCTTACCTGGTGAGCTCCTAATTGGCCATTTCAGGTTCCGTTGCCAAGACTCACCTAGAACATTAACCAGAGTTGCCCTCAAAGTGACGTGCAAAGGTTTATCTTGTCTTTTTTTTATTCTTACCCAACAAAAGCTTGCTCTGGTAATTTAAAGGCCCAAGTGAGAGAGGGCCCAAGTGGTGAAATCCACACACACTGGCTTAGAGAGGTGACGGTTACATGGAATATGGGCCCATTTTGAGTTGAGAGAAAATGATAATCAGCCAATCAGCTTCAGTGAAACTTGTGCACTCCTTAATAAGACTCAAGATTATGTTGTAATTTAGTTTAATGCACTACGCGAGTTTCTATGCAAAAGAAGCTAACTAGCTGCATAAAAGGCATATGCAATACTTTGCAAAAGCCACCCATAGCCCCACTGACACTCCTTGAAGCTTGCTAAACCTCTACCCGGAGCCCTTTTGAAGATATCGTCAGCAATGTCATGCTGTGAAAGGTTCTCTTTCATTTTTGCGACGCCTTCCCGGGACACAAAAAACTCTATACAGTATATGACTGGTGGAAACTAAGAGACTGGTGGTAGTTGCCTTACAAAGGCTGAAAAGTGGTTTCATAGGTACAAAAATATTGTATCAAGCCATGATACAGAGCCTGAAGCTCAAAGCCCCTAGTTATAGATACATGGGGGACAATATTGTCCTCTTTCAAAAGCAGTAACTCAAAATGGTGGACCCATCTGCCTTAGGCTACTCCGATATAGTCTAATGGCTATGGACTAGAGGGAATCTCTGCTACAGTGTTTTTGTGAGCACATTGTGATCTTACACAGCACAATCAGTGGTCAGGTTCAGTGTTGTAGTCTAGTTTGCTGTGTGGGTATACTGTGAGGTGCTGCTGCGACCATGACGGGCACAATTTATAATTATAGGCACAACATAAATTTAAATCCATAGGCCTATATATCGCTATTTTATGACATTTGACTTTAGTTAACAGCTCGTTGGTTTTATCATTCTCTGTTTTGATCATGATCAGATGATGCCACCACGGAAAATTAAGTTCCTACCCTAAGAAATCCTTACGTTATATATTTTGGTTGATTATTGACAGATTTATTTCATTACGTCAGAAACATAGGCTCATCAGCTGCTTAGTTTTCGCATCATCAAGGCTTCCTACAGGAACGGTGCAAATGTGCAAGGTGCAAATGAGAGTGCATGAAGTAAGAGAGCAGCAGTGAGAGGGATTTCTTTTACAGGCTAAATAATCAGAGAAAAAAGGCCAACACATTTGTGTTCACAATATGAAAAAAAGATTATATATAATATGAAGGTTCTTACACAGACGTTTGTTGATATGCCTGTTGATACATACCCTTTGGCATTTTTAGGTGGGTATACGGAAATTTTTAGATGGATATACAGTGTATATCGACATATTGCACACTGGCTGTGGTCAGATCTCTTTGTCTGACATGAAGGGCCGAGTCAACTGAATTGTGCGCGTTGACGAGTGAAATATCCCAGAACGCACCAATGCCCACAGCAAGCGGACAAACAGCATAGTGCGCGGGAGGGTTGAAGAAGCTTCATGGAGGGCTAGCTTACTGAGGATGCAGGGGGTTGACAGTTCAGATACTCTGATTACCAGTTCACCTCGGCTGCCCCATTCCCTCACCCGTGTGTTCAAACAACACAGTGCAATACAATCCAGCAGCGCACAATGAATCACTAACTGCACCCTCACCCTCACAACCCCTCAAAACCACTCCACATCGCACCCCCACCCCACAGACATCTATTCAAACTCATTGCGTTGGGGGAAAAAGGCCAGATTCAAAAACAATCCATGGTTGTTCCTTTCATGCAAGCATGGTGCATCTGATGAGCATCCCCTGCGTGTGAGCGCAGTGAATGGCCTCACTGTGCATTATTTAATGTGTTTGGTTAGAGCCGCCGTGTCTTTCAGCTCCTCTTTGTTGCTCCCCACTTCCCCTTGGGATGGTCTCGGCTTGGAGTGGGAGAGAGTGATGGAGAGAGGGAGGGAGAGAGAGAGAGAGAGAGAGAAGTGGCCTACTTTCGATCACTCATTGCAGAACAATAGCATTTTGAACAGCGTTCTAGAGACTGAAATAAGAGTGAAAGAGAGAGAGAATGAGAGAAGGAGAGAGAGAGGGGGGGAGGGAAAAGCCTCTACTGTGCTTGGAATAGAAAAACATGTACAGGGTCTTTCAGCTTGAAACAATGGTGGAGCTCTCAGTTTATTAGAGGTTCGGTGATATGAAGTCATGTAAGTTCAAGATAATCAACCTTAAAAGGCATAAGGGGATGATCATTTTCTCTCATTTATTCTGAACAAGTCTAGATACATTATAATCTCAGCTTCTTTGCTGGCTTCTATATTCTGGCGGTGACTCTAGCTGTTGTAGTCCAGGGCTGGTACCTTATGAATGCTGAGGCATAGAGCCTGAGGGTAGAAGAGGCTGAGAAAGGTGAGAGAGGAAATACTGGGAAAAAAAACATGCAAGCAGCACAAAATGCTGTCTTCACTGTGATGGGTATGCCACGTGGAACTGATGTGGCTAATGCTAATGTGTGCTAATTAGCCAGGTAGCAAGTTCAAAGACTATCCAGTCACTTTTCCTTGTTATGCTGTTTAGTTAAAGGATTGTGTATAACCCACCAAGAACACCAACAAACATTTAATTACATTGCTCTCCAAGCTATTCTTTGAATGAATGAAACAATTAAACATCACATTATGAAAGACTACACTCAGAGACATTGAAGGACTCCTTCAGGCTTTGTCTAATTCTGCGTCAGATCTGTACAGGAATCAGAACCAATCTGGGAAGATGGTTTAATTTAAACCTACTAGAACCATCTGGTTTAAGTCCAAATAACACCACTGTTGTGAGGTTGTAACCAAAGGTGAAAATGTCCCATTTCATAGCCTCATTCCCAGTTGAATTAAGGCATTTTCTCCTCAATTACATAACATGTGGTGGTGGCCATGCTGGTGATTGAAGTGTGAATGAGTGAGGTTATGCCAATATTAGCAGTTGAATGAATGCCATCACAGCATGACATCTGTTTGTATGCTAATACATTATTGATCACAGAATTGAAAGCCTCTATACCATACAATACAGTGCAACACAATGCTCTCTCTCTATGTCTCTCTCTCTCTCAGGTGTGAAGAGGCTCTGATCAAAATCAGAGACATAGACTGTGTGGGAAATGAGCAGGAGAACAAGACACACATGGAAGATGGCAGTGCTCTCTGCATCAGGAGATCAATAGACTCTGGAAAACTTCCAGATTACTTACAGTCTAATGGCAAGCATCTTGGCTCTGTGTGTGTGTGTGCGTGCGCACATAGTTCACATGAATCTTTTTTCCCATTAGCCAATGTGGCTTTACTCTGGCTTCACAAGCCATCCAGCTTTTTCACGAGCCACATTTTTTTTGTCAAGTTCAGCTTCATGTTTTCACAATGGTACATTTGTTTATGTGGAAGAACTAGATTTCAAACCCTTTAATTGTAATGATAGCATCGAATGTATTCCAAGTTCAGATGATAAGGTTTTAAAAACAGCTCCTTTTTTAGGAAAACCGGCAACCAAAAAAGCCATGAAAGCTTTTTGATGAAAAACAGCAATAAATTGGAATTGACATTCCAAATAATAGGTCAGGAATTGATTTAGCCACATGACCTAATTTAACCTGCCTTTGACAGGCCTTTAATTTCTTTCACAAAAAATCATTTCCCTGAGCTCATCACACTACGTGAGCAAAGGGCTACTCCTTGTTTTCCTTCATACCAAACTTCAGAGTGGAGTTGCCACAGGTTGTCTATAACAGGGGTGCCCAACCTTTTTGGGCTTGCAAGCTACTTTTGACATGATGGGGTCAAAAAAGATTGACCACATGATTTTTAAATGATCCCTCTGCTGCACTCACATCTCACGAGCGCAAATTCTGCACACTCCATCTTGCTTCAAATCTACTGCAGTTTGGCCTTTTCCTTGTACTCTCAATAACTAACTGTAATATACCACCCGTCAAAGTGGCTAATGAGACTGGTGATACCTGATACTGAGAAGGTGTTACTTGCCATGACCGTTTCACCAATATTTGACGTGTGTGTGTGTGCAAATGTGTGTGTTTGTACATATGTGTGTGCATGTGCGAATGTGTGTGTGTGTGTGTATGTGTGTGTGTGTGTATCTTGGCTGTGTTAGAAGCAATGTGCTATCATGCAGTCTTAAAGTAAATGTTCTGACTGAGCAGTACTCGGTGTGTGTGTCGTCAATACAAATAGGATAATGATAATGACAGTCAATTTAAGTCTCACATGGCAGCAAACATTACAGAATCTAGACTGTATCAGCAGCTTTGTGTGTGTGTGTGTGTGTGTGTATTTTTGTGGCTAAACATTAGCAAAAGGTTAAACTACCATTCATAAATTCTAACAACCTGTTAACAGACTAGAAGGCTTCCCTATAAATTCTCTAACACTAAGTTAAATGTCAAAAATACACAAGAGAATAATGCTTTCCTGTTTAATACATTTTGACTGTTGGTAATCTCAGTTATCCACAAGAGGATGATGCTTCTGTCATATGAATGAAACACTGGGAATGAAGATTCGATGACCCATGTGCTATGTTTTCTGGTGAACAAACAGTGAGAGAGAGAGAGAGAGAGGCCATTTTTTTCTTGTGTTTTGACTTCATCTATCACTTAGCCCCAGCCTTCATGCCTGTCAGGCTTCTGAAGTGTTGAGTCAATATACAGTCCTTGGTGATGTGAAAAACATCCAATACCTCAGGAGATCAACCACCTAGAAAGCATATTGGGGAAATCAGAAAGGCTCAATTGAACACATCAGTCAGATGGCAACTCCCAAGCCGCAATCCTCATTCTAATCGTGGAGCTAACTAGCACTGAAACGTATTAATAAGCACTTATGCTAACAACTGAGCACAGCGCAGAGTAGGACATGATACTCAGACAGGGCCCTGATGTAATTAGAAGCCACCGAGAGGAGATGATGGGTGAACTGACAAGCCAGAACATCGTCAAGCGAAATTTCGTGGAGCTCTTATTTAGTGCAGCTGGTTGTAAGGTTCCTCTTTCGCTTCAGTGGCAGAAATGGGAGCCCATGGCAGGAGTGGAGGATGAGTAGGTTAGCGTGCTAATCAGGCCCCAGTGCTCTGATCCAATCAGATGCCTTCAGCTCTCTTTGGAAACGATTAACTAACATCTACATTTATTTCATGGATTTTCATGATGCACCATCACAACATGCATATCCTGTGTTAGCATTTGGTCTGTCATAAGCCTGTGCTTTTACGTGAAGGGCCCAACTGTCAGGATGAGCTGCTGAGTATGTATTGATCTTATCTGTCGTAGTCTCTCTCTCACACACACACACACACACTCACACACTTTCTGTTCTATACTGGGGGATTTTTAGTTGGCTTGAAAAGAACACACCCCTATTATTAGTCCAGGATGACGTAGCTTAGCTCTGAGTTTCTGTTCTGCGCTAAAAATACCTACACTGAAGTTCAGAATGCATTACAGACATCAGTCTGCATCCAGCCATAAAGATCCATTCATATTAGATCAAAGTAGTCCAGCCCAACCCCACCAACACACACACACACACACACACACACACGCGCACGTGCACAGACACACACACACACACACACACAAATCATCTCTTTCTCTCGTTACTCCTAACAGAAGCCACAGAGTTTCTTTTTCTTTGTTTTGCTCACTGGCCAATAATTACTCTTGTCTCTTTCAAACCCCCAGGGAGAGAGAGAGAGAGAGAGAGAGAACAGGCACAGTTCCCTGATGGGGACTAGGCAAGAGGTGTCCAGAAAACACCAACTAATTTCCTGACAAATGTTAACTCAGTTTGGGAATGTGCCTTACAGTCCTAATTATCCCATATTATTCCCATCATTCATTCTGGTGAAACACATGGTGCTAATTTGTGAATCTGCTTGTTGTTGTTTTGGTTGTTCCGGTTGATTTTAGATGCAATGTGATTTGGTATTGTGCTTCCCCAAAAAACACCAAACAGCACTGTACTGATCATTGTTAAATAATTGAGACATTAAAACACACACACACATACTCTTTTTCCCTCTCTCTTTCTCCTTCTCTCTGTCTCTCTTGCCATCAATATCAATATCAGTGATCACTGTCGTGATGTAATTAAGGCCTTAAACATGTCCCACTGACCAGTTATGGCAGGCCTATGTAAAATCCCAAGAATTCTCATGACAATTACCAAGAATGGTAGCTTGACATTTTCAAATCATTTGAGATGTCTCATCAACATTTGTATAGAATCTGCCCTTCATCATGACATGGGCATGGTCTATTCATATGACATGATTGGATGTGTCTGAAGGTTCAAATAAACTGGTTTAATTTGCCCTGGTATAGGCTACATCTTGTCATTGATCTGGGCCAGACCCAAGCCTCATCCAGCAAAGAGCTATCATCTCTCTGGGGTTGATACCGGTACAGTCACCAGTGACACATCCACGTTGTCTTTGCTCGGCTGCCATTCCAGGTCATGGCTTGTGTTCTGCACATCTGATGGCTCAGTTGTGACGTGTTTACAACACATCTAAGAAGTGACAAGAGTCTGGTCGGTGTGAGTGAATAAAAACACCAAAGTCTGATTTCAATATATTTGAGATGGATGGCTCAACCTGAAGCAATAACACACTGAGTGACATTTTCAGGACATAAATATAAGTGGCAGTGAGTGAGAGGCTGAGTCATGTCACAGCCTTGAAAACATCTATGCGGGAACACATTATGGTAATGAACATGGCTACAGACCGGTAGACTTTAATGGGTCGCATCTGTTACGTCGCAATGGAGAAGCAACTTGTTCTGCACAGGTTCTGGAGGGTGAAGGTGAACTAAGATACTTCAGTGAAAAGAGAGACAGACAGTCACAAAGTGAGCAGAGTATATCTCTGGCAGCAATCCTCAGAGAACCATTCTTTGGGCGTTTGAGAACCTCAAATGATTTTAATGAGTTCAGAGACAAACTGGTTTGTTCTATACTCATTAAAAGCCTGTAAAGAAAAGAGATTTGAATAAGAGTATGTGTATATGTGTATGAAGAAAGTCTTCTCATCCATCCCTAACAACAATGCAACTCCCTTCACGCAAGCACACACACACACACACACACACACACACACACACACACACACACACAACTCTCTCTCTCTCTCACACACACACACACATACAGAGAGAGTCACAAAAACATCAGCCAACGGAACATGGCACAGCATCTGCGGATGCCCCATAATGAAAGTATTCAGAGGTGGCGTGAAGAATGCCTCTCTGCCTGGATTTCAATTTAAGGTTTGTTGATTTGTCACGGATTTGACAGGCGCCTAGCAGGAGTCCAGACAGAAGCTCCAAGTTTGCTGCTCCACTCTGCTCTGCTCTGTGAGTAAATAAATCCAGTCCTCAGGTCTCGCCTTGAACTCAGGAGAGAAACAGAGCAAAGAAAAAAAACACAGTTGCAGTGGAAAAACTGTGTGTCTGTCTCCTTGAGATGCATCATTTTCCCCCTTGTTTTTTTTTCCTTTTCTCTCTCTTTCTCTCTCCCCCTCCCTCTCTCTCTCTCTCTCTCTTTGTCTTCCCCTCACTCTCTTATTTATTTATTTTTTCGCCAAACGTTTGGCAAGATTATCCACCAGCGTCACCCCAGACTTATGTGCCTGTGAGCTAATAGTCTTTCATAGAGGGAGCACTGCATACAAACACACACAACACACCCACATGCGCGCACACACACACACACACTTTATTTTTTGACTTCATCTATCACTTAGCCATAGCCTTCATGCCTGTCAGGCTTCTGAAAAGTCTGAAGAGTCAATATATGATACAATATACACTCCTTGATGATGTGCAAAGCTCATAGACACAGATACATGCAGATATATATGCAAAAACACAGACAAATACACGTAGCATATATTTGCACAACACACACACACACACACAAATACTAACACACCCCCTCCACTACCACTACATATTATATATAGTCAGAATACCACTTTTGTTTAGTTAAAGGCACATTAAGCAATTTCAGTATCTTGTTTTATCTGTGAACAGTGAGAGAGACCTGAAAATCAATAATAATGTGCGGACACATTCTCAACACTTCAGCAGAAATAATTCCTTGTCTTCAAGATAATAATTTTTTTGCTGATAAAGTGTCGACCATGACAGCATGTTTTAAAATTGGTCTTTACAGTGCCTACATATAGACAGTGAGAGTATCTGTGTGTTTTAAAGTGTGTATAATTGGCCCCTACTTGCCCCTACGTGTGTGTGTGTGTGTGTGTGTGTGTGTTTGTGTGTGTTTTCTTCTTGTTGCACACTTGCATAACATTTCAATCATATGACCTTTAAGAGGCTGTTAGGCTCACACATACCCTT
The DNA here is from genome assembly GCA_015244755.2 of Tenualosa ilisha. NCBI lineage: Eukaryota > Metazoa > Chordata > Actinopteri > Clupeiformes > Clupeidae > Tenualosa > Tenualosa ilisha. The sequence goes on along the minus strand of PYXC01000452.1, from coordinate 770,363 downwards.
CTGATGGACATATTTTTCCTCCTGTGTTCTGCCGCCCCTCTGCAAGCCTGCACAAGGGACATTGGTTGTGAGGTGGAGCAAATGTCAAGTTATTTATAGAGTCCACAGTGACTGACACAGTTTGAGACGGAGAGATGGAAACTATCTGCCTCTCTGGCCTGGGATTTCTCTTTTTATATATATGTGACATTTACAGATATACTGCAGCTTTGGAAATCCAAGAGGTCACATTTTTGCCTTTCTTTTTTTTTTTTTTTTTATCTTTTTCTCCTCCTTCTCTCCTTCTCGGAAAGGACATGAAGTCCACCATCTAACTCATCTCTTAGTTCTTCTTCTTTTTACAGCTAAGTCTGTTTTTTGCCCTTTTTTGTTACTTTGCCTTTTTGTTTGTTTGTTATTGTTTGTTTTTAATGCAAGGCTGGCTTACAGCAAAGCAGCAGTAACAGGTAACACTCAAACACAATTAAAAGGGAGAAATTAATTGTGCTGTTAGGGCCAAGTTATTACATGAGGAGGCCTGGTTCATCTGTAAAGCAATCCTCGGGCACAGACTTGTATATTTCTGAGGATGTGATTTCTTTTTAAAAGACATTTAGGAGAACTGTGCAAATGTAGAACCGTAGACATTCTGTTTTTACAGCTGGAGGGAAAAATCACACTGAGACATGAAACTCTTGAAACAGGGAGTTCGAAGACTGAATACTTCAAAGAGACTTGCTCTTATCTATCCAAAGCTGGGAAGAGAATGAAAAAAACATAATTTATGTTTTTCAGTGTTATTATCTCAGATACACACAGGCAATAATTCTCAGAACCACTGAGCAGGCGGGCAAGGACTTTGGCTGTAAATTGTACAGACAAACACCAAGAGAAAATGCAGGTTTGGACACTGAAATTACATGACAACAATGAGGAAAAACAATACATTTACTTTCCAGTACATGAGCAAATTGCAAAACCAAACCTCACCCCGCCACACACACACACACACACACACACAAATGAGTTACGGAAGAAATCTCTCTCCGAGTCATTTGGCATGAACAAAATTACACTGATATGCGGTATCTCTAGACTTGGGAGCAGCACTCAGTACAACTGGCTGAGACAACCTGATCCAGTCAGATGCACTCAAACCTGCATGCTCAGCGCTGAGCCTTGTTTTCTATTGCCTTGCATTACGACCCTTACATTTACCTGTCTGTTTCCATTGCTGTGCCCATGTTAACAGGTTAAAGCATTTAGATTGCCTGCATTACACGAATGTCACTGTGGCCCCTATTTGTCACAGCAACCAGTGCAACAATTTAAACTCAGCACTGCAGCAATGATGATGCAAAGAGAAGGCAGACTGAGATTGCAGTTAAGCTGCAGTCACGACCCAACACACAGGAAAAAAAAACACTGAGCAACGAGGATGTTGTCAGTATATAAGTTTATGTACAGCAGTTCCATTTCAATGAATCTTCTAAAATTCTAAGATGTTCTGGTCTGAAGTAAACTTCTTCAAGACTTCAAGACTTTGCAGTTTACTCAACTAATTTCTTCTACATTCATTTAAATAACATTATATCATTTACATTTCATTAATGCATTTAGCAGATGGTTTTATCTAAGGCGACAATTACTTCAAGGCCCCTGGAGCAATTTAGGAATAACACGCGTCACAATTTCAGTTCATTTTCAATGGATCGCGACAAATCATCACACAAAGCATCTCGGGAAGGTGGCACGCGTCAGAAAGTGGGCTCTGCTGTTGGGCTCTATGCAAATGAATCCGTCAAACACAACACCATTCGCCAATGAAAGCAGACTGCCATGTTTGTGCAGTAAAAATCAACCAGTCAGGAGCAGCCAGAAGCAGCTAACTGAAATTCAATATGACACCTCACCCCCAAAACGCAGGACGATTTGCTATTGATAGAAAATCTGATGGAGCCAGTGGATCACTACCGTAAGTGCCAGCCTGGGCATTTGAAAGCACAGTTTTTAGGCTACTAGCATGTTAGCCAAGTTCCTTAATCACCACGCTACCACCAACAACATCAACAACACTTGCTTGTTTTGTGTAGTGTTGCGTAGTTTCCACGGGAGAGGAGCTGTACATTGCGTACATTGTGGATTTCTTTTGTTGTAGTCAGATTGGAGCAGGTGTGTTACTGCACTCAGATTGGAGCAGACGTTTTCAATTCAATTATATTTATAAAGCGCCTTTTACAATAGTAATGTCTCATGGTGCTTTACAGCAAGGAGCACCCAAGAGCAACAGGGGCAAGGAAAAACTCCCTTGTGGTAGATGGTGTAGGAAGAAACCTTGGGCAGATCCACTGCTCAAGGGGCCAACCCAACTGCCAAGGGTCATGCAGGGAGTTAGCCCTAGCATGGGTGTCTAGGAAGGACCTGTAGGAAGGAGAGTCGGTCTTGGCATGGGCCTCCCATGAAGTTGGCCGCACTCCACTCAGGGGGAGTTGGTGACATGAGTCAGCCAGTGGTAGGCAGGGATGACACTCAGCAGAGATGATTGTGGGATATAGTGTGGTGCTTTCTTGATTTAAAAGGAAATAGCATGAAGGAAAGGACTGAGTGAGAAAAAAAGGTGCTAGATGGTGCACTGAAAATAGCATTGGAGCATCTGAAAGGACCCATGTTCACATGCCCTTTGGTGAGAAGAAGAGTCATCTAGTGCCTTTGAACCCAGCCGTACTGCCTGCCTCAGTGCAGGGGAGGTTATCCCAGGCCATTTCCTCTGTCCTCCCTACAATGAATCTTCCCCCAGCTCATTTTGTTTATCTGTGCACTGCAATGTCTAATATCAAAGGTAAGGTGAGGGGCCAAATTTAATCTGCAGAAAAAAATGTAAACATACATACACACACAGAGAGAGAGAGAGAGAGAGAGAGAAAGAGAGAGAGAGAGAGACTTGCATGCACAGACTCGCAAACACAGAGTGGTAATGCACTCAGTGGGACTTCTGTGGTAATGCACTCAGTGGGACTACTCCACTCTCTATTCTTCTCTCTCTCCGTCTGTCTCTCTCACACACAAACACACACACACACACACACACACACACACAGACAGCCCCTTGCCCCTGTTGTTGAGCTCATGGCTAGCAGAGAGACTCATACCTCGAGGGGTCATGCCCCCATGATGGTCTAACCACTGGGCATTTATCTGTGTGTGCACTGCTTGGGACTGGCTTGCTATTCAGTCCATTTTCCATGCACCAGGTATCTCCATTCTTCAGACGGTGGGACACAGATGGTCTTATGACTGAAAGCTTGGCATTTGGATTCCAAAGACATTTGCATGGATCTAAGTGTGCAGGAAATCCTTTCCTGACAAAACTGGGACACATGCTAATAATAAGGCTTCATTAGCACTGGACTGAACACACAGGACTTTTTCAATCTCAGAAATATAGCATTCCACGACCCACAATACAGCAGAGGAGAAAATTACCCAAAGGAAGACAAGAGAGCATTGATAATGAACTTCATTCAATATCCCATCATAATTTAAATGTTAAATGAAATACACCTGTAACATGCATTCATAAAAAGATGACCAAAGTAGTATCCACTGCTTAAGTCCTTAACAAGAGTCACAACACCTGCAGTGCTTACGTGGTCATGTCTGTGTAAGAGTTGCTATCTCTGTGGCAGGTATTATGCTCGACAGACTGACTTTCAAGCTCAGCTCTGGTCCACTTGACCTTTCCCACTACTGGGATAAACACACAACCAGACTTTTCTTTTATTTTTGACTGCACAGCCTGGATACTACTCATAATCATGAAGTTGCATATGATGATGGGGATGATGATGATGACGATGATGATGATGATGATGATGATGATGATGATGATCAATTTTGATGATGATTTTGTTGTTGTTGTTGTGCTGAACACTGCAGTCTGATCACATGGCTATCCAGCTACTTGTTCCCTAGCTTTAGTCTAGCATGTCACCAGTCCACCAGTGTCAACTGGAACATTGTAATTCTTGACAGAATAATAATTTCAATCAGGATCTCTGCCAGTCACTCTTGAAAAATACGTTCTTTAGGGTGACCTGGGCCCCAGCAAGGAGGCCCTGTTCCATCAACTCAGTGCCATTGACAGTGGTTGTCAATGTCTTTGCAACATTTTGAAACATTCTGCAATATTCTAAAGAGCAGTAAAATGAACAGTGACATTGTACTCATAGTGCAACTTGGGCAAATGTAAACTGCTACCTACAATTTGTTGCTTTGGCTTTTCTATGTGTCTGTTATTGAGACAGATGTATTGAGCTGACTATTTATAACATTATTGATGATGACACATCACTTGTCACTGGTTTGGCAGCAGACCTTCTCCAGCTGATGAGAGAATTATTTAAAAGATTCTGTCTTCTCCTGCTGGAACTTTGAAAGCAGGACTTATGTGTAGTCCTGCGGTGTACACAGCTGGCTGCAATTAGCACAGCTCGTTACGTTGCCTCTAATTTTGGTTTTACACACATTGTTTGTGTGTGTGTGTGTGTGTGTGTGTTTGCATTATGGTAGAGAGCTGGCCTAGCGGGTGTGTGGCATTGTTTTTCAAGAAATTTTCTGAAAATATCCCTCTGAAAATAGCCTGGGTGGGGGGCCTGGGCTCTGCAGTGCGTGTTTATCACCGCCTGTAAGTGTGCTTATGGTAGAGTTATGCGGGACATGTCCATAAATGCATCGGGTTTGTCCATGCTCCAGACTGTAATGCAGTAGCAACAGTGTCTCTGTTGTTTCTAAATCACTGAGATTCATGCTATATCCCCAAAGGCTGGCCTCATAAAATATCTTGTGTGTGTGTGTGTGTGTGTGGGGGGGGGGGAGAGTGAGTGTTTGTGTGTGCGCATGTGTGTGTGTGTACGTGGAGAGAGAGAGAGAGAGAGAGAGACTCTCTCTCTGCATATTTGTGTGCGTGTTTGAGTTTTTGTATATGTCCCAGTGGAAAATCAGCTCTCATCTATTTGCCAGCAGACAATGCAGGCGTGACACGGCGTGACCCGCGTGAAACGGGCAGGCGGTGTGCAAGGCCTAATCTGTTAACATGCATTCTAAACAAAAACGGTTCAAAACTGCTGCTGATTGTGCAGGGATCGTCCGTTTTGAAATAAAGAAAATTAAGCTAAATTAGTTTTTCCACAGACTAGTTTCCCCTCTTTGTTTGTTAATTATAACACACATGCTTGTGTGTGGGATGGGCTGTCCTGTTCTGTATCAAGCAGCTGAATAATAAATGCCTTTTTAAAAATTGAAATATTAGACATTTGTATTTTTAACAATAACTTGTTTGTTCAGTTGCTTGTTTGTTTATAGCTTGGTTATATGATGTCATTAAT